>OY282592.1:31859791-32214829 GCA_958298965.1 Chrysolina haemoptera | reverse complement strand
AAGATCATACTGAGAAAGTCAAAACTTTGTCAGATCGATTCATTGTTAAATCGATAGATTATTTATATTTCAAATTGTGCGATGGAAATGGAAGAAGAGAAATCCACGACGTTATGCTGTGAGACCTATAAATCGTGAAGAAATGTCATACCTTAAAAATGGCCAAAAATCCAAAGTCATCAGATTCACTCGAAATTACCATCGATATACTCAAAATTTTATGCTGATTCCGAAAATGTAGGATCTGAATATGTTCGGATACACGGTGTACCATAAAACAAAGATAAATGTGCAACAAAAATTGTATCGCACGAATCCGGCATCCTAGCACACAAAACCACCTATGACACCTACAAAAAATCCAAGTGAAATTTTTGGCGGTCACGACTATTTTCGAAGATACAGGTCCATTTTGTTGTGGATTTTCACCATTTGATAGATCGAATTTCTGTTATTAAAAACTCCCAAAATATGCCCAATTTGTGTTAAGGGACCTCGAAGCTACCCCCAAAAAAATTTTACCAAAAATCGGGGTTACTACCCTAAACTGCAATTTTACCCTTAAGGAAATATTATGTATTGCTATCACCTATCAAAGCCTATATTGTCTTCAAACTTGTTCGTTTCGTCTCAAATCTTCAAACATCTACATTTGATCATTGAGAACAAGGCGTGAAATATAATTATAAGATCAAACGAACTTACCTCAAGTGAAGTCCGATCTTAATTATATGAAACGCCTTGTTCGAAGATGATCAGTCCCGTCCATACCCAATGGCGAAATGATTACTTCAAGTAGGAATCGAACATTATAAGATTTCTGTAATCATCCGGGTTGATATCATTCATAAAACCATGCATAATATAACGAATTGGAAGAAACTACCCACTAGTGCCAGTGGTTAGTAGTAGTAGGATCCCGATCATCATTTTTGACGTAATAGCTTTAAAGAATGAAGTAAAACACAGAACAGCTACATTGCCACAGAGACGACGGAGCAGAGATGGGTGCGTTTTGTTGGCCTGAAGCGACAGGTTTGCTTTAAAAGTTTGCGCGTTTACACGGGAAACAAGGGGTACTAAATTTGATCATCTTCGAACAAGGTGTTTCATATAATAAAGATCGAACTTCACTTGAGGTAAGTTCCTTTAATAATTATGGTATCGATTCACTTCAAATGTAACGATACCCGTGTTCCGTTTCATAACAGAGCTATACATTTCGGCCTCGTTACATTAACCACCACGTTACCCGTTCAGTCTGTTCTATTATTGACGAACGGCTTAGTCGGTTTGCAATATTCCGGAGTAGCGCCCACGTGATATAAAGCTGGAAGAATTCTCCGGCAAATCCTGCGGGATACGTCGGCTTATATCACCGCGAACCATTAGCGATATTAAGTATGCACGCAAAGGCACATGAGACTCTCGAGGATCTGCCGGAATAACTAACTGGTGTACGAGTCCATTTACCCGAATTGAAATGTTGAAAGTATATTTTTGAAAGTGGGAAGATCGTACTCATAACAGTCATAACGCATAATCACAAACAACCGATACTTTTTCATGTACGTAAATATATTTTTTTTACAACTGTCAAAAAAAGTCCACTTTTTTTGTGTGGTTTGTGTGCGTAAAATATTACAATATTTCACTATCAACATGCGATTTCATTATTAAACGGAAAAGCGTAAAAAAAGTGCACTTGTTTTAATGGCTGTTGCTAGGCAACCGACAGTTTCTTGCAACAACAGTGACAATATTCGAATAATAACGAAATCCTGACATAAAGCCAGTTCTCATTTTCTTTGGAACTAATAACCTATAAATATCTGATATACAAATGTTTCACCAATAATATTCTTAGCATTCTTACTATCAAATAAGTATTATGAAAATTCCAAACTATCGCGGCGAATATATTCAAAATAATAGCATATACCTCTAAGGAAGTATTGGACCTAGTCTACACTAGGTGATCCAAGGTAGCTATGGCTGTTTGGCCGTCAGAAACTAGTTGACAACAATAATTAATGAAATTTGTGAAATTAGGCATCTATCCAGATAACGAATTCTTGATAACTATAAATTTAAGTAGAAATGAAAAGTAATGAAGATTGAACGGACAAAATCGTGGATAGTGCAAATATGAGATTTTCTTGACATAGTTCAAAGAAAGAAAAAGGTATTCGTTGCTTCACGAGGATTGTTTTTTTATTTTGAATACAAATCTAAGAAAATGAAAAGTTCGATGGACTAGTTATTCGAAAGTTAAGTCAACATTAATAATAATATTTGTTTGAAACTCAACTCTCCGGCATACTCTTCGAACTTTGTTCGAATAATGAATCAATAAAAATATGCCAAATTCATTTCATATTTGCAAAAAAATATGAATTAGTTATTTTTTTGACAGTTGTAAAAAAAATACTGTATGAAACTCGTGAGCAAAGTGTTTTTTTTACTCGTAACATTTCCTACTCGTAAAAAAAGTATCACTTTACTCACTTGATACATAAATTACAATTTTTTAAAATATGAGAACAATAAGAAACCAAAAGAAAAATGTTTTTGGTGTTTTGATTCTTACTTGTTATTTCACAAAATCGCGATATACAGTTTGATCCACTTAAGACCTGAACACCCCTATAAAATCTACATTTTACAACCGATTGGAATAATTTTTTTTTCTTCAGGTAGATATTCAAAAAGTCTACCAGGACACCAATTTCATGAATAAATCTCCAACTCCAGGGCCAACTAATCTGATTTTTCATGGTCAATCTAAAAAAATTACTATAGCGATATGTTTACTAAAATTCTAAGTACACTACTAGACTGTTATCTCGGACTTAGCTAATTCTGATTTACCAAGTTGGAATTCTTACATAATATCTCAGAATTAGCTAATTCCAAATGAGGAAGTCTGAACTCCAACTTGTTATCTCGAAATTAGCTGATTTCGTATTGACTAGTCAAAATTCTGACCTGTTATCTCGGACTTAGCTGATCCTGAATTACCAAGTTGGAATTCCGACCTAATATCTCAGAACTAGGTAATTCTAAATGAGGAAGTCACAATTCTCGTTATCTCGAAATTATTAGCTAATTTTGAGCTACTAAGTTGCAATTCCGATATAGTATCTCAGAAATAAGTGATTCCAAGTTAAGTGATTCCAAGTTAGTGAGTACTAATTCTGATTTGTTTTCTCGGAATCAGTTAATTTCGAATCACTCAGTTGGAATTCCGACCGAACATCTCAGAATAAGCCAATTCCGACTTGAGAAGTCAAAATTTTGACTTGATATCTCGGAATTACCTAATTCTGAATTACTAAGTCAGAATTCCGATTTGATATACCAGAACTAGCTAATTTTGATACAATAACTCGGAATTCTGACTAATTGTATTAGCAAAAATAAAAATAAAATGTTTGGTGTATCTTCTACGCCTTCGTAATGTTGATTTGTAGGTAATTGCGAATAACTGTATGAGTTTCTCCAGATTGAAATGGTTCATCACTAGAAAACAAAAAGCAATTATCCTAAAAAAATAAAATGTACCGTGTGCGTTGGTACATATACCTATTCTGTTAGAACAGTTTCCAATATTCTTTCATCAAAAGAACCAAATTCTCTGCCGTGTACACAAAGATTTCGTGTTCAAAACACCAAAAAATCGCTCTATATAAATCTAATATCCCGCATAGGCAGGAAGAGATATCGGACAATAACTTCATAAACGAAGCGTAGGAGGATATCAAGTTGGCTTCGGGCGATTATATCGACTGTCAAGTGTTGACAGTTGGAGCACGGCAGGAGTTCGGGATTAGAATGGGTTTGAGATTCGAGTTGCGTGCATGACAGATCCATCAGCACAGTTGCTTATAATAGTTTTGCATCCCCTGAATGATTATATTTCGATTGGGCTCGGGTGAAATTTTTTATTTATAATTTTATACGGAACTACAGTGTTATCAGGGTGAGAATAATGAATTTGTTTGATCGCAAAAGTTGATCGCAAAAGGGTTATTCGGTTTGGTGCTTGTTCTTGTGAATTATGGGGTGATGCGTCTCAAAAAGGAGACAATTCGTGTTTGAAAATGATCGCTTTTCAGCATTTTCAAGAATCAGAATGGGATAACTCCAAAAGCATTGGAAACCCTCTAATTTTTTTCGGAATCGTGTTCAGGAAATGAAATAACTATGTTAGTAACACCACTTTTTATTTCAACTATTTTTTAGTTTGGGTGACTGCTAGTTTATAATATTGCTTACTTTGTTGCATTGCAGCTTTTTTTAAATACAATTCTCAAACTTTCGACTTAATGTAGGTGGAACAAGCGCGCTGGTCGAACAAATTTCCATTCAAACAAACTTCCGCTCGTGCAAATATTTTACGAACAAAAAATGCTGTCGAACAAATTTCCATTCGAACAAACTTCCGCTCGTACAAATATTTTACGAACAAAAAATGCTGTCGAACAAATTTCC
Organism: Chrysolina haemoptera; assembly: GCA_958298965.1. NCBI lineage: Eukaryota > Metazoa > Arthropoda > Insecta > Coleoptera > Chrysomelidae > Chrysolina > Chrysolina haemoptera. Next base: position 32,210,335 of record OY282592.1, on the reverse strand, counting down.
ATTCGAACAAACTTCCGCTCGTACAAATATTTTACGAACAAAAAATGCTGTCGAACAAATTTCCATTCGAACAAACTTCCGCTCGTACAAATCTTTTACGAACAAAAAATGCTGTCGAACAAATTTCCATTCGAACAAACTTCCGCTCGTACAAATATTTTACGAACAAAAAATGCTGTCGAACAAATTTCCATTCGAACAAACTTCCGCTCGTACAAATATTTTACGAACAAAAAATGCTGTCGAACAAATTTCCATTCGAACAAACTTCCGCTCGTACAAATATTTTACGAACAAAAAATGCTGTCGAACAAATTTCCATTCGAACAAACTTCCGCTCGTACAAATATTTTACGAACAAAAAATGCTGTCGAACAAATTTCCATTCGAACAAACTTCCGCTCGTACAAATATTTTACGAACAAAAAATGCTGTCGAACAAATTTCCATTCGAACAAACTTCCGCTCGTACAAATATTTTACGAACAAAAAATGCTGTCGAACAAATTTCCATTCGAACAAACTTCCGCTCGTACAAATATTTTACGAACAAAAAATGCTGTCGAACAAATTTCCATTCGAACAAACTTCCGCTCGTACAAATATTTTACGAACAAAAAATGCTGTCGAACAAATTTCCATTCGAACAAACTTCCGCTTGTACAAATATTTTACGAACAAAAAATGCTGTCGAACAAATTTCCATTCGAACAAACTTCCGCTCGTACAAATATTTTACGAACAAAAAATGCTGTCGAACAAATTTCTGTCGGACAAATGTCGAATAAATTTCCGCGCACCCTATTTTTAACAGGTTTTGAAATGTACAAATTGATTGATGAAAGGCAGCACTCGTTAACTTTTCGGATCTGAGACCATGTTGCCTATTTGACAATATATTAAGATTATTCAAATACTTGAGAAACCTTCCAAAGTTGTTTTTGAAAAATTACCACACATTTTTATGGAGAATGGCATTAAAAACATGAAAAAACACGATTTTTAGCGTTTTTCTCAGTAATTTCGAGGTTATGTTGAATAATTATTTTATTAAAAGTTTTAGAATTTTTTGATTATATATCTACAACTTGTGTATTCAAAGTTTTCCAAAAATCGTAAAAAGCCAATTTCCAACCCTCAAAACGTTTACGGTGTGTCCCACTTACCATGCTCACCATGGGTATCTTCTTAACGGTGAGAGATACGAGGTCGGTTAAATGACACCAAATGTGGAGTTTATCAAGGCCAACTATAATGTGAAAAAATATTTTGATAAAATCTATTCGTTTTTGTTTTATACGCAAAAAACAGATTTTAATCATTTTCATGTTTCCTTCGTAACTTCTTTATTTATGAAAATATTCAAATAGGAATTTCACATTCTCGTGGCAGTTGTTTCTTTCACCTTTCCCGGTATGTCTGTCTGTCTGTAATCAAATCTTGCAAGTGAATTTTGACCCACTTCTGGCCGTCCTATTAACTTGAAATTCGGCAGATGTTCATAAATCCGGTGACAATACATTATGGAATTTTTGTTGAAATAAAAAAAAAATGAGGTCGGAGATCATGATTTTTTTGTTAAAATTCATAAATTTAAGATGGCGGCTTCAAAATATTGTTTGTTTTTTTATGAATGACGATAACTCCGTTGTTATCAACACAAAATTATTACTGCGACATATCATCTGTAAGAGAAAAAAAAGTTATTTGTAACTAAGTCATAGTGAGCTATGACCTACATTTGAAAAATTAAAGTTGGTGCTGATATCTCAAATTTTAGAAGACTTGGTATAAATTTCATATTTTTTTCGAAATCTCTTTGAAAAACTGCCATCAGAATGTGAAATTCCTATTTGAATATTTTCATAAATAAAGAAGTTACGGAGGAAACATGAAAATGATCAAAATCTGTTTTTTGCGTATAAAACAAAAACGAATAGATTTTATCAAAATATTTTTTCACATTATAGTTGGCCTTGATAAACTTCACATTTGGTGTCATTTAACCGACCTCGTATCTCTCATCGTTAAAAAGATACCCATGGTGAGCATGGTAAGTGGGACACACTGTATTTAGCTACCCCTCTTTCCGGACCTTTTATTGAGTAGTCTTGATTTTTCTCAATTTATTTACCCTAATTTTCCGACCACCCACATACTTTAAAAAAAAAAATTCTGTTTCAAAAAAATTGACAGTGGTAATGGACCGAGGTATTTTCAAAATACCCAATGAAAATGTCCACTGTCCACTCAGGATCAAGGGTTAAAACTGATTTTTCATCTCTTTTCATCCCTTCATTTATGATGTATTTCAACCCCTATTAATGAATGTTTTTCTATTAATCAACAATTTTATTATATGCAACCCAACATACATTGCTCTAATACATTTATATTGAAAAGGGGAACATTCTCCATGAAAATTGAAGAATAAAAAATATAATTTTTTAGTAATATCTAACAGAAAACAACTACTTTCTCGGCTAAAGTCAAGCTAGACATTGAACTACATCTGATAGATATTGTGAAAATACTCTAACTGAAAAGAATAAATTAGAAAGTGAAAATTCGCATTTTCATTCAGATAGTTGACTTTTTCAATTATCTCTATTTCATTGAAAATTCATTAAATAAATTATAGATAGGGAGAATGAAATTGAAAAATATGACTCACTTCGCATTTAATCCCCAATACATTTTTTTTTAATCGCCATTTTAATTTACGAGTTTGTTACAAAACTTTTCCGTCGACAGTAGTTTTAACGATACGATAAAAAACAATCACTATTTCTTTTTTATATCAACTCAAAGATAGTTTAATTTTCCTTCGGGGTAGTTTTATTTAATAAAAAAAAAACAAAAAAAATTTGCCCTTGTGTGGGTTTGAACTATCGAACTCAGTATCTCCTCTCGGCTGTCTGACTGAATGTACCATTACGCAACAAAACTTCTTTGATTTTTGATGACAACTACTGGAATATTGAAGAGTCTCTCATATTTTATTTCAGAATTGACAAATAAATAATGACAGATAGTACTAACCAATATAAAATGTATTAGAGCAATGTATGTTGAGTTGCATATTAGCAAATCGTGGATTAATAGAAAATCATTCATTAACAGGGGTCATTATTCAACGATTTTTAGTACGTTAAAATACATCATAAATGACGAAAAATACATATAAATTTCCCACTGTCCTTGTGAATGAAAACAATTAACGATACTTTTTTAAATGATAATATAAAAATTCACAACTCAGCTGATGACTTTGTCGTACACCAACAAAAAATTTATAATAAATTTAAGTCGTATCACAGACGGTACGGTATGTGACTAGTAGCTGCCAGAAATCACATCACCAATATCGTGTTAATCGTATTATGGAACCCCACTTGAGAAATTCAATATCGTTTAAAATATTGAATATTCAAATGGACCCATACGAAATTCAACACCGCGCCACAGCAGCACTCGCCAGATTTGCCAAAAAAATTATAACGCAATGCTGGATATCGGTATTCATCGACAAAGCCAAATGTTGCAATCCCGATATCGAGTTACCTGCTGCCATAATTTGGTAACAAAGAAGTATCGGCAGGAGAGTGAATGCGCTCAGACAAGCGCGCTCGACATCAGAGTAGGCTATGGAAAATGAGACGCCTGCTAATAAGGTGGCCGATTACAGGCTAAATTTGATCTTCGATGCGAATAATATCGATTTTATACACTGTTGGTCGGCACTACTCCGACGGGTTGGGGTTGAAGTCTGATTCCGTGTAATGTTTCGAACCAGTTATACTCGTTTTAGGGTGCATGGGGTTATTATTGGAATTATCCAACCTTTATTATTATCCTCATTGATACATGTACATTTTTGGTTGTCCCAAGTTATCGTATGCAATATCTCGCTTATTTGACAAGATAATCAAAAAATAGAAAAACTGCTTTGAATGGCATTAAAATACCTTCCTTATGACCTATAATAAAATAAATTTCATTTGTCAGCCCTGTTGTAGCTATACCCATCACTTTTTATTTTCGAATGGCACCAGCTGTATATTGCAATGGAAAATTGTGTGTTATTCTAATTGGAATACAACGATAGGACATACTTGGTATTTTTTATTAATAAAAACATGTTAATATTCAGATGGCCTTGATATAAGCATATGCGTTATTGGATTTTTTAAAACTAAAAAATTGTTTCTTCAGGTGTGTAATGTAGATTATTCTGTGAGTTACTGAAAAAATTGCGCGGCAAACTTTTGAGTCTGTAACTCACAGAATAATCATTACTCATTCGAAGAAATTATTTTTTACTCTTTAGCGCCTTTGAATAGCTTCTCTTTATTTATTTTATAATTTCATGGGCTCAACTTTCGTTTAGCTGAAATCGGTTATGCAAAAACTGTTGCCATGGCAACCGTTGCTATGGTAACGAGAATACAAAAACAATTCCAATCTTGCGGAAATGCGCGGTTGCCAATTTATCTGCTTAAGATTAGCTGAAATCGGTTATGAAAAAACTGTTCTCATGGTAACCGTTGCTATGGTCGAGAGTAAATTGAAACGCTATTCCCACTTTGCGGAAATGCGTGGTTGCCAAGTTGGGTCAGTTATAGTTTAGCTTAAATTAGTTACGGAAAAACTGTTGTCATAGCAACCGTTGCTATGGTTACGAGAATACAAAAACCAGCTTCTCTTGGTGCGGAAATGCGTGGTTGCCAAGTTGGGTCAGTTATAGTTCAGTTACGGCAAAAGAAGAAAGAGAATAAAGAAAATGGACAAAGTAGTAACATGAAGGCGAGCAGGTCCGGCATGGCAACCGTTTTTGCATAACCGATTTCAGCTAAACGAAAGTTGAGCCGGCACTGGTTTGATTCTCCAGGCCACAGCGTGTCTGCCCGTTGGCAGTGTTCCAGCACGGTTTGTGCAGGCTGTAGACCTCTTATCAGTGATTACCAAAATAATTTTGAAAATTTTATAATTCAATATCTGTCAAATTAATTTTTTTCGACAAAAATGTATTCCTTCATTCCGTCTTGTTTTGTCATATTCTACTTCCCACTTCATTTATCGCTCCAATTTCGGAAACACCTTGTATATACTTCTGACGTTATTTTCAAGTTCATAATTTGGCAACCGCGCTTTAGCGCAGCACGAAAATCGCGATTTTGAATGTCTTACATCACGGCATCACATTTTTTCAACGATATCAGCTAAACTATAACTGACCCAACTTGGCAACCACGCATTTCCGCAAAGTGGGAATAGCGTTCACTCTCGACCATAGCAACGGTTACCATGGCAACAGTTTTTTCATAACCGATTTCAGTTAATCTTAAGCAGATAACTTGGCAACCGCGCATTTCCGCAAGATCGGAATTGTTGAAAAGGGGAACATTCTCCATAAAAATTGAAAAATGAAAAATGTGACTTATTTGTAATATCTAACAGAAAACAACTACTTCCCCGGCACAAGCCACGCTGGACATTGAACTACATCTGATAGATATTGTGAAAAGACTCTAACTGAAAAGGAAAGAAAAAATCTGAAAGTGAAAATTTGCATTTTCATTCAGATAGCTGACTTTTTTAATTCTTTCTAGTTTTCCTTGAACAAATCATTAAATAAATTAGATAAGGAGAATGTTATTAAAGAAATATCACTCACAGAAATCGTTCATTTCATTGAAGCAAGGTTCGCTTCTCTCGCAGATGATTCCACAAAAGATTTTATGAATTTCATATTCATATTTTCGAACTAAAATCGGAATTGTGTTTTTGTTTTCGTTACCATAGCAACGGTTACCATGGCAACAGTTTTTTCATAACCGATTTCAGTTAATCTTAAGCAGATGACTTGGCAACCGCGCATTTCCGCAAGATCGGAATTGTGTTTTTGTTTACTCGTTACCATAGCAACGGTTGCCATAGCAACAGTTTTTGCATAACCGATTTCAGCTAAACGAAAGTTGACCCATTTCATGTAATAATAAGAACGATAAATGAATATGCATCCACATCGCCGAGGCGAATCTAATTCCATGTTCGACAAGGGATCGGGTAAGTACAAAAACATAGAGGGGCTCTTACCAGGAAGCGAATGAACACGCATTAAAACGGCCGTAACATAATGCAACGCGAGTTAAACACTTTTTAAAGCAATATCCCGATGCACTCCCCTCGAATTTAACGCATCCGCTGTAAGCCTATAATGCCGTTGTAGCTAAACAAGACGCGACGCCCCTGCATGCATTCATAGTTCGTTTTTCCAAATCTGGTTGTCGCTAATAGGATTGCGCAGTGTATGTTTTGTTACAATTAGCGACATAACAGATGTAAATAAACTGCACGCAATCAAATGCGGACGGATTACGAATGTAATCCTTCATCAATAAGACATGCCTTACTAAAGTTTTAAAACGGTGTGAAATTGCCAGTCGATGCTCATTGTGCGTCGGGTTTGCTCGCATGGAAAATATTCATGAGGTAAAGGGTGCATGGTGTTACGATATTACCAGACCAATACTCGTGATATTTCCGTAATATTGGTAACAAATTTACACCGAGGAAAAATTTTACTAACCCCAGTTAGAAATCGAATTACCCCAGAAACTCTAATAGCATAGAAGACAAGCGAGTTCTCACTTGTGTTTATAAAGTCGACTTTGCTGATAACAACTCACTTGGGATTATTAGATACAACCTATGTTCAAAACCTCGATGCCATCCTTCTAAGGAATTGTTTGTTTTTGGCCAACTTTCTTGCACCCCATCATAACAATTCCACAGATCATGCGAAAATAAGGGCAAACGACGTTGTCTCCCTTTCTGTGGACGCCCGATCCAGGTATCTTCAAAATAATCAATTACTGACTGGGCTTCTGCAGGTAACACATTTTGCTCGCAAATGGGTTCAAATGCCTCCACTACGTCTGCAGTAGGAACGAATGCTAGGGCCGACAATAATCGGAACTTTAAAGCAAAATCTGCACCAGTTTCGTACATTCTTTTTAAACCGTCTGACTGGATTCTTCTGAAGAGACATTGACTGAAATGGAAAAAGCACCTACGATGTCTTCAGTTGGGATATTGTCGTCTTATTGTTGTCGGGCACAACCGCACAAATGCACAGATATCAGCGCGAGAGCATGCGCTGCGCATAAGATTGACAGGTGCTAATGGCGAATTTCCATGAGATGCAGCTGAACTGCAATACTTCTATGTGAAATGTAAGTTAATTATATTTCAGCAAAAAATTAATGAATCAAGTCGAAAATGTAACAAATGGAACTGATTGGGGACAGTGATTCCGCATATGCCAATAATTATATTGTTTTATTAATTTCATGTTCGTGAATCGTGGGCAGAACTTCAAACTTCTGTTCATGAAAATTAACCCTAACAAGAAAACCGACGGTGGCGGTGCACTCAAGTGTCGCGGGATATTCGAAAAACAGCCCACGGATTCATTCAGATTTAAGATGTTTTTTTTGCCGCCAAAAATATTTCTGATGAGTTTTCGAAATTTCTGTTCAAAAATTCGAATTCAGCACGTCAAAATACGTTAGAGGACGAAAATTTTAAATCCGAAAAATGAAAATTAAAAAAATTCAAAAAATTATATATGATGATATATTCGACTTTTTTGTCCGTTGATTTTTTTTATTCAAAATTTCAGTATAAACTAACTAGACCATTCTGAATCGATTGGCGTCCTCAGAATTTTTCTATCTCTATCCGTTCTTGGGTTGGTCAGCTCCAAATCAGTTTTTAGATGTTTTTTTTGCCGCCAAAAATATTTCTGATGAGTTTTCGAAATTTCTGTTCAAAAATTCGAATTCAGCACGTCAAAATACGTTAGAGGACGAAAATTTTAAATCCGAAAAATGAAAATTAAAAAAATTCAAAAAATTATATATGATGATATATTCGACTTTTTTGTCCGTTGATTTTTTTTATTCAAAATTTCAGTATAAACTAACTAGACCATTCTGAATCGATTGGCGTCCTCAGAATTTTTCTATCTCTATCCGTTCTTGGGTTGGTCAGCTCCAAATCAGTTTTTAGATGTTTTTTTGCCGCCAAAAATATTTCTGATGAGTTTTCGAAATTTCTGTTCAAAAATTCGAATTCAGCACGTCAAAATACGTTAGAGGACGAAAATTTTAACTCCGAAAAATGAAAAATAAAAAAGTGCAAAAAATTATATGCACTTATATGATGATGTATTCGACTTTTTTGTCCGTTGATTTTTTCCATTCAAAATCACAGTATATCCTAATGAGACAATTCTGAATCGATTAGCATCCGCAGAATTTGTCTATCTCTATCCGTTCTTAGGTGGGTCAACTCTAAATCAGTTTTTAGATGTTTATTTTGCCGCCAAAAATATTTTTGATGAGTTTTCGAAATTTTCGTTCATAAATTCGGATTCAGCGCGTCAAAATGAGTTGGAGGTCGAAAATTTTAAAACCAAAAATGGACAATAAAAAAGTTCAAAAAATTATATATGATGATATATTCGACTTTATTGTCCGTTGATTTTTTTTATTCAAAATTTCAGTATAAACTAACTAGACCATTCTGAATCCATTAGCGTCCGCAGAATTTGTCTATCTTTATCCGTTCTTGGGTTGGTCAGCTCTAAATCAGATTTAAGATGTTTTTTTTGCCGCCAAAAATATTTCTGATGAGTTTTCGAAAGTTCTGTTCAAAAATTCGAATTCAGCACGTCAAAATACGTTAGAGGACGAAAATTTTAAATCTGAAAAATGAAAAATAAAAAAGTTCAAAAAATTATATATGATGATATATTCGACTTTTTTGTCCGTTGATTTTTTCCATTCAAAATCACAGTATATCCTAATGAGACAATTCTGAATCGATTAGCATCCGCAGAATTTGTCTATCTCTATCCGTTCTTAGGTGGGTCAGCTCTAAATCAGTTTTTAGATGTTTATTTTGCAGCCAAAAATATTTTTGATGAGTTTTCGAAATTTTCGTTCATAAATTCGGATTCAGCGCGTCAAAATGAGTTGGAGTACGAAAATTTTAAATCCAAAAATGAACAATAAAAAAGTTCAAAAAATTATATATGATGATATATTCGACTTTATTGTCCGTTAATTTTTTTCATTCAAAATCTCAGTATATACTAATTAGACCATTTTGAATCGATTGGTGTTCGCAGAATTCGTCTATCTTTATCCGTTCTTGGGTTGGTCAGCTCCAAATCAGTTTTTAGATGTTTTTTTTGCCGCCAAAAATATTTCTGATGAGATGTCGGGATTTTCGTACAAAAATTCGGATTCAGCACTTCAAAATACTTTAGAGGACGAAAATTTTAAATCCGAAAAATGAAAAATAAAAAAGTTCAAAAAACTATATGTACAGGTATTTAATGCTATATTCGACTTTTTTGTACGTTCATTTTTTTCTATTCAGCTCTAAATCAGTTTTTTTTGGTAGGCCGTAGAAAGAATTGCGAAACAGCAAATTGTTAATTCGTAATTCACTGGGTGTATCGAAGTTCGGGTCAATTGCTCTGAATATAGATGGGACAATAGCAATTACCATCCACCCTTCCCTATTGTGTTTTTCTACACGAATGACTCCTCTCCATACGCACAAAAACCTAACAGCTCGAAAAATAATTGAAAACTATCGTTGTTTCATTTACATTTGCTGAATTTTCGAGGGTTGTTTTAGATGAGTATGCTTTTCATCCCGTTGTGACTTTATAATATCAAGTTTTCAGAGCTGGCATGAAAATTCGCTTGTTAATTATATTTTTTATGGTATCATTGATTATTGAGCTTCCTTTAAGTTGAGCCTTCATTACAAATTATTAACATCATAACATCATAACAACACATAATACATTAGTTACAATATAATACGTTAGTTACTTTCCAATACCCTAGAAACCAAATGGCACGCTACAATGACAATGATGTGACATAACAAAAGTTGTTGATTTCATTTCCACGCCATCGTTGTCAATGATGTCGAAAAATAATCAAAAATATTTTTGGCGGCAAAAAAAAATCTAAAAACTAATTTAGAGCTGACCAACTCGAGAACGGTTGAAAATAGACAAATTATGGCAACGCCAATTGATTCATAATGGTCTAATTAGTATATACTGCAATTTTGAACAAAAAAAAATCAACGGACAAAAAAGTCGAATATATTTTTGAACTTTTTTATTTTTCATTTTCCAGATTTGAAATTATCGTCCTCTAACGTATTTTGACGTGCTGAATCCGAATTTTTGAACAAAAATTCCGAAATATAATCAGAAATATTTTTGGCGGCAAAATAAAACATTTAAAAACTGATTTAGAGCTGACCAACCCAAGAACGGATAGAGATAGACAAATTCTGCGGACGCCAATCGATTCAGAATGGTCTAATTAGTATATACTGAGATTTTGAATAAAAAAAATCAACGGACAAAAAAGTCGAATATATCATCATATATAATTTTTTGAGCTTTTTTATTTTTCATTATCCAGATTTAAAATTTTCGTCCTCTAATGTATTTTGACGTGCTGACTCCGGATTTTTAAACGAAAATTTCGAAAACTAATCAGAAATATTTTTGGCGGCAAAATAAAACATCTAAAAACTGATTTAGAGCTGACCAACCCAAGAACGGATAGAGATAGACAAATTCTGCGGACGCCAATCGATTCAAAATGGTCTAATTAGTATATACTGAGATTTTGAAAAAAAAATCAACGGACAAAAAAGTCGAATATATCATAATATATAATTTTTTGAACTTTTTTATTGTTCATTTTTGGATTTAAAATTTTCGTCCTCCAACTCATTTTGACGCGCTGAATCCGAATTTATGAACGAAAATTTCGAAAACTCATCAAAAATATTTTTGGCGGCAAAAAACCATCTAAAAACTGATATCGAGCTGACCAACTCGAGAACGGTTAGAGATAGACAAATTCTGCGAACGCCAATCGATTCAGAATGGTCGAATTAGTATGTATTGTGAATTTCGAGTCAATTGAAAAAAATTAAAAATTACTCGAAAAAGTTGCAAGGGGTACACCCCTAAAAATCATGAAAAGTACCAAGTCGTCACATCGACTTGAAATTTGCACTTCAAACGTAAAATTTCATGCTCATTTCGAAAATGTATGATTTTTATTTGCTCAGATATGAGATTTAGCCGGAAAAGGGCGTTAAAGGTAGAAAATATAATTTTCTGAGATTTTTTATTTTTCATTTTTCGAATATAAAATTTTTGTCCTCGAACGTATTTTGACGTGCTGATTCCGAATCTTTCAACAAAAATGTTGAAAACTCATCAGAAATATTTTTGGCGGCAAAAAAAACATCCAAAAACTGAAATCGAGCTGACCAACTCGAATACGGTTAGAGATAGACAAATTCTGCGGATGCCAATCGATTCAAAATGGTTTAATTAGGATATACTGTGATTTTGAATGGAAAAAATCAACGGACAAAAAAGTCGAATATATCATCATATATAATTTTTTGAACTTTTTTATTTTTCATTTTTCGGATTTAAAATGTTCGTCCTCTAACATATTTTGACGTGATGAATTCAAATTTTTGAACGAAAATTTCGAAAACTCATCAGAAATATTTTTGGCGGCAAAATAAACATCTAAAATCTGATTTAGAGCTGACCAACCCAAGAACGGATAGAGATAGACAAATTCTGCGGACGCTAATCGATTCAGAATAGTCTGATTAGTATATACTGAGATTTTGAATGAAAAAAATCAACATTCAAAATAATCGAATATATCATCATACATGATTTTTTGAACATTTTTATTTTAAATTTTTCGGATTTCAAATTTTTGTCCTTCTACGTATTTTGTCGTGCTGAATCCAAATTTTTGTACGAAAATCTCGACAACTCATCAGAAATATTTTTGGCGGCAAAATAAACATCTAAAATCTGATTTAGAGCTGACCAACCCAAGAACGGATAGAGATAGACAAATTCTGCGGACGCTAATCGATTCAGAATAGTCTGATTAGTATATACTGAGATTTTGAATGAAAAAAATCAACATTCAAAATAATCGAATATATCATCATACATGATTTTTTGAACATTTTTATTTTAAATTTTTCGGATTTCAAATTTTTGTCCTTCTACGTATTTTGTCGTGCTGAATCCAAATTTTTGAACGAAAATTTCGAAAACTCATCAGAAATATTTTTGGCGGCAAAATAAACATCTAAAATCTGATTTAGAGCTGACCAACCCAAGAACGGATAGAGATAGACAAATTCTGCGGACGCTAATCGATTCAGAATAGTCTAATTAGTATATACTGAGATTTTGAATAAAAAAAATCAACGGACACAAAAGTCGAATATATCATCATATATAATTTTTTGAGTTTTTTTATTTTTCATTTTCCAGATTTAAAATTTTCGTCCTCTAATGTATTTTGACGTGCTGACTCCGGATTTTTCAGAAATATTTTTGACGGCAAAATAAAACATCTAAAAACTGATATCGAGCTGACCAACTCGAGAACGGTTAGAGATAGACAAATTCTGCGAACGCCAATCGATTCAGAATGGTCGAATTAGTATGTATTGTGAATTTCGAGTCAATCAAAAGAAATTAAAAATTACTCGAAAAAGTGCAAGGGGTACACCCCTAAAAATCATGAAAAGTACCAAGTCGTCACATTGACTTGAAATTCGCACTTCATACGTAAAATTTCATGCTCATTCCGAAAATGTATGATTTTTATTTGCTCAGATATGAGATTTAGCCGGAAAAGGGTGTTTAAGGTAAAAAATATAATTTTCTGAGATTTTTTATTTTTCATATTTCGAATATCAAACTTTTGTCCTCGAACGTTTTTTGACGTGCTGATTCCGAATATTTTATCAAAAATGTTGAAAACTCATCAGAAATATTTTTGGCGGCAAAAAAAACATCTAAAAACTGATATCGAGCTGACCAACTCGAGAACGGTTAGAGATAGACAAATTCTGCGAACGCCAATCGATTCAAAATGGTCGAATTAGTATGTATTGTGAATTTCGAGTCAATTGAAAAAAATTAAAAATTACTCGAAAAAGTTGCAAGGGGTACACCCCTAAAACTCATGAAAAGTACCAAGTCGTCACATCGACTTGAAATTTGCACTTCATACGTAAAATTTCATGCTCATTTCGAAAATGTATGATTTTTATTTGCTCAGATATGAGATTTAGCCGGAAAAGGGCGTTAAAGGTAGAAAATATAATTTTCTGAGATTTTTTATTTTTCATTTTTCGAATATAAAATTTTTGTCCTCGAACGTATTTTGACGTGCTGATTCCGAATCTTTCAACAAAAATGTTGAAAACTCATCAGAAATATTTTTGGCGGCAAAAAAAACATCCAAAAACTGAAATCGAGCTGACCAACTCGAGAACGGTTAGAGATAGACAAATTCTGCGGATGCCAATCGATTCAAAATGGTTTAATTAGGATATACTGTGATTTTGAATGGAAAAAATCAACGGACAAAAAAGTCGAATATATCATCATATATAATTTTTTGAACTTTTTTATTTTTCATTTTTCGGATTTAAAATGTTCGTCCTCTAACGTATTTTGACGTGATGAATTCAAATTTTTGAACGAAAATTTCGAAAACTCATCAGAAATATTTTTGGCGGCAAAATAAACATCTAAAATCTGATTTAGAGCTGACCAACCCAAGAACGGATAGAGATAGACAAATTCTGCGGACGCTAATCGATTCAGAATAGTCTGATTAGTATATACTGAGATTTTGAATGAAAAAAATCAACATTCAAAATAATCGAATATATCATATTACATGATTTTTTGAACATTTTTATTCTAAATTTTTCGGATTTTAAATTTTTGTCATTCTACGTATTTTGTCGTGCTGAATCCAAATTTTTGTACGAAAATCTCGACAAATCATCAGAAATATTTTTGGCGTCAAAATAAACATCTAAAAACTGATTTAGAGCTGACCAACCCAAGAACGGATAGAGAAAGACAAATTATGCGGATGCCAATCGATTCAGAATGGTCTAATCAGTATATACTGAGATTTTGAATAAAAAAAATCAATGGACAAAAAAGTCGAATATATCATTACCTATATATAATTTTTTGAACTTTTTTTTCATTTTTCGAATTTCAATTTTTTTTTTCTAACGTGTTCTGACGTGCTGATTTCCAATTTTTAAACAAAAATGTCGAAAACTCATCAAAAATATTTTGGGCGGCAAAAAAACATCTAATCACTGATTTAGAGCTGACCAACTCTAGAACGATCAGAGATAGACAAATTCTGCGACCGCCAATCGATTCAGAATGGTCGAATTAGTCGAATGTCTCGCGTTTTATTCCACACTTTTGCAGGTATGAGTCGCTACACCAAGGTTTTTAGGCGTCTCAAACCACCCTGTATATATGTCTTCCTAACCTCACCTGCCACCTAACTCCAGTATTGATGAACTCCAATATTCTCAACTGAAAATATCGAGAGCAAACAAACGATTTCTTCGTGACGTGATTGAGACAGGGGAGTGATTGGTGTTGTTTGGATAGCCGAAGCTTGGCGCCGCTGGCACGCCATCTAAAAGAAGGCTGTGGACGCTATAGTTACAAACGAGCGAGTGTCTTCTGTCACCGAGAGCCATCATCTCTCCCTTCTAGGCGCCTTGACTGACTTCATCAGGTCTGTTTTGACGTGTTTATTTTTAGATCGTTTAAATATAATTTTCGTTGTCGTTAATTGCTTTGCGGGTACTTTGAGTGGTTTTCCGGTCAGCAATTACACAGTCGGAGGTAAGATTTGCTTTATGCGGGATGACGATTTCGAAAGTTACTGTGGGGACATTGGGAGTCACTGAAATGAGTTTGCGAGTATAGAAGATGAATGAGAGTCAGCTGAGAGACGATGTTATTTCTCTCAACCCCTAACCCAACTTATAAATCTTACCAAACCAAGAGATTCGTATCCAGGATTCATGTCTGGCACAACTTTGAATTTTAGACTAAAAGCTCGCATAACAATTTGGGCGGTCATTTGACACAGCCGACTTAATCTCCCGAACCGTGGTGAGAAAATCGGCAACACCGCATGGAAAGCAATTTGACATCCTACTCATTAATTCTTAAATGTAAATTTCTCCACTTACCTACTCGGAAAAGTAGGAAAATAAAACATATAAGATTGAATTTTTAAAGAAAAGAACGATGATTAATGTGGTTATTTTTTTTTTCATCTCAAACTGGATTCGCAATATATTCAATTTCTTATATATGGGAAATCTGTCAAGTTTGGTTTTTCCATGCCCTAAAGTTCACATTTCGGGAGATTTTTTTTAACATTTTTTTCTGACAAGTGCAGAAACCACATAGTTGATCTCTCATTTTTTTTTCAGATTTTTTTATTTGAAAATAAAATATTATTGGAAGGTACCTATACAGAATGTGCCAAACTACTATGTTTGGTACATTCTGTACCATTCTGGTACACTTATCAGAAAAAATGTTCAAAAAAATTTCCCGAAATGTGAACTTTAGGGCATGGAAAAACCAAACTTGACAGAATTCCCATATCTAAGAAATTGAATATATTGCTATTCCATCAGTTTGTGATGAAAAAAAAAATGAAATAACCACATTAATTGTCGTTCTTTTCTCCAAAAATTCATTCTTTTATGTTTTTTATGTTTTTTTCCTATAGTTTTTCGAATAAGCCGGGAAATTCACATTAAAAAATTAATGAGTAAGACGTCAAATTGCTTTCCATGCGGTGTTGCCGATTTTCTCACCATGCCCCGGCTCGGGATATTAAGTTGGCTGTGACCCAGCATGAAACATGTACAGAACGATGCTGCTATATATGAGAAAATAACTAGGCACTATGCCGTCAATTCTGGGTGGTGCATTTGCCTATAATAATAATTTTTCATCTGAATATGTGCTTTTCGGACAAAATATTCTCGTTTATTCCTCACGTTGTGTAAATTATGAAATAATAATCTCCTAGAACTTACTGCCTTACAAAAATAATCGGACTGGAATAAAAACAAGATATTGGCCACGAGACATTTTTCGGTATTTGCTGCTATAAGTATATGCGGTATCAATTTTATAAATAGGTACGTAGAAGAAATAAAATATTTAGGAGTCTTGTTCGACCAATTTACTGCGATTCGATAAATATGTTGATTATTTGTGTACAAAAAAAAATAGAATAAGTTAACATCTTTTAAGTTGGTGTAAGTACAACACTATCATCTATCTATGCATTTCAACTACGGTAAGTCTTGCTCTATACTGAAAATATCCATAGATAGACTAATACAGAGGTCCTTCAGGATAAATGCATTTTATTTCACTGCTATAGATATACCTCCATTATTGATATGTAAGAATCCTACATTGTTTTGAAATGTATTACAACGAGTAAAATTTTAAATCAATTGTTACAGTTGTTGGTAATTAGGCTCCACTGTGCTTTAATGAGAATTTAAATTAGATATATCATATACCATACATTTTAACTTAATAATATAAGATAATTACCAAAATGAAAGATTTAAATCATTTTTTATACTTACAAAAATTTGTGTTTATTTTCAGTTGTGTAAATTCTCATATGTATTATGTGTTTTGTGAAAGCTTATTCATTTATCTAATAAAGTATATATATATATATATATATATATATATAAAGCTAGGAAAACTTGTTGGGTACGCAGCATGCAGGAAGTATACTCTTATAACACTTGTTCCAATATTTCGACAACGTTTATTGTCATCCTCAGGGAAAGCTACAATATTATTAAAATACAATGAAACAATGACTAACAGTGGATTCCAAAACTACTTACAGTGTCGGTGAGGTTATGTGCATAGATATTATAAAATAGACGTTAACAATTGCAATGTACATATTAAAACAATTTGTGAGAGTCCTTAAAGGTCATCATCAACAATTATTGACTTTTATAGTTAAAAAACATTTATTATAATAAAATTGAAAAATTATTTCCTCATACCGGTATTTTAACGTCGGCATGGGAGAAGAAGAATTTAATTTAGGTTAACAAGTGAGGTTAGGTACGATCCTGCATGGAACAGTACTAAAAAGAGGAACATTGACAGACTGAACCTACCATGGAACGAGACCTTGTCATTCAAACATGGAATGGCACAGAACACCATAGAAAAGACATCATATCATTAATTAATTATTTCCACCTATAGAGGGAGTACTCCGAATACTGAAATTATTATTAAAAGTAAAAACAGATAATATGAATAGTAGACAAAATTATGTAACAATTATTTTGATTGAAGAAGTCTTAGTGACTCCTCAGATATATAGAAAAAATATATTGATAAAGATTTACGTTATAAATTTGTAAAGTTTAAATTACTGGAAGAGTAAAACATATTTTAAATAGATTGGGAGTTAAGGTCCCTTTCATTATGTGGATTTTGATCCAAGTGCAATAAGAATGAATATATTTCACTTAAATGGTTAATGTCAGTTTTTTTGTTCATACATGAGGATGACTGTGAGATGAAGGCCATCTCTAGAAAGAGTCTTTTATACTTGTTAGGTTCTTTGGCTAAGATTTTCGCAGCCTCAAAGTTGATATTATGACCTTCTGTCTGCACATGATCACTAAGTGCACATCTTTCTGGGTGCAATCTACAATCACTCTTATGTGAACAAATTCTATCTTTTAATAACCTGTTAGTTTGTCCAATATATTCATTCGAGCAGTTAGAACAAGGAATACAGTAGACTACATGTGATTGATGAAGTAAAGGAACTTTGTCTTTCACTTTAGTGAATAGAGAATTTATCGTTAGAACAGTTTTATTTGCAATTTTGATGTTATCAAAAGGTTTAAAGATTCTACTAAGTTTTGGAGTAATATTTGATATATAGGGTAGAGATGTATAAAAAGTATTAACTATGTGTTCTGGATCAGCAACATTAGCAATATCCAAATCTGTATTATTATTATTTACGACAGGTTCCATTGTGGAGCTAAAAAGAATTTTATTAAGAAGGACATGAGGGTATGAATTATTTCGAAATAGGTTGTACAAAATGCCCAAGTTTTTATTGTGGAAAGTACTATCAGAGATGCTGAGAACACGTTGCTTCATCTGCTTGACCAGGTTCACTTTTATATTTTCCTTGTGGTACGACAAGTAATTCATATATCTACCCGAACTCATGGGTTTCCTGTACCAATCGATGATAATACTGTTATCATGTGAGCGAATGAGTTTCATGTCCAAGAAGGGAACACTACGCTCATCATCTTCACATTCCAACGTGAACTGTATATATGGGTCATAGCTATTAAAAATGTCAAGTATCTCTGCAGTACAGCCCGCAGGTAACGAGAGGATGATGTCATCAACATATTTCTTTATAAAAAATAAATTGAAGGGAAGAACATTAATAACTGTATCTAAAATGTCATCCATTACATAACAAGCAAGTATAGGACTAATTTTAGCTCCCATTGGAGTACCAAAAGTTTGCTTATAAATTTTATTGTTGAAAGAGAAAACTGTATTATTAAAGAGAAATGTTATTAAATCAAAAAAAGATTGTTTTTGGATACAACAAATGGAACTAATGCAGTGCCACTTTTTATCTATTGCTCTAATACAAGCATCTAAGTAAACATTACTGAATAATGATACCACGTCTAAGCTAGCAAGGACATAATTGTCAGGGAGTTGCAATCTATTAAATTTTGTGGAGACGTCAAAGGAATCTTTTATATAATAGTCATTATCAAAGTTATAAGCTTTTGTTAAAATGTCAGTTAAAAAGGCAGATAAAAATTCAGTCGGTGAGCCTATCGAAGCTACTATAGGTCTCATGGACAAAACTGGTTTATGTATTTTGGGAAGAGAGTAAAATTTTGGAATTATACCGTTATAGGTGGTCAGCCTTTTTTTAGTAATTTCATCTATTTGCTTAGAGGTGAATAAAGATTTTATTAAGAGGTTACATTTAGCTTGTATTGATTGTGAGGGATCTTTAGTTAACATAATATAAGAATCATTATTTTCAATTAAATCATTAGAGAGTGAAATGTATTGATCTCTGTCCATAATAACAGTGACATTACCCTTATCTGACTTTGTAACAATTAAATTTGGATTTTGTTTTAAGAAATTTTTTGTTTTATCAAATAAATGCTGAAATTGTGAAGAGGAATTTGACGAATCATTTACAAAATTAGTGATTACATTGGTAGATCTGGCAATTGTCAATTTACGAACATGGTCATCTGGAATAGACGACGTGATGTAATCAACATCTGCCAATATATTTTTTATTGAGAAATCTTTTTTTAGACGGGGTTCTATACTGAATTTAGGACCCAGTGCTAAGAATTGTACCACATCCGAAGGAATGTCGGTACCAGAAATATTTTTTACCCATTCAGGTTTAACATTTAAGTTATTCCTGGATTGAATAAGTGAAAGATTATTTAATTTATTAATATTTGAGGATTTAATTTTATGAAAAAGTTTTAAAAATTTAGGTTGTTGTCTTGCAGAAAATTCAACAAAAAGCAACTCATTCGTTAAAGGGATTATCTCGGTCCTTAGTACGTTCAACCTATTTTCAAGAATATTTATTAATTTATGATTCATATCAATTTCAAGATTTAAAAGCTTTGATCCTAACCTGAGGCAGAACCTTCTTGATATATCACAAAAGGTGATATCTTGTCGTTGTAGTAATCTATTTATCTGTTTTGTTGAATGTTCCAAATGCTTCGGAGAGATTCCCATCGAGCGGCATTTCAGTAAGAAACATCTTCTATTATACTCTTTAGCCAATTTCATTTTGGTGCGGGACCATAATTTCAGTTTTTTCACCACTGTTGTTCCATACGTAGCAATCACGTCTTGGTAGAAACCCATATCTGTAGAAGTTAGGAGAGAGGAAGTCTTTGCTGACCAGTTAAGATAAAGCTAGGAAAACTTGTTGGGTACGCAGCATGCAGGAAGTATACTCTTATAACACTTGTTCCAATATTTCGACAACGTTTATTGTCATCCTCAGGGAAAGCTACAATATTATTAAAATACAATGAAACAATGACTAACAGTGGATTCCAAAACTACTTACAGTGTCGGTGAGGTTATGTGCATAGATATTATAAAATAGACGTTAACAATTGCAATGTACATATTAAAACAATTTGTGAGAGTCCTTAAAGGTCATCATCAACAATTATTGACTTTTATAGTTAAAAAACATTTATTATAATAAAATTGAAAAATTATTTCCTCATACCGGTATTTTAACGTCGGCATGGGAGAAGAAGAATTTAATTTAGGTTAACAAGTGAGGTTAGGTACGATCCTGCATGGAACAGTACTAAAAAGAGGAACATTGACAGACTGAACCTACCATGGAACGAGACCTTGTCATTCAAACATGGAATGGCACAGAACACCATAGAAAAGACATCATATCATTAATTAATTATTTCCACCTATAGAGGGAGTACTCCGAATACTGAAATTATTATTAAAAGTAAAAACAGATAATATGAATAGTAGACAAAATTATGTAACAATTATTTTGATTGAAGAAGTCTTAGTGACTCCTCAGATATATAGAAAAAATATATTGATAAAGATTTACGTTATAAATTTGTAAAGTTTAAATTACTGGAAGAGTAAAACATATTTTAAATAGATTGGGAGTTAAGGTCCCTTTCATTATGTGGATTTTGATCCAAGTGCAATAAGAATGAATATATTTCACTTAAATGGTTAATGTCAGTTTTTTTGTTCATACATGAGGATGACTGTGAGATGAAGGCCATCTCTAGAAAGAGTCTTTTATACTTGTTAGGTTCTTTGGCTAAGATTTTCGCAGCCTCAAAGTTGATATATAATATATACAGCATTACGTCTTTACTAAAAATGCCATTTTAAGAAACCGCAGTATTCAAAATCACTCACTTTTAATACTATTGTTAAAATAAGTTTATTTTAAAACTATAGTGCTGAAAATGAAGAATAGTATTTTTTATTTTTATTAAGTCCTACATTAATCTGAGCAAATTCGAAAGTAACTCTCTACTCTCGCTGCTTTATTTATTTTAGTACCTCATTGAAGCATTTTTTTTTTTTAATTTTCCATTAAAAGTCGAGTAAAATCGTAAAATGACAGCATTCAGAAAAATTAAGACACGCTTTTTGACAACTGATAACAATGAACAATGGTTGGAATGTAAGTATATATTTCAAAATAAGCAAATGGTTACTATCATAACGGTTATAATATGTACCATGCGATCTTAAACGTTGTGATTGTAATTTTGAATTTTTGATACTTATTCATTATTCATTATTTTTGCGGTTTTGATAATGTTGAAAAAAAACTTTGCATTTTGTTCATATTGAAAGTGCTTTTATTTTGTTCACATAATAAAATAGCACTTTCAACACTATCATCATAAATAACCATTAAGTTTTATATAGAGTCGCCCGTCGTGAGTAAAATATTTGATATATAGTCATATATCATAATCATAGTCCTAACATGCCCAGGGCCTCCAATGCCTTCATTAAAAACGGCCCCGGGGCCTGGAATTTACCCACACACATAAAAAAATATCTTGAAACAAAGCAGCCTGCTTTATATAGGTATAATCAATAAAATAGGTTCTCAAAAGAAAAGAATAATTTTTCGAATCGAGAAACTAACGTTTTGGGTGAAGGTGTTTGCTTTATTCCGTGAATTTTAATTTTTTAATGGTAAATTATTCTTTTCTTTTGAGAACATATTGGTTTGATTATTTATAAAGCAGGCTGCTTTGTTTTAAGATATTTTTTTTATGTGTGCAGTAGTGTTGGTATTTTCGGTAGGTAGTTTCTATTTCTTGAAATAATTTATAATTTTCTGATACACTAATCTTCATGAAAACAATTCTTTTTTTAATCTTTAAATATTCATTTAGTTGGGAATTGAATTCGACCACAATTATTCAAGTGTACTTCCTTTCCCAAGATTCAATAGTTCTTTTTAGTCACATTTACCTATAACCAGTTTTCTCGAGCTCTCCCATGCAGTTCACGAGTTACATCTAATAAAGATATCGACCGCACACCCTAAGCAAAACAAGATTTCAGTCATTTTACGACCCAGAAATAAACATAAAAGGCGTATCTTGAAAGTTATCATGGTGACAGAGCTATACGGAATAGAGGACCACTTTATACATCACCTTTAGTTAGGTGTATGCTACAAAGGCTTTCATCTAAACGCCACATTTCAAACTGACACTGGCACCACCCACCGAAACGCCAATCCCCTCCAAACTCCGCCGTCATTGGTGCTGCGACGAGCGAGTCTCCGTGGTAACGGCCCTGCCAGCACCAATCGCCGCCGCGAAAGCGCATCTGGCGTGCCCGCGTACACAAACTCAGTCTCATCCCGAGAGCAACACACAAAGCTCTCCCTGCAACTCGATCTTCCTTTGTTGATAGTTACCCGAGTAACACGTTTTCGTTGTCGCCGATACCGTTCTTTAGTGCGACGTAATGGTGATAGGGGTTCAGTGAACGGTTTCCGAGATTGCAGCGACACTGGCAACTCACATGGCCCTGGGTTTGAGCTCTGGACTCTGTTCCGGCAGCACTGGTCCCGGATCCGGGGCCCATTCGGAGACGTCTTCATCTCCCGGTATCAGCGTGCCCATTCCCATCGCACCGACCGCCATGCTGCCCAATCCCATGTTCGCGCTACCGACTTTGAACTTCACGGTTACCCAAGTGGCTGCCGTTTGTGAAACTCTCGAGGAAAGTGGCGATATCGAAAGACTAGCGCGGTTTTTGTGGTCCCTACCGGTGGCGCATCCCAATATCGGCGAACTGAACAAAAACGAAGCGGTGCTCAGGGCCAGGGCGATAGTGTCCTTCCACAGCGGCAATTTCAGAGAACTCTATTCGATTTTGGAATCGCACAAGTTTACCAAAGGCTCGCACGGGAAGTTGCAAGCGATGTGGCTGGAGGCGCACTATCAAGAGGCCGAGAAACTGAGAGGGCGCGCCTTGGGGCCGGTCGATAAGTATCGCGTGCGGAAAAAGTTTCCTTTGCCTCGTACCATTTGGGACGGCGAGCAAAAGACTCATTGTTTCAAGGAAAGGACTAGGAGTTTGTTGAGGGAATGGTATCTGCAAGATCCGTATCCCAATCCGACGAAGAAGAGGGAGTTGGCGCAAGCGACGGGACTGACGCCGACGCAAGTTGGAAATTGGTTCAAGAACCGCAGGCAGAGGGATAGAGCTGCGGCTGCCAAAAACAGGTTAGGTTATGTTTTATTGAAATATTAAATAAAATTTTTGAATATACAGTGCCCACCTATGAGTACAAGAGAGTTCAATAACTTGACAATTATTCATAGCCTTATTATGTGTACAGGCATGAACATCAACAAGCAGTAGGTAACACAAAAATCCAAATAGACAACGGAAATATCAACATACCTATTGCAAGTATGAAGTCATGATCTAGAACATTCATAAATCTTCCTACATGAACATATCGAAATGAAAAATTGGCACTTTCACCAGTTTTATTCTTCATCATGAAAAAAATCTCATAAATTATATATACCTATTGACTTAACAACATTTTGAGGACTTTAAATCGTTGAAAAATCAACATAGAATATCTCTTTTCTTTTCAGAATAAGAAATTAATACACCGTTATATTAAATTTTTAAAAAACATCTATTTATATTGAAAAGGGGGACATTCTACATGAAAATTCAAAAATAAAAAATGCGATTTATTTGTAATATCTATAATAGAAAACAACTACTTCCCCGACACAAGCCGCTCTGGACATTTTGAACAACCTACAGCTGATAGATATTACGAAAAGACTGAAAAGAAAAGGAAAAATCTAAAAGTGAAAATTCGCATTTTCTTTCAGATAGTTGATTATTTTTACTTTTCTCTAGTTTTCATTGAAAAAATCATTAAATAAATTAGATAGGGAGAATGTTATTGAAAAATATCACTTACAGAAATCGTCCATTTCATTGAAGGAAGGTTCGCTTCTCTCGCATTTAATCCCCAATACATTTTAGTCGACGAAAATCTATTGTGGATTGATAGGATTGGAAAAAACAGGCTCTTCAGAATCATACACATCAGGGATGGATATGAGGGAAATATTTTTCTGCGGTAACACTTTGAAAGTTATTTTTTGACATAGACCTGTCATATATTATTGACCGGTGGAAAATAGCGACTAAAATTTGTCTTTCAGCCGCCAATAATTATATGGTTACAACTTTTCATATTTCGCTAACTTTAGTTACTAATGAAATTGTAATTTTGATTATGAGAATTTGAGTTTTTTTTTGCATGTCTATCTGTATTACTAGATTATAGTCCCTATATTTATAGTTTCTTGGGAAAATAAAGTTGTTATTATTATTGTTTTTATCATAACTTTTTATAAGAACAACCTACATTAAACAATAAAAATATAATCTATTAATATTCAAAAGTTAGTTATATTGTATCTGCATCTAGTAGGTACCTACTTACCTATATAGGTAATCCAAATTATGCTTCTCCATTTTCAAAATTTCTGATTGCTGATCATTTAGTTCATTTAGGTAGTTTGTTCTCAAAGAATTATTTGAGTCGAATAAGGATTATTTTTGACAAAATGTGAATACACAGATAAAAGAGTTCTCTTAAAATGAGGTCAAACGAAATTAAATCAAGCTCGTCATGATCTTGTATATGTCCAAATGAATGGTAGAAGAACTGGTAATATCTTAGATGAAACAAATAATTCTTCATCGCAAGAAAATATAATTAAAATATTTACTAAGCATGTTTAATTCAAATTCACAATTATCTTGTTTTAAAGAATGAATGTATTTGTCGCAAATGTATATGTTGAAAGATATTAATATTCTTGATCCAAAAACATATATTCTCTCATATAAGGGAAATAATGCTTTGGGTACGGGGTGTTCCAAATTCGATGCTCACCATTGGGATTTCAGAAACTATAAAACATACAGCAAAGAATAAATTTTGCCAAATTTGCATAATATGGAGCTTAAGATGATCAACTTAAGCTTCAAATTATACAACTTTGCCACATTATTTAACCTTTGCTGTATCTTTCATAGTTTCCGAGATCCCAATGGTAAGTATCGAATTTGGGACAGCCTGTACAAATGGCTTGCTTAAAAACTCTCTGTTGATGGAAATTGCAGAAAAATGCATAAATCAAAAATAGTAAGTGAAGCAAGTTGGTCTTTTCCTATTTCCTAGACAGAAAGAAAATCCTGAAAAAAAGTATTAAGCAGTTTTCTATATTTTCCACAGACAAAGACCATTATTATTATAAAATATTTTAATGAAATTCTCATAAGAGAATGAAAAACACCATTTCAAGGTAAGATAAACAATTAATTCATTACATACAATACGAACTGACATTTTTCAAAAATAAACGTGTAATACTATCATTGGTACAAGCTTTTCTTAACTACAAAAAATATAATAAGAAACTAAAATGTTACAAACATAAGCGAGATGTAAAATAAAATTACTGTTATTAATACAAACTTTGACATCAAAATAGAGCCGACTGAGCTGAACTATATAACTATACAAAAAGTATAATGAATAAAAAAAAAGTAATATAAGCGTGTTATTCACCTATACCTATTAACGTTATATTGGCTATTTAGAAAATACTGACAACGATGTGGATAATGAATTTTGACACTAAATACATGTAAAATCACTATAAGAATATTCAACGGATTTTGTTAGATACGGTGTTTCACGGTATATTAATAGAGTTCTAGAAAACTAACAAAGATATATTTTTCAAATTTGGTTAGAGCCTTAACAGGTAATAGTCCGTATATGAGAATATATCACAACTGCAGCGTTGCAAGTCCTACTCCAAATCCATGGCAACATTGGAACATTAGAATTTTAACTGGAACACCCTGGAAAAAAATCTGCAATTATGACTGTTGATTGAGTACCTTGCTGAGTATTTCACGAAAACATGTTTTCAAACACATTTACACTTGCTTTATTGTTGTTAATTATTTTCCTCAAAATAATTTCTTCAATTCAAAGTCTCATTTTCACAAACTTCCTTCGATAAAGACAATTGCTTTAGTAGAAATATCAATAAGATCACCAAGACCAAGACCAAAACTCTTGGGAGAGAGTCTTGGTCTTGGCCTTGGTTTCGAAAGTCAAGTCTGGGTCTTGGTCTTGGTCTTGAGAAGATTTATTAAGTCTTGGTCGTGGTCCTGTACCGATTACCATAGATCAACTTGTTAGAATAGCACGATGTATCAACGTTTCAATATCCTTTTCGACCCTCAAGTCAGAATCCATTATTACGCCTAAATTTTTTGTTTCATCTACTAAAGCTATTTGCTCATTATTAATATTAATATTAATATCCACAGGTAAGGTCTATGATACTTACCTCCAAACAGCATGGCTTTAGATTTTGTTGAATTAATGAGCAGGCAGTGATCAGTGGCATAATTGATAAAATTCATTAAATCCACATTAACGTCACAAATGTTCCTTCTAAAGTTTGGTAGTTTTCAGACAGTTATGATGTGCCGTGCTAGAATTGCTGAGACTATAGTTATCCATATTTATTATGTTTTTCTTTTGCTTGAAAAACTGGCAAAATTGTATCAATTATTTACTTCATTCCACATGTGGATAAAATGCAACATTATGGTTCAAATGAGGATGTAATAGCAAAACGACTTTTTAGATGGTATGGTTGAACAAAAAAACAAATATTTTTTGTACAAAAAATTACGATTGTCTCGGACGACGCGTAATAGTGAAACAGTTATCACTGCGTATGAAAAACAAACTGTTTTTCTCCCCGATCAGTAGTTCAAATACAAAACGTCGGCATTCTTGACCATCTGAAAGTTACGTTTCTTTTCGAAGTGAAAGATTCCAGATTTAATCTCGGTACGGTAACGATAAATCTCAGAGGAAATATTCCGACGGTACCGAGTAATTACTACCGAGCCAAACACTAAATCAAACTAGCCACTCGATCGGAATGAAAATTATAAGAATAATAAACTATCGAGATAATATAATAGCTTCATAGGCGCATAAACTGAGTAGTGTAAACTACCAATAAAGGAATCCGGTAGTCTCATTCAATAGACCATATATCAAAGCCAAACTGGCAATTATATCACACTCAAACTGACGTATCGGATGATATAGGGATAGCTAGCTACTGGATTGGAATTACGTCAGTATTAGTAACTGAGCGACGGGAGTTGACGATGGAAATGAAACAGAAATAATCGTAATGCTAGATCTCAGCAAATAGGTCTCATGCATGTTTTTTCCTATTTGTTCCAATAAATTATACCATCCATTCAAATACTGGGAAAATAAGATAGCTGCCAAAAATATCAATAATTAACAAGAATAAAAATTATTGAGAAATAGTGGAAATTCAAACGATTGTCTTTTGGCGGTAGGTTGTGATGTCAAAATACATGTAAACAAAGATTATCCAAAGAAAACATAGTTTCGGTAGGTTTGCAGTAACTCAATAATAAAAAGATAATAATCAACCACTTGAAAAACTCTAGATAGACTGATCAACGACAAGTCAATACCATGAAAAATACATTTCGTTTACATGAACTTTGACGTCATACTAAGGCGCGCGTTTTACCAAATTCAAATTTGATTCACATTTTTAAATCTGGATTGTTCAAAACTTTCAAAAGTTACAATTAAATGAAACAATGTTTAATTATTTAATAACAAATTAGATGGTGCACACAAAAATTCCAGTGATTTTGTGATACATGCATGTGACCTATTCAAGATGACCAGGATGATAATGATAAGAATAGTATATTCTGTAACAAGGTTAGAGTGAACAATAGCATTCGTTATGAGCTGTCCTTCTGTAATACTAAATAAATTTAGGTCGCCTTATGTTTCCATTTCATTGAAACACTCTGACCGCCATGTCAGTCTTAAACGACTGACAGTATTGTTTGCTGTCATTTTTTACATGGTGTAAATATTTGGAGAGAGGGTACTTCGACATTGTCGAATCCACCTACTTTTTCAGTCGTAATTGTGGTTATAATATACATAAATACAGAGTGAAATGTAAAATTTGCAACAAAAAACCTGCACGAATCATTCTCAGTGGCGTAGCTAACTTTCAGCGAGCCCCCCCCGCAGGGACCTGCTTGCGGCCTTATCCAACCCAATTTCTGATTTCCTTGCGCCCCCACGCGCCGCGGGGGTTGCGGGGGTGTTATATAGCTACGCCCCTGACCATTCTCAACAAACGATGGATAATCTAGTCGGAATAATAAATGAGTCGAAATTTTGGCATCTAAATTTAAATGATGAGAGGGAGATGTATTTGAGTTACTGGTATTCTTTGTGAGGCCAACAACAAAAATTAGCTATTTGTATTACTAGCGAGGAAAGTGCCACTTTTCCTCCCGCAGGATGTAGTTTATTGCCCGACGCAAAGCATATGATTTTTCCTCCTACCCACTTGATGGACCTTTTTTTGTAAATTTAAAACGCATCTCAACTGCTTTTGTCTAAAACGGACCTATACTTGCACGATGGAAAGTATAGACAATACAGTCTTGTCCATCTGAGAATTTGCGGTGGTGCAATGGCTAGCGTCTTGGGCTTGTAATCCGAGGTCCCGGGTTCAGCTCATGGCAATTGCAACTTTTTTTTTTTCAAGAACGTTATTTTACTTTTTTCTTGTTAGTTATTTGAATTATTGGACATTTAGATAGCTTATACATTTCGGATTGCTATTGAGTGATTTTCTCATAAGAAATGTTATGTGCCTATTTGAATGAAGTGTCGATCAATTTTTTTCTAAGAGCTGCGATTGTAGAAAAAATAATGTGTGTATTTCGAGTACAAAGTGTCATTGTCGTTCTCCAAAGATTAATCTTTTTGTCGAGCGACAATAGATCACTTTGCGCTCAATATACACAAATAGCTATTAAATAACTAAAGTAGAAGTAACATTCATGTTTGATTTTTACCAGAATACAGGATAGAAATTACGGAAAACAATTTGATTATAATAGATTCATAAGTTTCATCGTTTACAAAGTACTTTCCTCCCTAGGGAGGAAACGTATGAGTTTCCTCCCTGGTTCGAGGGAGGAAAGTGTGTACTTTCTATAGGGGTAGGAGGAAAACTAGTTTTTTGTAATGCACTAATAATGAAACATGTTGAAAATTAAGT
Source organism: Chrysolina haemoptera (assembly GCA_958298965.1). NCBI lineage: Eukaryota > Metazoa > Arthropoda > Insecta > Coleoptera > Chrysomelidae > Chrysolina > Chrysolina haemoptera. The sequence goes on along the minus strand of OY282592.1, from coordinate 32,180,953 downwards.
TACTCCCGACAGACTGTGGAAATGTTGTTAATTTCTATTTTTGGAGTTCGAAAATAAAACACTATTTTACAACTTAAAACATTGAAATTATTTACTAAACGTAATGCACCAATGGGCAGTGGTAACACCTGAGTAATGTATGCTCGCTTCCTATTCTAAGCTACGCGGCTTCGATTCACCGGTCTAGTGTATGGCATCACACGTTAAAAGGTACGGGCTGCGTCTTCGCTAGCTCGCACAAGTCGCTCGAGAACTTCTGAGGGTTGCTCGTAAGGGTGCAGCCGGTTGATGGAAATAACAATTTTAACACAAACAACAACAAAATAGGTAGTTTTGAAAAAAATTCACCACTTCTTGAATTTTTACTTTGTGATTGAACCGGACTTATGATGATGCGGCCATGACAATTCTATTTCAAGAGATTCAAAATTGCTCCCGCGTAGCGGGGTTGATGCGGTTGGAGGTCTTTCTTTTTGCATGACAGCTGGTGCTTTTCATACGACCATAATAATTATTGTGTTTTGTTGATTTGAGATACCTTTGTTATTTAAATTGCAGTAAATCAAGATCAAAGAGTCAATAATTGTATGTAAATGAGCTGATATTGTCAGCTGTAGGACCTTCTCTAATTAAACTAGCGTGATCACCAGGTACAATAAGTTTTTAACGTCACACCAGTATGCAATTCGAGATGAACAAACAATCAACATTCACAAAAACGTTAACAAAAATGAGAAAGAATAAATTTTGTCCCATCATCCGGCAATTGGAAAACCACATCCGTTTACAACTTCAACATGAGAATCACAAAGTATTGTTCCATTGACAATGTTTGGGATAATACTAAACACAATCGCTTCTTGAGTAGATTAGACTATAATGAGGATAATACTGATGGATTCACATTGTTACCGTGGCTAAACGTTGCCCACAATACCCGGTCCTAATCACCACCATTCCAAATTTGGGGAATTCCCGCTCGTTTGAAGGTCCAAACACAATCAGAAGTATTAGAAAGGATATGTGCGAAATTATATTGACCGTAGTTACTATACTACTGGGTTTTGCGATTAACACAATTTTGGATCGAGGGTGGCTATGGAATTATTAGGTCACACAGGTCATTTTCTTCCTGCCATGAATCACCGATAACATCGAAAAGATCCTCAATAAGATGCCTAAAAACCCCGGTGTAGCGACTCATATCTGCAAAATTAATGCGAAAACAAATGAGCTAGTGGTGTGTTTTCCGAATGTTCCGCAATACATTCGTGTATCGCCACCGTCGATTTTCTTCTTAGGGTAAGTTTCCATGAATAGAAATTTCAAGTATTGCGTACGACGATGAAATTAAAAACAATATAATAAGTGGAATATACGGAACTACTGTCCCAGGTAGTTTTAATTGTTACTGATATCAATTTTAGAAAAACTGTATTCAATTTTTGTTGAAATACAACTATAACTGGAATTACCTATAATGCATTTTATATTGGAGATTGGAGTCTTCAAATTTAGGTACATGAAAAGCCACCTTTAGTACTGTCAACGATGAAGACGCCATCTCTGGATCCAATTACAGAAACACACCATACTAATTGTTTTGTCTTCAAAATAATCTAGACAAAATCGAATCAGTCAATACACCAGGGTTTTTAGACAAGCGTCTAGCAGTACCAATTCTACTTTTGATCCCGCAGGTTCGCATGCGCACAACTTTTAATAGCGGTGTGTTTAGATGACAAAACAAGAAGGCAAACTGAGTTGAAACTGTGTGAATTTGTTTTTCTGCTCGCAATTGACACACGAACCTAACCTGAGCAAGTTAACCTAGCTTGCGAGTCAGTCGAAAATGCATGAATTAGTTTTTCGCTCGCACTCGACACAAACCTAACCTGAGCAAGCTAACCAACTTACGAGTCAGTCAAAAATGCGTGAATTAGTTTGCATGCAAACCTAGTTGCAAATGCGTAAATTACTTGCCAACCATACCTGACTACCCTTAGGTTAGGTTTAAATGTGAGTGAGCCCATATCAGGCCCTCCACTGCGGCCAATGGCCTATTGTGGCTCCAGAAGTAGGTTAGGTCTGACTACCCTTACCTAGACCTAATAACGATACAAAATGGTTACGAGATAACGACTATTTATCCTAAATTCAGAAAGAACAGGCGTGGAGCAGCTATATTTGACGGTTCACCCCGCTTCTAGAGTTAACAAGTGCGCATGCGGACCTGCGGGATCAAAAGTAGAATTGGTACGGCTAAACGCTTTTGGGTTTTTAGACATCTTAATCCTGAAGGTATAGTGTTCTGTCCTATTCTATTTATTCGAGGATGATATACAGTGCGACCCTAAATTATGGAATAAATTCATTATTCCTGAATATAAAGATATTTGGGAAAAATCCTCGGACAGGTCGATTTTCTTTTCCGATGGGCCAATTTTTGAATCCCACCCAAAATATATAAGGTTATCCGCATTTGAGTAAAAATTACTTTGGTGATATTTTTAAATGGGACACCCAGTATATTTTTTCATATTTGGTTAGGGATCGTCATTACGAATCCAGTGATACCAGGTTTGATGAGTTTATGTCAAACGGCTGCGGAGATATGGGCAAAAAACTTCTCCATATGTCTAATGAGTGCGACTGCGAGTCTATACACGATTCAGAAGGTAAAAGTCTCTGTCGCACTCATTAGGCATATGGAGAAGTTTTTTGCCCATATCTCCGCAGCCGTTTGATATAATCCCATCAAACCTGGTATCACTGGATTCGTAATGACGATCCCTAACAAAATATGGAAATATATACTGGGTGTTCCATTTAAAAATATCACCAAAGTAATTTTTACTCGAGTGCGGATATCCCTATATATTTTGGGTGGGATTCAAAAATTGACCCATCGGAAAAGAAAATCGACCTGTCCGAGGATTTTTCCGAAATACCTTTATATTCAGGAATAATGAATTTATTCCATAATTTAGGGTCGCACTGTATAATATCAATATTCCATTAGAACAATATGTTTCTCACACTATATCGTACTTTCATTTACGTATTTAATAAGAAACCTAAATTGACGGAAAAGACTGACAAGTGAAATTGAATATTGTTCAAAGGAAGTGTTGTTCCTCTTCATTCGTGATAGGTACATAAGTTCCTTAATATAGTGTTCTGTCCCATTCCATTTATCCGTGAAGGATCTATATCTATTGTAAATATGCCAATTGCAACGATATGTTTCTCACACTGTGCGTAAGTATTTTTGAAGGTATGTACCATAGACAAATTAAAAATTAATAGAGTGTTTGAAACAATAGCGAACTTGACCACCAAGTGTTTGCGCAGGCCAGTTGCGCATGGAGGCACTGCCAGCAATCGACTGACAGCTGATGACCACAGAACTCATAATTATATCTTATGACTAGAATGCGTTTCAAATATGGCGGATGAACAAATCATGCATAACCTGCAACACTGTAATGTCCTCTTCACAGTAGCGGCGCATAAAATAATGGGCGTATCATAGGGATGGAAAATGGGTTGGTTTTCTTTAAAATGAGAAATTGCATAGTTTTCTTTGCCTTTCTGCAGGAATTACCACAATCCTTAACAAAACCCTTCATCATATAGAACGGCGAACGGCTAATAACTCTATATAATCAATAAATAAACATTTACTTATCGTCCAAAACACTCGTGTTGAAAAAATAATCAACATTCAACAGTGACGTGACAACGCCGCTCTGTTTACAAACAAACTGGCAAGCTTAACCGACAGACGTCCTAGATTCTACTCGTTTCCTCTTGGAACTACAAGAAATAACGTATGTGTTTACTTAGTAAAAGTTGTCCTCTTTGCGGATGTCCACGATTTGTTCAAGTTTAGGGTAGCCGACGATACATGAAGCGCGTTCTAGTCATAAGATATAATTATGAGTTCTGTGCTGATGACTAGTGATGGGATAATTCGAATGAAAAATAATCGATAATTCGATTATTGAAATGTCTCGAGATATCTCGAGAACTTGCACAGAATCATTCGAATGATGGATTACTCAAATAGGTTCCGTGACCATGGCTCTAGACTGTCACTCTAACTGGTATTTTGAATTTGAATTCAGTTCTCGGACAAAAAATGCACTGCCGAGTGAAATAGTAAGAGGAAACTGAAGAGAGAGAAGAAGTGAGATATACACATTTTGTGTATTCGAATAAATTTGTTCGGTTCTCGACTCGACCATAACATTTTCATTCGAGTCATCGCTCACATGAATATTCAGTCTATAGGCATCTTCGATCTTTGGTACTCGAGTTCAAAAAGTTATCATTAGGTGTCTGTAGTATCCGAGTGATGGATAATTCGAATGAACATTCGATTATTGTAATCACTCGAGTACTCATCATTCGATTATGGAAATAATTCGATTATGCCCAACACTACTGATGACATGAATGACAGAATGACATGATACTTTTCCATTTCGACATTTGTCAGAAAACATAAGTATATTGTTTATGGGTATATGTATTTTTTATTATGACAAACCACGCAGTAATTTCAGAATTATTCTTTTAATGTTATTGTTATCGACAATCCCACTCATGTATAAAAATTCCCATTTGTGAATACAAAAATCGTAGTTTGCTATCGGCTAAATAGGAAGGAAGAGAATTTGCAAGTGGATAAAAATATCGGATAAATTACGTTACCGTAGCAACGCTAGCATTTACTGTTTGTTTATCAAGAGTTGGGCGTCGCATCAGTTTGACAATTGTAAATGTCAAAAACAGAAAGAATTAAACAGCATATAACAATTCCAAAAAGTATGTCGAGATTTGGAAATATTTGCGAGGCAGAAATAGTAAGGGAGATTGAAAAATCAACTCCAGAAAATACAATAAAAACTCATTCCTCCATATGGAATCAATTTAGTGAATTTTGTAAACAACGAAACTTCAATTTGGAAACCGAACAGTCAGTGGAAAATATGGCAGGAATATTGATGGACTGGGGCTTTAATATGAAGAAACAGAATGGAGAGGATTATAAAGAATACGTGGTGAAAACAATGTGGAACACAACAGCGAAAATGTTGCAAAACATGTATTTCAAAAAATTTAATGTTACTTTCAACCCTTTCACTGATTTGGCATTTAAGAAATCCCGTGATGCACGTAATTCTAAGCGAAAGAACTTACAAGGTAATTTACAAAAACGTAAGAGTAGTTCAACAGCATTAACTAAAAGTGAAATTGTTAAAATGGCATTAATATGGGATGAGAATAGTCCCATAGGTCTTTTAAAAAGATTTTTTCATACCGCCGCATATGAATTAGCTTGGCGAGGAGGTGAAGCTGCAAAGTGTAAAGTACACTATTTTAAACAAGAAAAATCAAATAATGGTGATTTAACAGGTCGCATTGAATATAATACAGTTTTTTCCAAAACATGTCAGGGTGGCTCAAACAAGTGCTGCGATAGTAAATGGCTAATAAAGAACATAGAAAACCCTAGCATATGCCCAGTGACATTGTTTTATAAAATATTGTCACATAGACCGAACCATATTACAACTGATAGATTATTTATAACTCCCAATCCGTTTTGGAAAAATGATTCATCAAAAGGTTGGTATAAAAATGTTCCTATAGGAGTCAACGAAATTCTTAAGTGGACGAAAATTTCAGCTGAAAAAATTGGACTGGATACAAAGAATAAAAAAATTTCTAATCATTCTCATCGCTCAAGCGCCGTATCAACTTTAGCTAAGGCAGGTATTAATGAACAAGAATTAATTAAAATAACTGGACATTCCTCTTCCAAGTCTATAAAGCCTTATCTACAACTTGATAATGAGCATCATTCGCATCTTGTGACAAATCTCCGAGATAAAGCTTTGGATAATGAATTAGCCACAGTGTCAACAACATCCATGTCAATGTCAACAACAAAGTCTACATCAGTAAAGGAGCAAATGTCTACTGGACCAATTGTATATAATAATTGTATTTTTAACAATTGTTCTTTCTAAACATTATGTTTCTACTCATTGTTCGTTTAGTTTGTTAAATAAAGTTTAATTGAATTGAGTTTTTTATTCATGGGATTGTCTTACCAAATACCACGCGAGCTCAGATCTAGCAGGATATTTTTTCCGGTGGTTTTCTCATACTTACTTTCATGTAGGTAATTTAACTCGATCTGTTCTGACAAAATCACGAGAGCGTAGCTCGAGCTACGCTCTCGTGATTTTGTCAGAACAGCTCTCGTTAAATTGCCAATGAAAGTAAGTATTCGAAAACAACCACAAAAAATATCCGGCTAAATCTGAGCTCTTGTGGTATTACCCCCGACAAATCAATAGTACAAATTATGAACTTGAAATTTCAACCCAACGACGAAAATGGAATGTTTGATGACGATGATGATGCTGAAATTCCTGGAAATTTTCTTCAACAAGGTAAAATATAAGCTGCTTTTCACAAACTGATACTTATTTCCATGCTTCAGTTGCAGAAAATATGACACAAACCGATACTTACTTCCATCCTTCAGTTTCCATTTCCTATCACCATTTGAGGAAGTAACTACATATAACTCTTGTCTATGGTAACATTGGTAACTACAGTTTACAGATTATTCAACTGGAGTATTTGTTATACCTACTCGTTCTCCTTTGTCCTAATAAATAAAGTAAAGATTTTTTTTGAAACTCTTTTATTTTAACCTGAAACAAACTAACAGGTTCTACTAATCGATTACTGTATATATTTTATAAGTGATCGATTTGCCATTCCTGTATTTCATGTGATACAACCATTCATATGAAATACATGAATGGCAAATTGATAAATAATATACCTCATCAGCTATATGAATGGATATAATTAAAAAACCCGCCTTGTCTCAATCGGTACAATTGAGGAGAAATCTGTTTTACCAACCGTACTCAGTTCGGCCAGTTAGGTTAGGTAGGTCGCCACTGTTGAACGTGTTGCCAACTTTTACTGCAGGTTTGACTACTCTCTTTATTTTTAGTTTCTCTATGGTGTGTCTCATAAATCGAAAAATGTGTTTCAAAAGAACTCAAACGTTGATCAAAAATAATGACTCGATTATTAGGTAATATAAAAAATGTGATAAAATTAACAATTTTTCTATATTTAGAAAACTGCTTGAAATATAGAACATTATGGTGTATATAGGTAAATATTTGCTGAGTTGGAGACCACTTGTTATTTCTGAGTATGCGTCGAGTTGTGTTGTGGACTTTGATAATATTTAGAAATAATACGCAACTAAAAACCAGGATAATGTTCGAAGGACTATTTTTTCAACTGATGCCTCCACTGCCTGTCATGTCTAATGAATTGACACCCATTTCAGAAAAGCACTGATTTTTCAAACACTTTAATTTGATTTCCTTATAAAAATACAGATCTGTATTCAATAAGAAACTTAAATTGAGGGAGGCGACCCGACAAGTCAAGTTGAAAATTATTTATCAATAAAAGAAGTATTGTTCCTCTGAATTCTTTAGACAATAATAAGAACTTATTTCTCCAAAAAATCAAACCGAATAGCAACTGTATCTATTATATTTTCTTGAGATAACTCCATTACATTCGCCATAAATAATGAAAAGATTAATAATATTTGTAAAAAGTTCATGTCACATATTGAGTTTGTTGTTATGACACTATGGCTTTCAAAAAGTGATTAGAATTCGATATCCAATTCTAGGTAAATTAGAATTTATTAAACGGAGTATATGAGAATAGTCTATTTGCCTTTCATTTGAAAGGAATGGCACCCATTTATCCTATACAAATTACAGTAGAGAAAATCAGACACGTGTATGGTAGTCAATATCTGCTCTTTATATCTATAAAAGTTTATATCAAAATCCAAATCCCTCCACTTCCAGTGTTATTGACGTATGAATTATTGAAATTAACGTCTCCGATTTACTAGTCAGTTTTTTCAACACGGTGTAATTACAGATTTAATATTCCATAATACCACTGCAATTTAATCCAATTAATGAAATTAATGCCGAGCGATATTTATTTTATTAAAATAATTGAAGGTGGATATTAGTACATCCTGTCCGGATTGTACAGTTCAGAAAAACATGACAGCTCATTTTTCACGTCGGAAACAAACAACAAAAATTATTGGGTACTGAGGAAATTCAGAAGTTATATAAGTATTGAAATAATAATATACTTATTGAAAAGGGGAACATTCTCCATGAAAATTGAAAAATGAAAAATGTGATTTATTTGTAATATCTAACAGAAAACAACTACTTCCCCGTCTAAAGCTACGCTTGACGTTGAACTACATCTGATAGATATTGTGAAAAGACTAACTGAAAAGAAAAAAATCTGAAAGTGAAAATTTGCATTTTCATTCAGATATAGTTGATTTTTTTTAAATTTTCTTTAGTTTTCATTGAAAATTTATTAAATAAGATAGGAAGAATGTTTTTAAAAAATATCACTCACAGAAATCGGTCATTTCATTGAAGCAAGGTTCACTTCTCTCGCATTTGATCCCCAATACATTTTGGTCGACGAAAATCTTATTCGCTCTGCCAAGCTCATCAGGGAGATTGATACAATTGGAAAGCAGGCTCTACAGAAGCAATTATACACATCAAAGATGAAAATGATGGAAATACTTCTTCTGCGGTAACACTTTGAAAGTTATTTTTTAACATAGACTTGTTATAGGCATTGTATTTTAATTTTTGTTCGAAAATATGAATAGGATATTCATCAAATCTGTTATGGAATTATCTGCGGCTGAAAGACAAACTTTAATCGCTATTTTCCATCGTTCAAGATAACCTCTTGGGAGGTATTCATGTTTGTCTGTCAGCCGCAGATGATTCCACAATAGATTTTATGAATATCCTATTCATATTTTTGACTAAAAATCAATATAGTTATATTGTATAACTATTAGTTGGTATCTGTAATAATACTATATATGGAAAATTTAAGAAATGGTTATATAACAAAAACATCGAAGGGATATCAATGAGAAAGAAGCATTGGCATATATTTGGTTCAAAGGAATGAAAACCTGTAAGCACCTGGTAGTTTACGTGCGGAATACTCTATGCTAAAGTCTAAAATTTTTCTGTACGATTTTACTAAAATGTCAAAATTCTCTACGTTTATTGCTGATTTATATAAAATTAAATCAAATATTTATCTCCAATACACACAAGGCGTTATATAGTAAGTTGAAAAATTTGTAAAAGAGATTGTAGGTTTGTTAGATTTTTGCTTACGATGCCGACGTTTTGAGTTGAAATAACGGTTTGTATGAAATAAATCTTCTTACCTAAGTACCATCGTTTATTGGTTTTTCTATGATTTATTCAGCCTCAGTTCACCAATAGGCTTGGTATTTCACTTATCGTACAGATTTAATGAAAATGGCAGTTTTATTACCTGACTGGTTATGAGTGAAAGTAGGTAATTAAAGTATGTAATTGACATGCTATATATACGTGTATATAGCAAGCAAACCACTAATATTATAGGTCGTTAATATTTCGTCATTGAAATGAATACGAAAACATCGGATAAACCAATTATGCGAGAATAGTATTCCAATATTTTGAAGTTTGTTGAATAGACACATCACTTTGTACACCACATACAGGGTGTAATCTAACTTCTTGCACTCCCGTGAAGGACGGGTGTATATAATGTCATTTTATAACGAATTGCAGGTGTGAAAAATTCGAACAAAAATTGTAGACTTTTAAATTTTGTTGGAAAATTCGGAAAATCTTGGAAACTGTTCGAAATTACACAGTTTCTTCAATTGCGGCTCTGCTCCGGTCAGCTGACGTTCGACGGACAGCGGTTCCCAAAATTTCGACGAATTTTCCAACACAATTTAAACTTTCTAGAATTTTTTTTCGAATTTTTCATATCTGATGCGCCCGATGAAAGTTTTCCGTAATGCAGCAACTATTTTAAAGAATAATATGCCAAATAGAAAATAAAAATTTTACCCATTTATAGTGCACACTTATTGACCCTCACTGTATGTACTATGCATTTAATGGACCCAAAAAATAAATAACATTTTTTATTTTTCAATTTTCATGGAGAATGTTCTTCTTTTCAATTTGAATGTTTTATGAATTGTCGTCTCATCAAATGCCTTCCGAGTGCAATTTGATGCTTAAAACTGTATTTTTCAAGAATGCATACATTTGTGAACAGTGCGTACAAGTTATATTTGAAGCATACTTGATGTTTTCAAGCACTGTGAACAGTGCGTAAACACTCGGTAACGCGTAAGCACGCGTAAACAATCAGTAACGCGTAAACACGCGTTAACACTCAGTAACGCGTAAACACGCGTAAACACTCAGTAACGCGTAAACATTTGGTTAACGCACGGTCAAAGAAAAAATGATTTCGTCAACGAAGAATAATATTGAAACCTCCGCCTTCAGCTATTTTTGTGTCGAGTCCACGTATATTTATCTTTCTACTTCAACTTCCTAATATGGTAGGCAGGCCTTGAATAAATAAAAAAGGCTCTTGATCTGAAGCATTCGATAGAGTTTGACAATCAGTTATATGTACCTACCAATGAATGGGAAAAAGGAGAACAGAATATTTTTAGAAATGGACAGCAGTTACGTGAGCTCGGTATGTACATGTGCTCGATTCACCTAGCACATTAATTTTATTTGTTGGTTTTCCATTTGACAAGAAATTTCCTCCATAATGACGGTCGACACCACACAACAGAAACAAATGGAATTGCAGTAATTTATCATCATCATTGAAGTTGCTCGCTTACCATGAATATTATAATATAAAGGTACAATTTTGTTTGTTTGCATTGGATACGTCTCCGTGTGTGGGTTTATATCGTGACCGACATCAATTACCATAACCGATGATATTTCATTGCTTGAATCGAAACGTTTTTGTTATTCGAGAGCTCCACCTCTGACCCATTTTAATTGGAAAAATGGATGGAGAAATCTTGTGTTGTTATCTCATTGAAATATGTTTCACTTTTACTTCCATCATAATTATACAGGGTGGGGCACCGAAAACGAAACAGACCGAATATCTTCAAAACGCATGTGTTGTGAAGAAAATGCAAAAACACGTCGATTTTTAATCCAAGGGGGACATCTTCCTATCATAACCTCAACTGTCATACCTCTCCCCCCACCCCTTGGTCGCTATCAGCCAATCAATTTGAATAGGGAAAGTACTAAGTGTGACACATCATTAAAAAGGTAATTTCATAAGGAATTCAGCCATGTCAATTTTTGCTACCTAACTTTCTATTTTGGCGCCCTCTTGCGGGAAAAACAACTGTTCCGTATTCCAAATCATGATACTTCATTTGCAAGCTAATTTAACATAAATTCGGTGACAATGCATTATAGAAAGTTTCTAAGGGAAAAAACAAGATGGCGGATCCAGAACGACGGACAAGATTTGAAATCTTGTCCGTCGTTCTGGATGCATTGTCACCGAATTTATGTTAAATTAGCTTGTAAGAAGTATCATAATTTGGAATACGGAACAGTTGTTTTTCCCGCAAGAGGGCGCCAAAATAGAAAGTTAGGTAGCAAAAATTGACATGGCTGAATTCCTTATGAAATTACCTTTTTAATGATGTGTCACACTTAGTACTTTCCCTATTCAAATTGATTGGGTGATAGCGACCAAGGGGTGGGGGGAGAGGTATGACAGTTGAGGTTATGATAGGAAGATGTCCCCCTTGGATTAAAAATCGACGTGTTTTTGCATTTTCTTCACAACACATGCGTTTTGAAGATATTCGGTCTGTTTCGTTTTCGGTGCCCCACCCTGTATATTATTCTTCTTTTCAAACGGTAAGACGACTATATCTTCATTTAAATTAAGTTAAAGAAAAATTTTCAAAATATTTTGGAAACGTGTAACATCATTGAGATCTAACCCCGATAAAAGACGTCAAACATTTTCAGATGTCTATTGTCAGGGGTAATATAATAAGCTGACAATATATTTCCTTGCTTAACAACCACTCAGTGGATTTCAAATTTTGAAATGTAGCCAATAGAATCGGAACTACAGTGAAAATATAGCTTGTCGCTGTATTTTCACGGTGATAAACCTGCTTAGTTTTCGTTTTACTATCTGTCAAGTGAAAATAATGATATAAATTATAAACGTCAAATTTATGTGTTTTGACTAGTTATCTTTATTTATCAATATGAGCGATCGTTGGGGACAAATGTCCATTGGTATCATAGATGAGGCCGTGGAAAAGAGTATTCCGTTGAATACGGCTAGAAGTAAAGCATCAATTACCAGGTGACACGATTTTTCTTTATTTCAAATCGATATATTGTCGTCCCAAATATAATTCGTGGTATGATTAAAAACCTATAATTTTTTGAAATATCAATTCCAGGACGCGTTGTATTTTCTTGCATTGATGGGATTGGGAAAATATAGGTTATCAATCATACCACTTGACAGATAGTAAAACAAAAACCAAGCAGTTTTATCACCGTGAAAATACAGCGACAAGCTATATTTTCACTTATAATATCACAAGAGCTTAAATTATTTCCATGAATAATTTAAGCTTGCGTGGTATTCGGTAAGAAAATTTCACACCATAATTTGGAAAAAAAATATTGATCCAATCTGACATTTTAAATTAATTTCACTGCATGTCAAGTCCACCATGTTTCGTTAAATAAAAAATATTACCAACTTTAGTTACACCAAATGCTAAAACTCAGATGCGTATTAGATCAGTCTATTACCCTTTCATAATTTTAGGTCACTAAAGGTGGTAGAAATGTATTTTTTGTTAAAGTAATCCATAACACTTCTAATGTGAAAAATATAATATTAACATGGTTTGTTGCATAGTAGGTGGCCGTGATATAGGCGGCCATGCTTTTGACAGATGAGGTTTATATTGGTAAATTAAATTGAGTTACTGTATAGTAAACCAGCAAACAAAGATATTATTATGTAAAACATTTCTTGTAAGCATTTGCGTTAAACAATTTGAGAAAAATGAAATGCTTTGAAAAGTACAATTTGTGTAAATACTGCAAAGAGTTGAGTCAAGTGCAAATATGTTATCCAAAATTAATATATTTAACGAATTTAATGGAAGATCGCGACCAGGAAGCGTTAGAGTCGAATGGGTTGTTTACGAAAATCGAAGAAAGTCTGCTGCAGATGTCAAGTGAATATGGCCTTTTGCGTAAAAGAGATTTGAAATTGTTTCAAAATATTGCATATATGTCTTAAAACAAAGAAATCTAATTAATTCGTCACCTTCCTATTCACCATTAAGAAGAGAGGATGGGTTAGAAATCAAGCAACATTTAAATCTTACTATATGTTTGTAGATCCTACGTTTTTAGAAATATAAATTGTTTATGCATAATAATTAAACAAATTTGTGTTTTCTGTTTAATGAAACTTTATAGCGAATAATAAATAATAATGTTAATTCTTAAGAAATTTTGCTTATTCACAGGTATATCTACAAAGTTTAATGGTTGTAGATCATATGTTTACCTTTTCAACTGTCAAAAAATTTCCACTTGAATATCATTCCGGAAATTTTTTCAGTTGTCATGGTAACTAGTCAAAATTAAGGAATCTTAATTTTTACTGTAATTCCGATTCTATTGGCTGAATTTCAAAATTTCAAATCCTCTGATTGTTTGTTAAGCAAAAAGATATATTGTCAATAAATAACAACAGCTGAGGACAGGCTATTTTAACATGATCCGTATGTATCCGTATATGTATACCTTCCAATAACATATCAGTTAGACTGAACATAATAGTTATTTTTGTATCTAGTGCGCGAAATACTACTTTTGTGATCGAGAACTGATTTTTTTTAACGAGGCGCGAGTAAGGGTACTGCTGATGGTAATATCGAGCACTGAAATGGACCATTTCATTGGTATAGATACGCTGGTCACTGTGAGACCGGCCTTTCCAGAGGAAAGACTTGCTTGAGTTTTATTCGCATTGAATTCCAAGTTGTTGGATCCCCATTTTAGAATTTTTAATAAGTCCGTATTAATTTCATTCACGATTCCTTTCCTTTCATTTCTGCATTCACTGGCTGATATCGTAGCTTTGGAAGGGAAAGCGGTATGCAAAGCTGTTCACTGTACATGAGGTAACGCTTCTCTTCAATATAGATTTTATTTCAAGGCAACTGTCCACATGATTCAGACCCTTTGGGCCATCGCAAAGTTCGATGTACCGAACGAGAAACGAGAACATTCAATAATTAATTCAGTGGGACAAACAGGAATATTTCAGATAATTTTTTGAGGTGTACGATACGCAACAACACATCACCATTTTTGACACGGTTGTTGGGAGAGTTTGTTAAATTGACACTTATATCATTATAACATCCACTACCAGTTTATTCCAAATCATTTTGAAATACAGCTGAAGTGAACAGTTTACATGCGGGCACTGCGAGTGATGATGCGCAGCGGAGGGTGTTATAGAGCACTCGAAATTAAGTGGCATAACGCTATACCGGTGATGAAGTGTTTGAACAAACTCAAATGAATGTTGGCTAAACAAAAAGCTCTTCTATTAGTATTCAACACCCCAACTGGTTGAAGTGCCATCATAAATAATATAGAGACGTTTTGAAACATAAGTACATGTACAGATGAAATATCTCCTCAATCGAAAAAAGTCAGTTATGAATTGAAACAAAAAATTCTGGAAACTACCAGTGAACTGAAAGGACTAGTTCTATAAAAAAAAACAAGAGACAAAAGTTCAGCAACATAAGAGGAATTTTCACTTATAATCTCCCTAGCAGCAGAATTATTACCGATGATTTTTTTAAGGTCACGAATGTTTTTGTTGATAGAAAATTATCTCGAGTCGAAAACAAGGCAAATTTTCTATCAACAAAAACATGAGTGAAAATTAGCGAGACTTTATTAGTCTCTTTGATGGGCAGAGACTACCTTGGACATGGGGCCCAGTATGATTTAACCGCTGGAGAATAGCGTGCGACTTCCTGCCATGATGGTCTTTCGTTCCCCTTTGTCCAGCCGATGACCAGACAAAGGTCTGAATCTTTTTTTCAACGACCGTGGTCCTACGAACGGCTGCGTCCTTCTCCTCGGCTCGACGACAGTGTGAGCAGTCGTCTGGACATGGTATCTGTGATAATGCATCGGCGTTCTTGTGACTGCTCCCTGCTCGATGTTCCATGTCGAAATCAAATTCTTGAAGTCGCTCGATCCAGCGTGCCTGTCCTTCGGGGTTTTCAAACTGTGAAAGCCATTTGAGGACTGCATGATCAGTCCTCGCCAGGAATCTCCTCCTTCCTTTTACTACAGCCAACAGTTCCCGTCTGGTGATACAATAATTGCGCTCCGATTTGCTGAAATATACCCAATAACCTTCTCTTGTCCTTTCTGGATCTGGGACAGGACGGCTCCAAGTCCTGGCGTCAGTGTCGAAAATGAATTTTCTATTGGGTAAAAGATAGCTCAGGATCGGTGCGTTGATCAAGGCTTCTTTCAGCTTCTTGAATGAATCTTGGCATTCCGGATACCACTGGTACTTAGTCTGTCCTTCGGTCAGTCTCTTTAGTGGTTTGGCGATGTTGTCAAACCCTAGCACGTATCGACGGTAGTAGGTGCACAGGCCAAGGAAACTCCGAAGCTGGTGGATGTCTTTTGGGATGGGCCAGTCTCTGACAGCTTTGATTTGCTGGTCGTCCACTGCTACTGTTTTCCCAGAGGCAATGTGGCCAAGGTAATGGACTTCCTTCTGGAACAGATGGCATTTCTTAGGGCTCAGTTTCAGCCCAGAGTTATTCAGCCGCATGAATGCCTCCTCTAGATTTCTCACATGATCTTCGAACGATCTGCCAACTACGATGATGTCGTCGAGGTATACCAAGCACGTTTTCCATGAAAGTCGTTGCAACACAGTTTTCATAAATATTTCAAAGGTGGCTGGAGCGTCACAAATGCCGAATGGCATAACTGTGAACTGACACAATCCTGAGCCGATAATGTATGCTGTTTCCTCAATATCCTTTGGAGCCAATATCTGCTCTTTAAATCTAGAGTAGAGAAAACTGTTGAACCTGCCAAGGTGTCTAGAGTATCGTCTGTTTTAGGGAGAGGGTAACATATATTAGTTCGGGTGAGCTTAGGACTTTAGTCTTAGTTTTATGAAAAAATGAATGAAATAATTTGGAAAAAATCTCTAAGAATTTTTTCCTTGAAGAGTTTTTAATGTATATTCGGTAGTGGTTGCAAGAAGTGAAATTGTTTAATGATCGATGTGAACAGATTTCGCTTTATCGAATTATGATTTACATATTAGTCTAGAAATTTGTAATGAACAAAACTCTGATGGATGAAGAATTACCGAAAAGGGGGCTGAAGATGACTTCGATGATATGGAGCCAAAAATAAAGGTGAATTTCTGAGGAAAATTAGTGAGAAACTCAACGACCCCCCAGCGACATCAGCAGGACATTCGCAACCTCTCTGTATATCTCTGTGTGCCTCGGCATGACTTACGTCACATAAGATTCGCAAACGCCTAGCCCCGGGCGGTATATGTAGAATCACAAATTATATCTCCCAAATGTGGTTGTTGCCCCCACGAGGGAATATAGTGTGCGCCGCTTCGTACAACCCTATGGCATATATGCGATTACTCTGATCAAGTTAAGGATCTCTGCTCTGTGCTCTGCGAAACTTGCTATTGTATTAAAGTGGATTGTTCTGATCGTTTTCTGAATGGAAACGGATTTATTTTGACTGGAAGGACACTGGAAATTGAAAATGTACCATGATGCAGATGTTTGCGATGAAGGCACGGTTGTTTTTCTACAAACGTTAAATTTCTTCATATTCACTGTAGATCATGGCAATGTGAACAAAACACCAACTGAGTATAAGTTTCTGAATATGGCTTACAGTGTTTTTGTTGATTAATTCTTATTTTACAGCTGGAAGAACTCTGCTGAATACTCCACCAAGGCTGAATAATAAATTATTTAATAAAATCAATTAAAAGACGTTTGTTTGTTTCAAAATAAAGTTGGTTATACTCAACTGTCAAAGTCACTTTTGAATTTATTTCTCAACAAGAGATAGATAGTTCTTCTTCTTCTGTTTTATTTGGTTTGACAATTAAAGCATTTAGCCAGTTCCGACATATACGTTAGAATTCCGTCCGAACCATGATCACGCAGAGAGAGATAGTATAATTGAAGCTTTCATGCATAGGTAAGATGTTGGTTTCATTCTATCTAAATATGAACCAGCAGTTAATAAGCTGTTCTTTGATAGTGTGACAATTGGTAACACTGTTTGTTGACATTGATGTGAGGAGGGGATTTTGAATTTCCGTTTACCCTCCATTTCGTCCATTTCTGCATCTGGTCTCACTTGAAGAACTCGCTGATGATTTGAATTTTTATTTTGAAAATCATTCAATCAGTGTCTACTAATATCATTTATAGAGAGGTAACTATCTATTTAAAATTTAAAGTGAAATTCATTGGAATGCATATTTTTGTCATTTATAATGTTTTTGGAATTATTTTATTTCCAATGAATTTTCATGATTTTTCAAAGGGCGTCATAGGACATGTTTTACAACAATTTCTCTTTTTTTTATGTGTGTAGTTTTACCAGATATAAAATCAAGATCTAAAATCCAGATCTAAAATATAAAAGCTTATCTAAAATTATGAGTTTATTTAAAAGCTTATTTCTCGCCATTGACCGATGATGTTGGTGGCCGATTGCCAAAATAACCAGAATAACAACCTATAACTACCCTATGATAACTGGCTGAATTACCCACTAAATCAGGTGTCCAGAACCAAGGTGGTGTATTCAGAGGTGTTTAAGAGCTGCAGGCACTGTATAGAAGAACCAAGGAACCCGAGGAGCTTGAAATACATTCACAGGAGAAGAGTTTGGTTGATTCTTATAACTTACTGGTCAAGGAAAGTATCTAAGGTTTGAATGCATTTAATCCAATTTTTCGAAACATGTAAGTTGGCACAATATAGTCCGAAAAACCAAATTTCTTCACACAACCTGATTTAACTTGATTTAACAAAATTTATTAAATTAAATACTATTTTTTTTAGCAATTGTTTTATTTGTATGTATGGAGTATTTTTTCTTTCAGTGTAATAAAGACTTTCTACAGAGACTGGCTTTGAGAATGAGATACTTTATCCGAATTTCTGTAGATGGCGTCCAAATGACAACTATTGTTTAGCTATTTCATTCTCGCTGCCATAAATTGAATTTCTAGCAATATCTTTGGGTTCATTCACCAACAATCGTACCACGACCTTTGCCTCCGCAATAAGAGTTAGCCCTCCGCATTGTTTATATAACGTTCAGGTGAAAAACCCATTAAAAGGGGAGTATAACCTTATAGCACCGAGTTGGAATTTGTCGCGTCTTATAATTTCAATCAAAAATTCTATGATAATATGCACACTTTCCATGAGACCATTTCAGTTTCACAGTATACATTTTATCGTAGAATTGCAGATTTTAACAACCAGTTTGAATGGTATTTATTATTGCTGTCAGGCAATAAGATCAAGCAACAACAAAGCTACATTACTTGATCTTCAGCTCTGAAAATAATTCAAAAGATCAAAATGATCGGAAACAAATACAACATCAAGAGTTGCTTTCAATCCGGCAGTACTTCCGAAGCTTTCTCACCAAGACGAAACCAGAGAACAAAACAGAATCCAGCAAAAACTGTATTTACGAGGTCCCATGTGAATGTGGAGATTCCTATATCGGAGAAACCAAGCGGCCATTATCTGTAAGAAAAGCTGAACACAAAAGTGGACTCGACGGGGGGAAACATCTAAATCGGAAATTGCCGACCACGCATGGACAGAGCATCATCGAATTCTTTGGGACGAGGCTAATGTTCTTCATAGAGAAGAACACTGGTTCAAGCGCAAATTTATTGAAACCGCATATATCGAAGTCAATGGTGCCTTTAGTCTACCGAGCGTGGAAATCAAAAACGTATGGAGACCGCGCTAATGGACGGTTTTGAAGGGAGAATTAGCGCTAAAGCACGCGCGCCACAAGACCGCGCGTAATTACAACGTAATTACTGGTAGACCTATAAAACATCGTGTAGATTCTTAATTTGTCAGTATTCATCTGAAGATGATTGCAGATTCAAGCAATTGAAACGTAGTGAAAAAATTGAAAGAAGTAGAAATCTTTCAATCATTAAGTCTAAAGAACAAGTAATCAAGTTACTACATCGTCTACAACCTTCGAAAAAAATTTGACAAGTGTTTGCTAAAGTTGCGTTGATAACGTCACATTCCTACTTTTTGTTTTACTTAGCTTCATTACTTAGCTTCATTATTGTTCAATGTTTTGACTCAAAAACTGATATTTCCATCAAGCAAACTACATCGATTGATTTGAATAATGAAATGAACAACTCGAGCCACTCACGAAAGAGGGTCTTTTGTTTGCACAGGACTCCCTCATTTGTTTTGAAAATCGCTCTGCAACCTCACAACAAAAGATTATAAAGGACTGACAGGTCGTGCCGTGAGTTTAAAGCTAATACTCCATGTATTTAATATCTTAGGAAAATATTTGATTAAGTTCGAGTGATTTACAGAAAATCGATTTTGTGTGGAAATAGTGGTAGTCAACGAAGAAACTCGTCGGAGGAGTGATGGTGGACTTCATACAAAAGACGTTTGAAGATGTTCGTTATATTGTGAATGAACGAGAGAAACACCAACTGAAAATAAGAAAATGGTTAAGTATGATACAAGTGTTAAGAGTGGCATTTTATTTTGTGGGTGGGGAATATTGCGAAACGAGCGTTAAGGAGTGTCATACAAATTTTTTTGTACAACAGATACTCCTAGTAAGAAAAAAACAAAAAAATATAAGATCCATAGCTATAATAAAACCCAACGCACTCTATTTATGAAGGTCATTATTTGTCAGTGATGAAGGACCTTCTACAGTTTGTAACTTCAAAAGGAATTAGTATTACTAATTGCAGAAAGGGCCAATTACATGTGTGAACTTTTATACTCTTGAGTAGGTGTAATGATAATAATATCTGACTGAAGTATTTCTATTAGAGAGATCTATATTACTGAGTATCCATCACCTCAAAGATCGTGTGTTCGAATCCTAAGGGATCTTATAATTTTTTTTACTAGCAGTATCTGTCTTACAAAAAAATTTGTATGATACATTTGTTGAAAGTGATTTTATTTTGCTCGAGGGGTTGCTCCACTCGCTAACGCTCGTGAGACTAGAATTATTCAGGCTGTAATAAAAGCACCAAAGATCTAGAACAAGTATTATGAAAATAATAACGAAACATACTTGACGATATTTCACACCCTAATAAGTAAATAGGTAGATAATAATGGAATAATAATAATAATTTGACTTAGCCTTAACGCCCTTAACCAATTTTTACCCGGAAATTATTGTTTTTTATTTTATTTCATTACATTCGAGAAAGGCGATTTACATATTTTCTCTCATGTAACAAAAAGTAGACATTTGACAATCAGGCAGAGGTCCGATTCTCAAATGTCTACTACCCTATGTCGCATATGACAAAATGTTTTCATCTCTTTTTAGTGCACGTTCATAAAAGGCGATGGACGAATTTTTTCGCAAGCACATGGGGTAGTAGACATTTGAGAATCAGGGCCCCTATATGGTCATAAATTCATGCAGAGCCGTAGGACTGTCAACATCAGCTGTAGGCGCAGTGGAATGCATCAGTATTTAAAACAACATGATCTGTACTCACATTATTTGCTACGAAAGCGCAGGAGGACCACAAGAGGTTTTTTTTCATCACTACGACTTTTTCCTCGAAATTTCAACATAAAAGTCGAAATTTCGAATTTTTTCTTGAAATTTCGTCGCAGTTTCACAGAACTGTACGCACTCTTTGAGTTCTGTGGGACTACGCATGCTTGTGACGGTTTCGGGTTTCGGACAGTTTATTTTGTGAACGCGTCGAACGCGAACAAAGCCTATTAAATTGTTTAGTTCATTGGTAGATGTAGATAGATAGTGACTCATCGTTCATTTTCATGCTTTTACGGGAATTGAAAGGGCTGAGTTTTGGGTTACGTGTATATGCAAAATTTGTCGAAAAGTTGATATGAATGAAAAGTGAAGCGTATCATGGTTTTGGTCAAAGATCGGTGTTGTGTCAAAAATTTGTCGAAAATTGTTAAGTTGATATGTATTAATAGTTAGTGCTCATCATGGTTTGGGTCAAAGTTCGGTGTTGTGTCATTATACCAACTTGCTGGTGGGGTAAGTTTGTTTTATAAAACAACCAATGACGAAGCGAACTACAAAGGTTTCTATTTTGACTTTAAAACGATTTCTTTAATAGTCGAAAATCGGGTTTTTCATTAACGAACTATCTTATAAAAATTAGCATATTTTGTGGGTGAAAAAACTTCTATAGCTCGGTCTAGTGAGTGATCAAAACAATTTACACCATCGTTATCAATATCCTCCTGAAACCAGTCGAGAGAAACAAGTTTCTTCATTACAATCTCATTCACTCTTCAACTTATACGGAAGGTCTGTTAATAGAAATCCATAAAAAATGTTATTAACCTAAAAAAACCTAATTCTATACATTTTTATGCAAAAGTTAACAAAGTGGCCCAATGGTTATACGACCGGAAAGGGTGATACTATCTCGTGGTGGTTTGCATCGTCATTTCCGGGAGCAAAACTGCTATTAAGGCGGTCGTAAATGACTTTCCTAAGTAACATTTCACTATCGTGATCTAGTTTGGTTTGATCAACGTTTTTGATAACGTGGATATCATTCGATTGATGGTGTTAAAATATGTCTGGTAGAGTAAGTATAGCCTTGGGAGTATTGTAGCTGTTAATATTTATAAGTATGTTTTTTTGACGGAGTGGTTATTAGTGTGAAGTTATCCATAGTTTTCCAGCCATACTTTTTATGAATTGGGAGAATTTACATGCGGCCGTACTGCGGCGTTGCCAAGTTTTTTGAATATCTCTGAACTGAATACTTATTTATTCGGTAATATTTTTAGCAGAAATTATTTATTATTGCTGATTATTTCTAGACCCTGATCCATGCATTCAATCTGAGAGAGCAATTGAAATATGACTTTTGTTGCATATGAGCGATTTATGATGGATTTGAACTGGAATATTGGTAATGATTTGCTAGAGAATATTTTAAATGTTATAACTGAGATAATCAGTCATAAATCAATTTGGAACGCCTTTCGGGAGACTGACAGGGATAAAAACTGTGATTTTAAATAAATATTTTTTTAAAACAGAAACGTTTGGAATAACCTAAAGAGGGCAAATATACCTACAAAACAATTTGGGGCGCCGTAGGAGAGACAGGATCTCTCATTTTTGATATATTTTTGCTGATAACTCGGTTAATACTGGACGAGTTAGCTCGGTTATTAGTTGCTGTGTTAGGATTATTCACTCATAGGGAGGTTCAGTTATAAGAAAGGAACACGAATCAATTCTAAAATCAACTAATAACCAAGCTAATACCCATCCATGAATTTCGAAAAATATGTTTTTTCTACTTGTTCGACGTGGGGTCAAATTGATTTTAGAAGTTATTCGTGTTCCTTTCATATTGCTAAACTTCTCTATGAGTGAATCATCCCAACACAGCAACTAATAACCGAGCTAATGCCCAACCATGAATTTCGTAAAATGTGTTTTTTTCTACTTGTTCGACGTGGGTTCATATTGATTTCAGAATTGATTCGTGTTCCTTTCATATAACGGAACGTCTCTATGAGTGAATCATCCTAACACAGCAACTAATAACCGAGCTAATACCCAACCATGAATTTCTAAAAATGTATTTTTTCTACTTGTTCGACGTGGGGTCAAATTGATTTTAGAATTGATTCGTGTTCCTTTCATATACCCAAACCTTTCTATGAGTGAATAATCCTAACACATCAACTAATAACCGAGATAACCCGAGATATAAAACCATGGATGAAATTTCGTGCCGCTAAAAATTGATCTGAGGATATAGGGGCATTCTATGGATTACCAGGATTATTTAGGTGTATTTTTTTCTTTGATTCGTCCAGTATTAACCGAGTTATCAGCAAAAATATGTAGAAAGGTATATTTGCCCTCTTTAGGTTATTCCAAACCTTTCTGTATTAAAAAAATATTTATTTTAAGTCACAGTTTTTATCCCTGTCAGTCTCCCGAAAGTCATATTTCAATTGCTCTCTCAGATTTAATGCATGGATCAGGGTCTAGAAATAATCAACAATAATAAATAATTTCTGCTAAAAATATTACCGAATAAATAAGTATTCAGTTCAGGGACATTCAAGAAACTTGGCAACGCCGCAGTACGGCCGCATGTAAATTCTCCCAGTTCATAAAAAGTATGGCTGGAAAACCATGGATAACTTCACACTAATGGAGTGTTTAATGTAATTGATACATGTACATACGACCGGGCCCGATTTGAGAACAGGGTCCCAGATGAGCATTTTGCAATTCCTTGCACTCTTTTTGTATTTCTTGTGGTTTTCGACAATCGATGCTGACGCTTTGTATTTGTATGGTTTCTCGTAGTACATTTATACGTACTTTAGAAAATAATCTCACAATCAAATTTTTGAATCGTTATTGATAGGAAATGAAAAATGTAGAAACTTCAAATAGGCAATAAAAGAATTGAATGTCTCACAATTTTGGTAGCATACCATCTCCCGTTCAGAGAAAGTTCGTTTGATAAAAGTTAATCATTATGTCAAATTAAATGATTGAAAAAAAAATGTTTCTATTCAAATGCGTTTGAATAAAAAAAAGTTCTTCAGATATGTAATGTCTAGGTGATTCTATGAGTTCAAGAGATAACATGAATACCTCCCAAGAGGTTATCTTGAACGATCGAAAATAGCGACTAAAGTTTGTCTTTCAGTCGCAGATGATTCCACGACAGATTTTATGAATATCCTATTCATATTTTGGAATTAAAATCAAAATGTGGCCCATGACAGGTTTATGTCAAAAAATAACTTTCAAAGTGTTACCGCAGAAGAAATATTTCCATCCTTGATGTGTTTAATTGCTTCTGAAGAGCCTGCTTTCCATTTCTATCAATCTCCCTGATGAGCTTGGCAAAGCGAAATTGATTTTCGTCGACCAAAATGTATTGGGGATTAAATGCGAGAGAAGCGAACCTTGCTTCAATGAAATGAACGATTTCTGTGAGTGATATTTTTTAATAACATTCTCCCTATATAAATTATTTAATGAATTTTCAATGTAAATTAGAGAAAAATAGAAAAATCAACTATCTGAATGAAAATGCGAATTTTCACTTTCAGATTTTTTCTTTTCAGTTAGAGTCTCTTCACAATATCTATCAGATGTAGTTCAATGTCCAGCGTGGCTTTAGCCGGGGAAGTAGTTGTTTTCTGTTATTACTGATATTACAAATATTGTTTGTTGTTGTTTTTTCCGTTAACCAGCTGTCGTCCTTTTACGAACAGCAGCCCTCGAGAGGCGAAACTTGTGGGAGCCGAGGATTATCAAGGTCTTACCTTTTAACGTGCGATTCCTAGCACTAAATGAATCACATTTTTCAATTTTCATGGAGAATGTTCCACTTTTTAAACATATATTTTTTATTAAGTGTGACGTTTAGATTCGAGATGTCAAATATTAATAGTTTCTGCGTCACCAACTGTTCACATTTTCAGACAAAATTTCTATGAGCGGCACATGTGAAATAAAATCTATATAAAGGCTTCGTGACTCAAAGTAAACAATCAATCATATATAATTTTTGATTCTCTACACACCTACCTATCTATCATAAAATAATTGAAATTGAAGAGTCACTCCTCTACTCATATGTGAATTTTATTTGAAGAAAATCTATTGTTTCTTTTTAATTAATGTATTCTCTTATATCGTTGAAAAGTTTGGATTTAATAGTACAGTAACCACAGACAAATGTAAGCCACAAGTGAAAAATGAATCGTAGCACTTTGAAACTCGGCGCATGACTTCTTGACATCATATATTGTTAGAAAAAATTTTTTTTACCAAAATATCAACCCAATAAAATTTTTATTTGAAAAAATTTGAATTTATTTTTGCTGTTCTTTGGACCATATGCAACGATTTTAGACTAGTGAAACACGTCTTACTTATATACATGCCAAAAAACACTGGGTTTTACTTCTGCCTCAGTTCTCAACTCACACATAATCCCGGCAATTTCTTCAGTAAATGTTGAAAATAATCGCTCATACACATCCTACATGAAAAATGAAGTGATTTTAAGCTTGAGGTTTGCACTTCACAATAGTGTTATTAAACATATATGCAGGATATGAATAAGCGATTATTTTCAACATTTACTGAAGAAAATGCCGGTTTTATGGGTAAGTTGAAAATGAGGCACGAGTAAAACAAAGTTTTTTTTTTTGACATGTATAGGTAGGACCTAAGATGTCTAAAAACCCTGGTGTACCGACTTATACCTGCAAAACTGTGGGATAAAACGAGAGACATTCGCCAACTTGATTACGAGAAAACAAATGAATCCGTGGGCTGTTTTTCGAATATCCCGCGACACTTGAGTGCACCGCCACCGTCGGTTTTCTTGTTAGGGTTAATTTTCATGAACAGAAGTTTGAAGTTTTGCCCACGAAGTATTGCAGTTTAGCTGCATCGCATGGAAATTCACCATTAGCACCTGTCAATCTTATGCGCAGCGCATGCTCTCGCTCTGATATCTGTGCATTTGTGCCCGAGTTTTCACTATAAACTTTTTTAAAGAAATAAATTTGAGATTTGATATTTGTGATGAGTTAATGTGTTATATTGTTCTTCCACTTTTAAAAAACCGTTCAATATGACATTTAATAGTGAAAATATTTCTATTGTGCAATTTTGTTCGACAGAAAAGTGTATTTTTTTATAAACCACACTAAAAAGATTTCCCCATTTCAAAATAAAAGGAATGCATGGAAAGTAACCAAAACTTTAACAAGCGTACTGAAGACAAAACATTGATAGATTTCAGTGGGAATGGAGAAAAATTTATATTTTTTACTTTATCGCGGACTTTCGCTACTTATGGAAGATTTCAAGAAACGGTAAGATATGAAAACGCATCCAGAGTTGATTGAATTGATTAGAAAACATTTTTGCCATAAAATATTGTCAACATGCATAACGTGTTGAAATAAAATGTCTGTTTCAAAAGTATGTTCAGATTCTAAGTGGTGAGTACTCAATTTCTGTACTGAATATAAATTAGTTACCTACTTTGTTCATCTTCAAGTTTAGTAGTGTTATTTTTTCAATAAAACTTTGGATCTTCTTCCACTTCGATTATGGACTATTACTTTCGTATGGTAATAAAAAAGTTTAATAAAACTCCTTAAAATTCAATTAGCAATCACAATCATCATTTCCTTGGAATGTTGACAGTGTTGACACGAGGAAGATGACGCCATCTCTGGAGTGGATTATAAAAGTAGCCCACTAATTCATTTGTTTTGTCTTCAAAAAATTCTAAACAAAATCTAATCACTCGGTACACCAGTGTTTTTAGACATCTTAGTAGGACCTGTCACACTAGTTCAAAATTGTTACATATAGTCCAAAGAGGGTATGGGTTGCTGCTTCAGTATAATACTTCCATATTTACTAAATTAATCATGCACTGATAAAAAGGATGTCTTCAATCAAATATATATATATCCTCTTGAACAGAATCATCTTCTGAAAAGAATAATTATTTCTAATTGATGAATATACTCTTATTTCAAACTTATTGAACTGTTTGCTTCTTTACATAAATTATCTTGAAATTAATTTGTTTGCATTATTACATTCCAACTCTTTACCCTAGAGAACTCCCGCTTGTGAAAAATGACCCTTTTGACTCAAGAACATGATTTCTAGGCGAAACCCCGCTACCGGAACGACGCGAACCCACGCGAAAGCGCGCACTGCGACTGCCGACTGGGACCTCTAGCCTGTTTGCTTTTGCCCGCGTTTGGTTTGGGGGTTGTGTTTGAATCATAATTTAAGTTGTTAGTTTTGTATTTGACACAGTGGTTATGTGCAAATGTGCTGCTACAGAAGTGCAATATGGAGGTCCAATTATTTCTGCACGATTTGAATTTAGGTCATTTATGGACCAGTTGTGAAGGTAGGTTGAAGATATTTTGGTTTTCAACAGGTGCGTGATAATGGCGAATGACGCTGTCGTTTCTATATTCGATCGCATTTCTATGCGTCACCGAAGAGGTACCTACGTTGATTATATAGTTTCTGAAATTAAAATATTACAAAACTATTCTCATATATAACCATTATACCTCAATTTTTCGCAGTTGTTCTCTGTTTGTTGAACTGTACCATATGAACATGGCTTCCATGGCATATTTTTATAACCAAGTGCACATTTGTACTGAGCCTCCAAATGCAGATAATCTTGAATCAAAAATGTATTACATTATGAAAAAGAATATTGTTCGTTATTGGAGTTGAAATATTCTTGCCTCAAGCAACTCACACCATTGAACAAAGAAAGTATTCACAATAGTGTTCATTATCAAAGTTGAAATATTCTTGCACTAAACAACTCTCATTATTCAGTGAAGAAAGTGTTCATATGTCTCAAAACAGTTTCCTTACAAGTGGTCACGAGGATTCTGTCAAAAAATCAAACTAATATTTGGTTGGACCTATTCAAGAATACAATCGACTTGAATCAATGCATTTATGCATTGATGCAAAATATCCTTTTTATCAGTGTGATTTTCGGATCATCCATATTATATTTGCATGAGAAGGTTAGAAGGCAGACACGATATGAATTTTTTCTTTTCCTTCTACGATCATTTCCAGCAGAGTTATGATCATCAAATATTCGGCTCCGCCAGAACTTTCAGCGGCGGAATAAGGATGAACCTGAAATTTGATGTCGGCGTTCAATCACGTTTACTGGGAAAACGAGCGCATTTTATAAGATATTATTTTTGTGGAAAATTGAATTGTTTTCACCTCGTTGAGTTGTTTTTTCGATAAATCATATACTTTCCAAGATTACAGCAAAAACCTATTTATATATTTTTAAACGAAAAAAAAAAATTATATGTTTCACCCCTGGAATTTTGGTAAATTTTTTTCCTGTTTATCATGATTCCAGCTACTAGCATACCAAATTTGGTGGTGCTACAATCGATCCTTGTCTCAAAAATGAATCGTACTGGATTATAATTCATTTCGTATATCAATAAACCTTCTCATGCTCTGACTCTTGAACAGGATAAATACACGCATATACTTTTCGAAGGTCTCTATTGAATGATCACCCCTCAGTCAACAATTCGAAGTGACGTTGAGTCTAGGATCCCGCCGATCAGGCTATCAAATTTCATATTTGCGAATTGAATCTTTTGCAGCGCAAGATCGGCAAACATCCAACCGAACCGGTCCCGACCGAAGGCCACCTGGATGCTTCTCCTAAATCAATCTATCGGATCAGAAAAATGTCTTAAATTTGTGTAAAGACCCGTATAATTAGTGGAACGGGTGTAATTCGAGAGCGGGAGTTCTTGTTACAGACGAGCTCGGTCGGTAACGTCCTTCTGCGTCATTACCCACCGAGCCCACCAACCTTAAAACTCACCCGGTATCGATAACGACTTGCTAATCATCCGGTATCTCGTTACTACTGTTTAATAAAAGGCCGAGGCTGTAACAGGTAGTATCTGTGTAAGGAGGCCAAATTATAGTTAATGATTCTTCGTGTTACACATCAAACGAAACTGGCTCGTCGATGACGGAGAACAATGGGGTTGTTTTGTACGGGGCGGTGTGGCGGGAGAACTGCCAGGCGCCAAGGGTAGAAAAATTCCATAAATACATTAAGTTACTCTGATATTTCATTTAGAGTTTTTATTTTATTTTAGAAATCACTGCACCAAACTACATAGGCGTAGAAGAGCCATATCATTTTTTAAAAATATTTTTCACTAAATTCCGACTCTTAAGTCGGAATCTAATAAAATTCCGACTTTGATGTCTCTGATACATTTCTTTTCCGACGTCGAAGTCGGAATTTTATTATTTTCCGACTTCGAAGTCGGAATTTTATTATTTCCCTACTCCGAAGTCGGAATTTTATTATTTTCCGACTTCGGAGTCGGAAATTTATTATTTTCCGACTTTGAAGTCGGAATTTTATTATTTTCCTACTCCGAAGTCGAAATTTTATTATTTTCCGACTTCGAAGTCGGAATTTTATTATTTTCCGACGTCGAAGTCGGAATTTTATTATTTTCCGACTTCGAAGTCGGAATTTTATTATTTTTCTACTCCGAAGTCGGAATTTTATTATTTTCCGACTTGGAAGTCGGAATTTTATTATTTTCCGACTTCGAAGTCGGAATTTTATTATTTTTCGACGTTGAAGTCGGAATTTTATTATTTTCCGACTCCGAAGTCGGAATTTTATTATTTTCCGACTTCGAAGTCGGAATTTTATTATTTTCCGACTTCGAAGTCGGAATTTTATTATTTTCCTACTCCGAAGTCGAAATTTTGTTATATTCCGACGTCGAAGTCGGAATTTTATTATTATCCGACGTCGAAGTCGGAATTTTATTATTGCGTTTTGACAGTAAATCAGATTAACACAAAAAAGGTACTAGTTTTTCAAGAAAAATCAAGTGGGTAGCTTGATTTACAAGTACTTGATGTGTAACTACTTGACTCGATTTAGAAAATCAAGTCAAGTAGTGAATCTCTGAGTGTTTACATAAGGTTAGCTTGTTCTGGTTAGAACAAACTAAAAAATTACTTCTCACAAAATGTATTTGTTTAATTTCCTCGCGCACAAGTATACGAAAAGAGAAGTCGAAAATGGGTTTCAATATACAAAACAAGAATAATAAAAAAAATAAGGTTTATGTAACGCAATGTACGACACAGGAGCAAACCGATGAAACAGACAGTCATGAAAGATATGCCGTTTGAAAACGTCAAAAATGCATTTAAAATTTCACATTTAAAAGCTGGGTTAAATGAAATATATTATAAATAACCTTCCTCATAAACCTACACAATTGGAATTTTACTTCTTGCGTATCGAACACAGCGTCAAAAAAAAATCCAAAACAAAAATCGTAACTCCCCTGGAAAAAGTGTTCGTTCTGTATCTCATCTGAAGTATACCTATATACTACCGTTCCAGGAAGAAATAAAACAATTCACCCTTCCGAATACACCCGTCAAGATTGTCAAGAAGGAAACTCTCAAAGTCACCGCGGAAAGTGAAAATCAAAGAAAACAATCAACAATTGACTCGCCGCTAAACAAGACGTGAAGCGCTAACCAAACAGACCACCGGACAAACAAACAAACAAACGATGTGGACGTTGCCACAAGCTAGTGGTAAAAACAAAAGGCAGTCGAATAGATGTGCCAGAAACAAAAGCTCCGGACACGGTAGTTATGTCACATCTAGTAGGCATCGGAGAGCGCTTTTGTTACGGCTCGTTACCGGTTCATGTCACATCGCCCTGTCACATTAACTCGCTACAAATGTTTATCGTGATATTGTTACAGCGAGTTATTAAGGAGGGTGACGATTTTTCTTCTTCCTTTGTGCCGGCTTTAGCGGGGCATGCGAGCGCTAAGACTATGGAAATATTTGAACAACTGGTAACGAAGTTTACTGAATGCTTCTAGAGGATGCCACGGTTTCGAAACTTCACCAAGGAAAACATACGAGGAATATTCGGAAAAATGAGGCTTAACAAATGATTCATTTGTATTTTCGGTCCAAATTACAAATAATCGATTTGATAAAACCGTAGATTTATGAATATTCGGAATCTGAAAAGGTACATTGTATGACGTTATAAAAAAAATTCAAAGACAAGCTTTCATTCATATGAGCTAAATTGTAAAAAAATATTCTTCAAAGTTAAAAAAAACTTTTATTAATGTAAAATAAACAAATAAAAAAATGAAACGAAAGGAATACAAAATATAAAACAAAAACAAAAATTAATTGGCGCTCCGGGGCGACTTGATTGATTCCGGTGGCGCATTTGCTTTTTCAGCTGCAGGAAAACCCGGAAAAACCTGCAGCACCACATCATCTGAAGATCCCGATCTGCCAATGTCCTCTTTCTCATAAAATGAAATATATAGGGCGTCTCCAGAGGCACTGATAAATTCAAGACATCGTCAGAACATTCAATGACACAACTATCATCAAACTTAAACCAGTCCGTTTTGTCTTTGGCCAATGTGTGATAATGACCACATTCAACGTCAGAACCACAGTGGACAATGACTGCATAAAGATTGTAATAGTGGTCCGCTAAATTAAGGTGTTCATCTATTTCGAACTTTCGTAAGAGTTTGGTGCTTCCGCCGGTCGAGTCGTGTTTGACTGGTTATCAGTCATATCAGGAAATTCCAGTTGAAGCTCCAGAAAGTCACAAACGTTTTTGCTAACTCTTCATCGTTAAAATCTTGTTCTTGAAATTCTTCGTCATGAATAACACTTGTAAAATGCTGTTCATATAGCAAGTGTTTCCCAAGTTATCCAGTCCAATTTTCTTCGCAGGACTTCTAGGAAAACCGTAAGGGAGAACATGTTCCACAAAATCTGCATCAGATCCATTTCGCAAGCTGCAATCGATGCTTCCAAGTGATGAAGGGTTTCGCAGAGAGATCGATACGGCGCTTGCTCGATGAAGTTCTTCCGCTGGAAGGGAACCAGAACCACGAGGATTGCAACTCATATTTGGGGGGCAGGAATGATCTATGTCCTTTGGCCGCACTGAAAAAGAAGAAGGTGGATCAATAACTTGCGAATTAACTTTGATAGGATACTGATGACTATACACATATCTCGGGTTGTCCCTTAGTTCCAAACTGAAATAGAGGCAATGCATGATCTAATCCAAATTATACATTACCACGTTGAATAGCAATACTAATTCTTTCTATCAAAAAAGTGGTAGAACGGTAATCTTTCGTTGTTTGGATCAATCTCCTTCCGAGTTTATGAACGAATAACGGAGATTCCGGGCCATAAACACCGAAAGTTCCAACCGCTACTGGATGGAACAAATAGTTGTTACCAAGGTTTCGGTATTTTTTTCGCGTTTCAATTTTTCGCCAGACAATGCTGCAGTTCCAGCTGACTTTGAACTTTCCGCTAGATGGAAAGCTGCGATCGTGTCAACGCAAGTGAAGTTCCATATTCTTCAAATATGTAATGTAGATTATTTTATGAGGTACAGATTAAAAAGCTGTCCACGCGACGTTTTCTCACAGAATAACCTACATTACACATCTTGATAAAAGTATTTTTTCCTTTTTAGCGCATTTGAATAAAAGTCTTCGAAAGTTTTTTCAAATTATTTCATTTTGTGCTTTTCAGTTAGTGAAAGGAAAGCAAAGTTTATTACAAGGCCTGCTTCTTTTTCGTAGACTCTACTGTGTTTCTCTAGCAAATGTCGCCTTAGTGAAGATGTTCCACAGTTTTTATTTTCAAAACCTGGCTAAATAGGGTACATTTGCCTTGTTTGTTGACTATGAAATAATCCGTTATTTTTTCCGTTTATTTAGATACACTTTTATTAACTTTAACTCGTTTGGCATTTGATGGCGCCGACTCTGCACTTTCTACTACAGTTTCGATGTCATCAATTTCTGTCACTTTGTCATCTACGATATATTCTGAGCCGCTGCTTTGAAAAGGTTCCGATTCCATTACGGACAAATCACTTAAATCAGACATAAACAATTATTCTCTAGCCGCCACTGTTTATCCTTGATCAACGCTGCTCTACTATTTAACAGAACGCCATCATCGAGCAATCGGGGACCTCCTTGCTGTACCCTATTTTACCGCTTCGCTTAATATCAAGCTTGAGTTTTGAAGTCAAGTCGAGTTTTTAAGAAAAAATTCAAGCTACTTGACTTGATGAATCCCTGGTGGGTACATACAAACTGAAACCAGCATCCCAGTTCTGAAGTGAAAACCATGGACTCATTCACGGACTCATTGCAAGAATAGAAAAATATTACAGGAATGTAGGCTGTCACGGTTTTGCCGTGGGTTTTGCCGTGGTCTTTGGTTGAAATATTCAAAGCTTTCGACTAAAACTGCGACGTCATCTTCAGTGGTAGTGACGAGTTCATAACCATTACCATCACCATTGCCACAAGCCATTTCGGAACTAGGCCGCTGGCTCATAGGAAAATCAAAAGTTGTGTTAATTTGTTGGAAATGATTGACTGCCTCAATAGTTGTACATCTACTTCTATACACCTCCAGTAAGGGAATATTAGTTTTTTCTTCAATTCGTTCCAATATCCTATCGATCCGACAATTTTCCTTCTTTCGAGTTCGGTGTCTCTATACACTTTCTACAGGCTTAGAGTAATCCACCGCCAAGTCTGTTGCTTGTTAGTGGAATACCCCACCCATTAGGATAAGATAACAGTTCGCAAAATTCCGGCTCGGAGCGACCGAGACCGTATTTATTCGAGACGATTTTCCGGGTGTGTTTTCGAGCTAGCCGAGTATAGTAGTGTCTCTAATCAGATTTCAAAGGATTAAGGACGAATTTACCGTCAATCTTGATCTCTGTTCCTAATCTGGGGAAAATAACAAGGGATTGTTGTTTTTCCGATGGTATCCGCTCGCATGAACACGGCGTGGAGATGTAAAGCAAGGGACGGACATCCAAGGAAAATATTTATTTTCCAGTTGCGCGAGTTGTGGAGTTGAATGATCCCGTTCAGTGTTTTGATCAGATTTGCTAGTCGAGAATTAATTACTGGTCGGAAAAGCACATTCAAAGAGATCTGAGTGCGGATTTTGCGCGAAGGGTCAAAATAATAACAAGTGTTTGAACTCTACAAGACTCTTTCTAGGCCATTCTGTGGAAATAGCAGAAATGAGTATTAATGCATTTAATCTCAGAGAAGAGCCTCCCCGGAAGCCAGATTAATCAATCCTATATACAGTATCGGAAACTTTTCGTCTGGAGAATAGACAGAAAACTACGCGAGCAACAAGGAATTAACAGCTCACGTCGATATCCCTTCTTCGAGCGAGTAGAGGAGAAATTGTAATGCTCTCTCAACATATAATAAGCTATTCTTTACGCTATTATGAAACCACTATACCCAAGATGAAAACTTTCCGATATACTGTAGACTTCACAACGCTGCTGGTTCTACCATTTCTAGTAGAGTACCTAGAGATTTCTTGTGCTAAAAAAATTGGACGGAGCCATACCCATGTAGGCCTCTCCATCGGGCCCGTTATGCACCCACCACTACTGGGAGATGGTTCAGTTTTGAAGGTAGCCTATCTCGCGAGCGAAAGAGGCCAGCCTTCTAACCCCTACCTCCCTCACACTCTCCGGGTTCGGTACGATACTCCCGAGGTGCGCTTCCCGCGTTGCTGCCACTGCCGGGCATTCCGTGAGGATGTGGGTGGCTGACTCCTCATCCTCCAAGCACCACCTGCATTCAGTATCATCTGTGAGATGGCAGTGCCCCGTCAGGAGCCCTGTCACTGACCTGATTTCCTTTCTGCTCAGTGTGAACAGAGTCTTGGTCCTCCTAGTAGAAGGGCCTCCGATGTGGAGTTTCGATTGCCTCATGCCCGGTGCATCTTTCCATGTGTCCTGGAATTTGATATCCAGAATTTCCTTCATGGTTGAGACGCACCATGATCTAGAAACTCCTAGGATATGTTCTGGTCCAATCGTTGGGCTTTTCGCACCTTGTCTGGCCAATTAATCAGACCGTTCGTTTCCAGGTACTCCGGTATGACCAGGGATCCAAAGTAGCTTTACTTTATTGGCGGAAGATAGCCTTTGCAGATCATCGATGCATTCAGTCACCAGCAGCGAGGTGAGAGCCTTGATCGCCGCTTGGCTGTCGGTGCATATCGTGATTTGCTGGCCGCGGTAGCCTCTGTTGAGATTTTCTCTTACACAGGCGAGTATGGCAAACATTTCTGCCTGAAATACAGTGGCAAAAGTTCCTAGAGCGTAACAGTTCCACTTTCGGAGACTGCCCGTATACCCTGGCGCCGGCTGACTTATCCATCCTGGAGCCATTTGTGTACCAGATGATCCCCTTGGTGGGAAGCAGGCTGTGCCCGATCCGCTCCCAGTCCCCTCTTTTGGGAAAGACTGTCTGCTGCCTTTTACTGAATCGTATGGCAGGTAACGAACTGTTACCCGGCATTTCAAGAAAAGGACAATCCCTTACCGTCTGATTCCATAATCGAGAATGTCCATACATTCCCTCGCTCCGCCATTGGTTAGAACTTCTTAGGCGGGCTGATGCTTTACGTGCCTCATGTTCGATAAGGAGGTAAGGGGGGCAGTCCTACGAGCGTCTCCAGCGCTCTGGTAGGTGCCGTCCTCATTGCACTTGTTATCGCAAGACAGGCAAGTCTTTGTACCCTATCTAATTGGGTTTTCGACTTGCCGGATGCTGCAAGTTGCCACCACACGATGGCTCCGTACGTAATCATTGCGCGTATGAGAGTTGTGTAGATCCAATATAGAATCTTGGGGCTTTGCCCCCTACTGCCCAAAACCCTTCTGCATGCCCAGAAAGCAGCTGTGGCTTTCTGAACTTTATAATCAATATGCTCGTTCCAGTTTAGCTTGGAGTCAAGGATGACTCCAAGGTACTTGACTGCGCTTTTGTATTGCAGGGACCTTCCAGTGAGTTGAACATCTGGAAGGTCCCCTGGTTTGCGTTTCCTGGTAAAGAGAACCATTTCTGACTTCTCAGGGTTTACACTGAGTCCCAGCGAACGGCACCATTCATCCACACCTTTGTATCGTGCCCCTCACGAGGCCGGACCCCCGGTCATCGACCAGAATGACAGAATTTTATTTTATCGACAGGCCTCGCGAAAACAATTTCCACTATACCAGTATCGAAAGAGCTTTCAGTAGATTAAAGACCCAATAAAACCTAATTGATCTGGAACGAGGCGGGCCCGTAAGAAACACGTTATTCATTACCCTCCACCCAAATGACTGTAGAAAATGTAACGTATTAACGCCGGTTATTTAAATTCGGAGTTATTTCGCCTTTGACATCAAGTCCAGATGCTCCTTTCTTGAGAGTTCGCAGTTCGAAGCATTATAGGCGTGTGATACTGGGAGCTGATCAAAGAGGCGAGAATTGAAATCCGCAGGGGAGACTCGTTTTTTGAGGGTGGTGCAGCCTTGAAGGTACAGGGAGATCCAAGATTATTGTAATTTTTTTTGTTTTGTAACAATTCCAAGTTTTCGGTGTTTTTGGATATTTTGGGTTTTCTATATTCAACAATCCGAAAAAATTAAATATTGATATACCGGGTGTCCATGGGAAGCGGTTCGCCCCTATATCTTTCTTGGTTTCACAGATAGTGGAATTAAATTTGGAGGATTTGTATACGACCTAAAATTGCAATTTTTGACAACTGACTCGGTTTCATTCCACTTCCGGTCTAACTGGAAGTGATATAAACTTTCGATTTTTAGATCATACACCACATATATTTCTACTTCCTGATATTATGAATGCAACCATGCATCACTTGTCATTTTTTGTGACCAAATTTTTAATGTTTTATTATTTCATTTAGAGGGCTATGGATACTATCAAATAATGCAGAATACTGTGTATGTTGATATCTTCCACTATTATATAGGTTTCAACCAAACTTTCGTTAGGGAGAATGTTATTAAAAAATGTCACTCACAGAAATCGTTCATTTCATTGAAGTAAGGTTTGCTTCTCTCTCATTTAATCCCCAATACATTTTGGTCGACAAAAATCTATTTCGCTTTGCCAAGCTCATCAGGGAGATTGGAGTATTGGAAAGCAGGCTTTTCAGAAGTGAGAGAAGCGAACTTTGCTTCAATGAAATCAACGATTTCTGTGAGTGATATTTCTTAATTACATTCCCCCTATCTAATTTATTTAATGAATTTCAAATGAAAACTAGAGATGATTTTCAGTTAGAGTCCTTTCACAATATCTATCAGATGTAATTCAATGTCCAGCGTGGCTTTAGCCGGGGAAGTAGTTGTTTTGTGTTAAATATTACAAAAATTACATATTTCATCTTTCAATTTTCATGGAGAATGTTCCCCTTTTCAACATGAAAACCTCCCAAGAGGTTAACTTGAACGATGGAAAATAGCGACTAAAGTTTGTCTTTCATCCGCAGGTGATTCCACAACAGATTTTATGAATATTCTGCCCAAAAAAGACAAATGGCAGTAAGTGACCATTTCTGAAAAATACATTTTTACTGAGTACAAAAAGACAGTAAAGTGAGTCACGCGCATTATCCTTGATATCCTCACGGAAGTTGAGGCCCGGTTTCACTTCATTAGGCTGTTATTAAGTGCATGAAGGCCCAGAAAATTTCATAAATTACGATTTTTGTCGGTTCAACTTTTCATCACTTACTACCATTTGGCTTTTTTTTGGGCAGTCTTCTATTCATATTTTTGAAAAAAAAATTTGATAATATTATTTATCAAGGAGATATGTTATTAGTTTTTGAATTGATGGTTTTGTTATATCAGTTGTGTTGGTCACAGGCTACTCGATGAAAGTAAAATGTTATTTTAATCTCAAAAGGAAAGATATAACGCAATATTTAAAAGTTTGTTTGAGACTAAAAGTGTGCGGTATCATTAATTAATCGTAATGGAATACTGTTTTTTCCTGACTCGACGAGCCACTATGTTACCATATGAAAAAAAAAATAGTGGGTAATAATAATTTAAAAATTAATTTTCACACAGCAGATGCATTTTGACCGAAAACCGTGAATTAGTATTTTTCGATAGCCCTCTAGATTGAAAAGTGAATTAAAAAATTAAAAAAAGTTTGGTTACAAGAGGTTACAAGTGACACATGATTGTATTCAAAATGTCATATAGTGACAAATAAGTGAAAATTTACCAGGTCATTTAAAATTCGAATGTTTATAGTTCACTTCCAGAGAAACCGGAAATTACACGAAGCTGTGTCGCTTGTCAAAAAATGCAGATTTATTTCTCACAGATCCTCCAAAATTCATTTCAATATCTTCATGACCAAAAAGTACTAGTGGCGAGCCAACTTCCGTGAACACCCGGTATAATGAAATATGTACTAGTGTAGAAGGACAAAACTATTGTTCTGACCCGTAAAAGTTCTGTGATACCGAAGCATATTTTGAAAAGAAAATTAAATGAATACGAAATTGTATTTTCCTAGTGGTCATGTAAAGGGAACCTTTGTTGAATGTAGTTGTTACTTGACGATTTTTGAATTTTTACATTTTTATACTCGGTAATTGATTTTTGTGACATCTTTGGGTCATAAATCAATCCTCGAGAATCGACGAAAGAACTGCCTCTTTAACTCTTCATAAAACAATGCACCTTTTCACAACCTCCGTTTGTGCAAATTCAATGCCTTTGTCCACCCCCACATCATTTATATCGCTTTTCTTGTAATTCAATCTCGTTCGATTTGTAAATTTCACCCCTGTTTCTGACGATTTCGCTTTCAGTCTGCTACAAAATAAACTGATATCGAAGTTCAGTCGAACTGAATAAATATACTACCCTCATAACTCCCACTCGACAGTCACGACTTTCGATCTTTATCTCTCCGTCAACCAGAAGACCCAAAAAGTTTGGAGACACCTGAACACTTCAAGATGATTTTTGCTGCGCGTATGGAAAGAATGTCAGTCATATATGAATGAACATAAGACCACTTCAAACATAATTCAATAAATTCTTTAATTAAAATACCGTGGTCTGTTGAAAAGGAAAACATTATCCATAAAAATTTAAAAATGAAAAATGTGATTTATTTGTAATATCTAACAGAAAACAAGTACTTTCCCCACTAAAGCCACGTTGGACATTGAACTACATCTGATAGATATTGTGAAAAGACTCAAACTGAAAAGAAAAAATCTGAAAGTGAAAATTCGCATTTTCATTCAGATAGTTGATTTTTTTAATTTCGTCTAGTTTTAATTGAGAATTCATTGAATTAAGTAGATAGGGAGAATGTTATTAAGAAATATCACTCACAGAAATCAGTCATTTCATTGAAGCAAGGTTCGCTTCTCTCGAATTTAATCCCCAATACATTTTACTCAACGAAAATCAATTTCGCTTTGCCAAGCTCATCAGGGAGATTGGAAGAATTGGAAAGCAGGCTCGTCAGAAGCAATCATCAATAATAATAATAGCAATAATAATAATAATTGCTTCTGAAGAGCCTGCTTTCCAATTCTCCCAATCTCCCTGATGAGCTTGGCAAAGCGAAATAGATTTTCGTTGACCAACATGTATTGGAGATTAAATGCGAGAGAAGCGAACCTTGCTTCAATGAAATGAACGATTTCTGTGAGTGATATTTTTCAATAACATTCTCCCTATCTAATTTATTCAATGAATTTTCAATGAAAACAAGAGAAAATTAAAAAAATCAACTATCTGAATGAAAATGCGAATTTTCGATTGGTCATAACTCTGCTAAAAATGATCGGAGAAGGAAAAGGAAAAGTTTAGGTCGATTCTGAAGACTCCTACCTACATAATTCGCATATTATGCGAGTATTTCTGTACCCAAAATGTGTTTTGTTGCACATTAGATTAAGCTTCAGCAGACATGTGTTACTCTGTCTGTTGAAACTTTTATCTAGGTTAATACTGGAATAAGGATTTTTTAAAATGTTATTCATATGATGTCCTGTTTTTAAATATTTACATGGTCCTCTGGACACATGATATTTTTATGGTCTGGCTCTTGTACACCTGACGAGTACGCAATGATGATGACTTTATAGTCGAAAGCGCTTTGCTATTATTTTATAAATAAATTTCTGCACGAAATACAAACCTTTTCTTCATCCACTTACATTGGAACGTGCACACAGCTTGACAATTTTTACTTAAAAACTTACTTACCGACGCCTTTTGCCTATAGCAACCAGTATTACGAAGACTTACCGTTTTGACAACAGATGCCGTGATAAAGTAATCAAGAAAACTTGATCGTGCAAAAAAGAATGAAAACATTTGCTGATACTATAATCTATTTTATTTTTAAAGCAAAATTGTGCTACTTTTAATGGCAAGTACTTGTCGGATGACCTTTTTTTTTCATTGCACAAATCGGATTTCCGCTACTGCTCTCCAATTTTTCAGACAATTCCAATTAATTACCTTGTTTTGACGACCTTTTTTTTTGCTCTTCACCGATTATTATTGTGCGGTAATTGTTCTCTCACTTCCGAATAATTCCTGAGTAATGCCCAATAATTCCTAAGTCTAGCCACTGATTCCCAACTAATACCCGAGTAATGCCCCTAATTCCCGAAAAATACCCGAGTGATGCCACTTATTCCCAACCAATACCCGAGTAATGCCCCTAATTCCCAACTAATACCCGAGTAATGCCCCTAATTCCCAACTAATACCCGAGTAATGGCCCTAATTCCCAACTAATACCCTAGTAATGCCCCTACTTCCCAAAAAAGACCCGAGTGATGCCACTAATGCCCAGCCAATACCCGAGTAATGCCCCTAATTCCCAACCAATACCCGAGTAATGCCCCTAATTCCCAACTAATACCCGAGTAATGCCCCTAATTCCCAACTAATACCCGAGTAATGGGCCTAATTCCCAACTAATACCCTAGTAATGCCCCTAATCCCCAAAAAAGACCCGAGTGATGCCACTAATGCCCAGCCAATACCCGAGTAATGCCCCTAATTCCCAACCAATACCCGAGTAATGCCCCTAATTCCCAACTAATACCCGAGTAATGCTCCTAATTCCCAACTAATACCCGAGTAATGACCCTAATTCCCAACTAATACCCTAGTAAGGCCCCTAATTCCCAAAAAAGACCCGAGTGATGCCCCTAATGCCCAGCCAATACCCGAGTAATGCCCCTAATTCCCAAAAAATACCCGAGTGATGCCACTAATTCCCAACCAATACCCGAGTAATGCCCCTGATTCCCAACCAATACCCGAGTAATGCCCCTAATTTCCAACTAATACCCGAGTAATGCCCCTAATTCCCAACTAATACCCAACTAATACCCGAGTAATGGCCCTAATTCCCAACTAATACCCGAGTAATGTCCCTAATTCCGAAAAAAGACCCAAGTGATGCCACAAATTCCCAACCAATACACGAGTAATGTCCCTAATTCCCGACTAATACCCGAGTAATGTCATTAATACCCAGCGGTTTTCCTCTCGATTCAAATATTTTGAACAGTGTGCTGAAATTTAAATTGCAAATCTGAGATCCTGGAAAAAAAATGTTTTCTATAAAATTTGGCGCAATACTGCAAATAATCCATCGAACATACTTTCAAAAATGCGTTGTATCGTATTTGAGGTGATCCAAGCCTGAACATTTGTAGGATCACTGGCATATAATCTGAAGGCTTGCTTTTAGTTCAACAGTTCCGGCTCTTTGCGATTCCTACTCGGCGTTAAGCTTTCCACCTTTACACGAGCTTCATCGCCTCGATATTCCGTGATAATATTGTGTTTGTAAATGCAAAAGCCAACACGTTGACTAGCTTTTTTCCAATTTGTATGGCGCTTTTTGAGTTATCCGGTTTCCGGCAGTTCTTGTTAGGATACGGAATTTTTTTTAACAACGATAACGGAAATATGAATGAATAAGACGGAAATGATACACACTTATTGAAGATGCAGGTAATGTGAAAGAAATTCATTGATTTGATAGCACTAGAAAATGTGGAAAAAAAATTGTTGGACTTTTTCAATTTACGGTGTGTGTTCACAATCTTTTAGAATAGCATATTCTATAACAAGGTTAGAATGAAAAATTCGATGCGAGTGGGAAGTTTCGAGCGCGAGGAACCACGGGCATAACGAATTTTCATTCTAACCGAGTAACAGACTGTACTTTCTCCACAACCACAAATTTCACATACAATCAAATGGAAAGCCAACGAAAAATTATTTTTCCTCCTACCCCTGTAGAAAGTACACACTTTCCTCCCCCAAACCAGGGAGGAAAGTACTTTTCCTCCCCCTCATTTCAAGTAAGTTGTAAACGATGAAACTTTTAAATCTATTATA
Source organism: Chrysolina haemoptera (assembly GCA_958298965.1). Lineage (NCBI taxonomy): Eukaryota > Metazoa > Arthropoda > Insecta > Coleoptera > Chrysomelidae > Chrysolina > Chrysolina haemoptera. Next base: position 32,138,604 of record OY282592.1, on the reverse strand, counting down.
TAAGATTTAGGTAATAAAGTTTTCTGAGATTATTTATTTTTCATTTTTCGAATATCAAATGTTGAAAACTTTTTGGAGGCAAAAAAACAATCTAAAAACTGATATCGAGCTGACCAACTCAAGAACGGTTAGAGATAGACAAATTCTGCGAACGCCAATCGATTCAAAATGGTCGAATTAGTATGTATTGTGAATTTCGAGTCAATCGGAAGAAATTAAAAATTACTCGAAAAAGTTGCAAGGGGTACACCCCTAAAAATCATGAAAAGTACCAAGTCGTCACATCGACTTGAAATTTGCACTGTATACGTAAAATTTCATGCTCATTCCGAAAATGTATGATTTTTATGTGCTCAGATATGAGATTTAGCCGGAAAAGGGTGTTTTCTGAGATTTTTTACTTTTCATTTTTCGAAAATCACATTTTTGTCCTCGAACGTATTTTGACGTGCTGATTCCGAATATTTCAACAAAAATGTTGAAAACTCATTAGAAATATTTTTGGCGGCAAAAAAACAATCTAAAAACTGATATCGAGCTGACCAACTCGAGAACGGTTAGAGATAGACAAATTCTGCGAACGCCAATCGATTCAGAATGGTCGAATTAGTATGCATTGTAAATTTCGAGTCAATCGAAAGAAATTAAAAATTACTCGAAAAAGTTGTAAGGGGTTTCAACCCTAAAAATCATGAAAAGTTCCAAGTCGTCACATCGACTTGAAATTTGCACTGTATACGTAAAATTTCATGCTCATTCCAAATATGTATGATTTTTATATGTGCAGATATAAGATTTAGCCGAAAAAAGGTGTTTAAGGTAAAAATTAAATTTTTTGAGATTTGTAATTTTTCATTTTTCGAAAATCAAATTTTTGTCCTCGAACGTATTTTGACGTGCTGATTCCGAATATTTCAACAAAAATGTTGAAAACTCATTAGAAATATTTTTGGCGGCAAAAAAACAATCTAAAAACTGATATCGAGCTGACCAACTCGAGAACGGTTAGAGATAGACAAATTCTGCGAACGCCAATCGATTCAGAATGGTCGAATTAGTATGCATTGTAAATTTCGAGTCAATCGAAAGAAATTAAAAATTACTCGAAAAAGTTGTAAGGGGTTTCAACCCTAAAAATCATGAAAAGTTCCAAGTCGTCACATCGACTTGAAATTTGCACTGTATACGTAAAATTTCATGCTCATTCCAAATATGTATGATTTTTATATGTGCAGATATAAGATTTAGCCGAAAAAAGGTGTTTAAGGTAAAAATTAAATTTTTTGAGATTTGTAATTTTTCATTTTTCGAAAATCAAATTTTTGTCCTCGAACGTATTTTGACGTGCTGATTCCGAATATTTCAACAAAAATGTTGAAAACTCATTAGAAATATTTTTGGCGGCAAAAAAACTATCTAAAAACTGATATCGAGCTGACCAACTCGAGAACGGTTAGAGATAGACAAATTCTGCGAACGCCAATCGATTCAGAATGGTCGAATTAGTATGCATTGTAAATTTCGAGTCAATCGAAAGAAATTAAAAATTACTCGAAAAAGTTGCAATGGGTTCAACCCTAAAAATCATGAAAAGTACCAAGTCGTCACATCGACTTGAAATTTGCACTGTATACGTAAAATTTCATGCTCATTCCAAGTATGTATGATTTTTATTTGCTCAGATATAAGATTTAGCCGAAAAAAGGTGTTTAAGGTAAAAATTAAATTTTCTGAGATTTTTTACTTTTCATTTTTCGAAAATCACATTTTTGTTCTTGAACGTATTTTGACGTGCTGATTCCGAATATTTCAACAAAAATGTTGAAAACTCATTAGAAATATTTTTGGCGGCAAAAAAACCATCTAAAAACTGATATCGAGCTGACCAACTCGAGAACGGTTAGAGATAGACAAATTCTGCGAACGCCAATCGATTCAGAATGGTCGAATTAGTATGCATCGTAAATTTCGAGTCAATCGAAATAAATTAAAAATTACTCCAAAAAAGTTGCAAGGGGTACACACCCCTAAAAATCATGAAAAGTATCAAGTCGTCACATCGACTTGAAATTTGCACTGTATACGTAAAATTTCATGCTCATTCCAAATATGTATGATTTTTATTTGCTCAGATATAAGATTTAGCCGAAAAAAGGTGTTTAAGGTAAAAATTAAATTTTCTGAGATTTTTTACTTTTCATTTTTCGAAAATCACATTTTTGTCCTCGAACGTATTTTGACGTGCTGATTCCGAATATTTCAACAAAAATGTTGAAAACTCATTAGAAATATTTTTGGCGGCAAAAAAACTATCTAAAAACTGATATCGAGCTGACCAACTCGAGAACGGTTAGAGATAGACAAATTCTGCGAGCGCCAATCGATTCAGAATGGTCGAATTAGTATGTATTGTGAATTTATGCTCAATCGAAAAAAATTAAAAATCACTCGAAAAAGTTGCAACCCTAAAAATCATGAAAAATACTAAGACGTCACATCGACTTGAAATTCGCACTGCATACGAAAAATATCATGCTCATTCCAAAAATGTATGATTTTTATATGCTCAGGTATAAGATTTAGCAGAAAAAAAGGTGTTTAAGGCTTAATAAGTTGATAATTATGGACTAATTCTGCTAAACGTATTTTCTGCCACTGTAAACATCCTGTATCTCAGTTAATACTCGTCATAGGCGATATATTCATAGGAACTCAGCCCCTTTATTTTGGAATACTTCGTATAAACTTACTCTCACTCGTCTAACCAAAACGGAAATAAACCTCAATTCCGCCAGCCCAGCACGCATCTTACAGGCAGTATTCAAAAGAATTACCCTCTAAAGTCTACTATCGGGGTCGATTTTTCCCTATGGTCACCCATACCATTGTGGATAAACTAATGCACGATCATCATTCATGGAAAATCGAACACTCGACGTACCACGCACAAAATGAAAACCCGAACGGAAAATTATAGAGGAGTGGAACAGTAATTTTCATGAATTCGGAGTGGAGGATTAAATTTTCGTCCATTTATAGGCGGTTAGGCGGATATGTTGGTTTTGACGTGTCCACCTTTCAGCGTGACGCGATCAGGGGAGACCACAATAACTGCAAACTTTACAGACGTGTAATCGCCTCTGACGTTTATATTGGACATTTATTTCACCGCATCGACCGACCGTTTCGCGGACATGATTATATTTTTCGGCGCTGGAGAGCCAGAGCGGGCTTTTGTTAACGACTGCTGAAAGGCCGGTGGAAATTCTATGCCAAAAATCTATCAACATTGGGGAGGATGACAAATATAAAATTCACAATTGAAACGAATCATTTGATGTGTTGTGTTGAAGGGCCGAGTTTCACCAAGACTTTAATCTATTGGAAGAAAACCAACGATGTTAATCTGATTCATTTCTTGAGTTAGTTAGTTAAATTGAATGTTAAAGATAGACGCGGGCTTAGGACAGATTCCATCAAGATTTTGACTGCCAATGATGGACAAGCTGAGCAATACGCCCGCTTCAAAATTCTCCCAAAGCCAGCAGACAGTCTTGGTGAAACTCTGTCTCAACCCTTTGATACCTGACGGTACTTTTAGGTAAGAATGAATATTTAATGCTGATGAGGCCATTATTTGCAAAACTCGCTACTCGACAAAATCTCCAAAACTGTTTTTTTCATTGAGTTCCTTTCAAATTTCATAGAGGAATCGAATGATAAAATCAGAATTCACCAAAGCCCTTTCTTTAGCACGCAAATACTGTCGAGAAAATTATAGTTATGTGCAAAACTTGCTCTTTGCTTTTTCTGTTCTGGTATCCACGAGAAAGAAAATTCTGTATTGTTTAGAGAACATCGCGAGAGCCGAGGAAAAGACGTTTTACTTGCAAGACTGGCTGGAAGAACAATTTATCCTACAGTGATTGTTTTATAAGAAACGGATTTCAGTAATTTGTATTCAAACGAGACAAAGCAGATGATTCTCCGTTGAATTTGAAAGAGATAGTGTTTTATAATTATTATAGAGTTTGTAGGTGAAAATATTCTGTTTGTTGAACCTCGTCCATGCGGAAAAGGACGCAAAAAGGTTTTTTGCTTCTTTTTTTACTATACAATTATTTGCAAAACTGGCTATTGGCAATTATATTATTTTTTTAAAACAAAGCTGTAAATATTTTAAGCTGCAAAATTTTTATTTCCACACCTAAAAACTTTAAGCAACATTTATAAATCATTTTATTTTCAGAAAATAACACCACTAAGCTGTTAAACGTTAACATGGGCGCCGCTAGTAAAAATTTCAGGGGGGGCAGCTTCTTTTATACTAAAGCTCAGATGTTATTTGAAACATTTGCAATTTACGTTCATTACGTTTGGACTATAAATACTAAATTCCAGGGGGGGGGGGACAATTGCCACCCCTTGCCCTTAAGTAGCCCATGCACGTTAAACGTTTTTATTTCCCAAAAAATGTTCCTGAGCAAATAGCAAGTTTTGCAAATAATGGCGATACATCCACAAATGCCTGACGGTTTTCGAGAGTACCTATCTGTTAACGAATCAGAGCTATCGCACATGGCGGGGAATACAAGTATTGCAAGAACTGCAAGCAACAGTTTACAGCGCGTCACAACGTGCAACTATAGGTCATAAAATGTAGTACTAAATTAGGTTTTTCCGAAATCTCATTTTCTAATAGTTATTGATTTTTATTAATTTAACTCTCTTATATAAAAAATTAATATGTTTTATCGGTATTTTGTTAGATATCGGGATGTTTTTCAGATGTTCCAAAACTAGCGTCAGGAATATCGCGATGTTTTTCATATGTTCCAAAAGTACCGTCAGGAATAAAAGTACCATTTACAATAATGAAATTAAATGGCATTATAGGATAATGGCCGATTTTTACACCCTTACCTAAAAACTAAACCTGAACCTAAGACTAAGAACTAGGAGTTCATCAATGTAGAGACAACGCGAACGTTGATAGAACTTTAACTAGTACTGAGAACTAAGTAGGTATATGGCATTTTTTTCCTCTTAGTAATAATTCTGGGTCTTAGGTTCAGTTCTGAGGAACTACAAAAGATTGCAGACCAAATTTTATTCCAGGATTTGCGTTTTGGATAACAATATTTTAACAGAAGTGAAAGATAATGACTTTTCAACCCAAAAAAATTTAAAAAATGTGGAACTTTATTTCCTGACGGTACTTTTAGGCCAAAATTTTTGAAAAAAATTGTATTACTTAAAAATGAACAATAAAGTATGATTTTGATATATATTCCATGTTGAATTAATTGACGCATATTAACGTCATTCACAGTAAAACCATTTGAAAATGTCGCGAATCCATGGTGTAGTCAGATTTTTTATAAAAAAATCGCTAGTAATTTTTTTAGACTTTTGACCTTGAAAAAATCGGATTAATTGGCCTTGGAAATGGAGATTCATTTATGAAATTTGGTGCCATCTTTGAATGTCTACCTAATGAAAAAAAAATCATTCCAATCGGTTGGAAAATGTAGATTTTATAAGGGTGCTCCGGTCTCAATTGTAGAAAGCACTAGGATTATGTTGCAATTATTTTTATATCTTATTTCTTCCTAATTCAATATTTTTTTGTGACAGACCAATTAAATAAAAAACTATTCTAAAAGAAGATCATATCTTTATAGCATTCCAATAAGGACTTTTCATCGTTAACAACTATTTCCTCTTATAAACAGACATCATGTATGCAATGTTGCTCAAGAAAGTCACTATTTTAAGTGCTTGATGAAATCAAACAATATTATCCTTCATTGGCTAGGGATGACCACCTGTTGATATGTTTCGAGGTTCTCCTCATTAGTGCTTGGATAGGTATGATACTAGTTCTGCAATCCATGATTGATTTCCAGTGGACGGCCATGTATCATATGGGATATGTTATTGATAGATTTCATGGATATCTTATGGATATCCTTGAAGCATATCGTATGGATATCCACGAAGAATATCTCATGGATATACTCTTGGGGTATCTCATAGATATCCTTAAAGCATATCGTATGAATATTCACGGAGGATATCTCATGGATATACTCTTGGGATTTCTTATGGATACCCTCGAAGGATATCTCATGGATGTACCAGGTTGGTACCCACGGAACATCCATTAGACGTCCGTAGAATTTCTTTTGGATATATACTGGACGTCCATACTACATCCATTATGTCCATAAAAGGTCCACTGGATATCCATTGGATGTCCATGTGCTATCTGGGATTAAATCGTCTTGTCCCAACTCAACGTATGATATTATCCAGTTTGATAGCACTAATGACCTTGGAACATGTCTGCAGGGGGGTATCAAGTCAAAAAATCCAAGTTCATATATCATATACAGGATGAACTACAATCATACAGACATGAAATTATTCAGTGTTCTCTTCCCACCTAAAGAAGTGATGAACTAAGTCTTATTTTGACAGAAACAATTATCTTTGGTATTTGTAGGAAAGCGCTCCCCTTGATAAACACAAGTTGATAGCTAGATTAACTTTCTTCTGTTCCTTCTTAATCAAACGTGGACATTTTTGGCAACACAACAAGCCCTCTGATTACTACCCACTTCGATGAAAAGTACTAAACGATGAACAAAAATTATAAGACTCTATCACGTAAATTTTCAACTCATACTTTTTGTATAAAAAATTGAATAAATCCATATCGTAAATCTAAGTACCACGCCGCCCTTGATTGTGTGGGGTTTGGTTGTTTTACAACACATCCTGAACCCCGCTCGCACCGAAGCATTTAAACTACCCATGACCATTATACCATAAATAATGGTCGCAAAAAAAAATAAAAAAGCCAACATTTCGAAGCAAAATACCTCGCGCTACCCGTACACACGGTATCGTATCACATGTCTGTTGAAAAGAACCGTAATTCGAGACATACCGTGCTGAAAACCGAAGAAAAGCCGATCAAATCTACCGGATAAATGAGCCCTACTAGAAAGCTCAAATTACAGGCTTGAAATGAATATACGGAGCGTTTTAAACGCACCTTGTAATTATACCGCGGTTGAAAGTACTTTTCAGGTAATTTTCGGAACAAATGAGCTTCAATTGATGCTCACTTTTTTCCAACAGCAGTTGGATTAACTCATCATATGGTTTGGTTAACTTCATTTGTTCTTCTGGAATTTTCAAAGCGTTTAGGGTTGAAGTTCGAGTTACCTACATTTAGGAATAGTATAGCGTTAGAAAAAGCAATTACATCCAAGGATTTTATTTTCTCTGTTGAAAGACATTCGGTTTTCATTCGATTTGATGCTGATTCTATTATAATAATAATAATACTCCCTCATAAACACTCGTAGAGTGTACCCAAAGGCACAGCCTGTGCGGGTAGAGGACGGCTATTATTATTATTTGTCGTGGCGCTCCGGGGCGACTTATGATTTTTGGTGGTGTATTCCCTTTTCAGCTGCAGGAAAACCCGGAAAACCTACAGCACCATCTCGGGTGGCCGGCGTGCACTCCAAGCTAGCACTAGACGAGATTGGCATCTAGACAACACACAATACACTTCTTTTCAACAAGGACTGTGGTCGTCTATCGATTCCGATATTGCGTACTTGAGAAAAAATCCCTCGTACATACATCTGGCTCGAACCGACTACCGCTATACTGAAGTTTCGAACGGCCTGCGCCTTAGACCGCCAAGCTACTAGCCACCCATTCTGTATCATTACTTGGGATGACTCTTGGTCCAATATACATAAATAATGATTTTTGTTCGGAAATTTGAATATGATATTCATAAAATCTGTTGTGGAATCATCTGCGACTGAAAGACAAACTTAAGTCGTTATTTTCCATCGTACAAGAAAAATTCTTGGAAGGTATTCATGTTGAAAAGGGGCACATTCTCTATGAATATTGAAAAATGAAAAATGTGATTTTTTGTAATATTTAACAGAAAACAACTACTTCCCCGGCTTAAGCCACGCTGGACATTGAACTACATCTGACAGATATTGTAAAAAGACTCTGAAAAGAAAAAATCTGAAAGTGGAAATTCGCATTTTCATTCAGATAGTTGATTTTTTCAATTATCTCTAGTTTGTAAGAAACTTTTTCAAATAACTTTTTTCGACATCTTGCCATTTTACCCGACTTTTTGCCTATTCATAGTAATTTTTTTCCAATTTGCCGCCATACCAGCGAACACGTGACATGTGTCAAAATCGATTTTTAGGTTATCGCACATGCACAAACTTTTCCAAAGAATCTTTTTTCCAATACTCTATTAATAAACTTTTTCCCATATGGTACAAACTTTTGGGCGGTCACTGTAAATTCGTTTAAACAGTAGATAAATAATTCTTTATTTAGGATCTATAACCTAGTTAAAAGGGAAAATACATAAAATCATCTTCCCCACGAAAAAGTAGTTCAATAATTATCATTGTTAGTAATCCGGCTATAGATTTTGTCCCGTGATATACCAACATATTGCATTAAACCAACTAATGTTCAGATAATAATAATAATCCTGAGCTATTTCGGAGTACTTCGAATAATTATGAAACTTGGCAACAATCCTTTCAACCTGGAGGTTATGCTCACCTGTTACTCGTTGAATTGTTTATGTTTATTTGGTTGAAGAAAATAAAGACCTTTATTATTATTATTATTATGTATTTCTAGGAAGGTGGATAAGGCAAATATTCAATTAATTTCTCTGGTTTTCTTATAGCAGATCCCTGTAACTACGCTTGGGTGCGTTATGAAAGACATAGCTCACCAGCGCCATCTTACAGTTCAGAAACGAGACATATTTGGGTTTATATGTAGGGTTCTTACGATTATTCAAGACTCATTCAGCAATGAGTTTTAAATAGCCAAATGAGTCTTAAATAATTGTAAGAACTTTACCTTAAAAACTGATCACGCATCGATTACCAACTGATTACTAACTGGTGGCGCCGTGTGCGGCACCCGACAGAAACACATAGGAAGTGACTGCCGAGTGACTGGTTGCTAACTTGAGTCAGGAATCATTTTGCTTTGAGTAGCCCCGTGTGCGTAGGACCTAAGCATCGCTTGAGCGCCCGCCAGTAGAGCTGAATCAACATGCCATACGCCAGATACATAATTTAATACGCATATACTTTCGACAACTCCTTCTGCAAACGAGGCGTCCTCTAAATATATCATCTCATTTAAACTTCCCTAAAGAACGGATATTTACAAAAGCAATCAACCCTCCTCCGAACAAAAATCCGAAGCAAATCCTTCGTAAGGGCACAAAGCAATTCGAGTATCAAAGAGTGCGGGGGATAAATTTTTAATTCGATTTGACGCCAGTTCACGAACGCAAACAACTAAAGTTTTATTGTGCCAGCCGATGGTTTATATTTTGTATCGTTCTCAATTGGTTTAAGTTGTCAGGTCTTGTGTATGTCGCTTTTTTAATGAATGCTCTTTTGAGGATGAGAGGCTTGCTTTCAAAATAATCAAGACTAATTTGGGGGATGAATTTTTCAGTGAGATATACCCGGGCTAAAGCTCGCAGATTAGTGGACTTGGCCGGTACAGATGATTACATTTAAAAAGATTTTTTAGTAGGGAATTCTTGAAATGAAGACAAATCTTACAGATTTTACCCATATTGACAACAAATCTGCTTTAAAAGTGACTTGCAAAAATAGTCAAGCTTACATTTTGTTATTTCCTGCGAGCTTTTTAATTCAAGTAAGAATGAGCACGCCTAAGTGAAAAAGTGATAGTAACTGATATACTTAACGTCAATGTTGTACCCGCATAAATAGCTGCACCTTACCACAACCATTATATGACGTTTAGAACCATATTAGGTGTGATTTGGCTAACGCTATCAACAAATTATATTAATTAAGTATTACATATGCCAAATCTAAAATAACAACTTAAGTGAACATTGTAAAGCTGTGTGCACGTTCCAATGTAATTGGATGAAGAAAAGGTTTGTATTTGGTGCAGAAATTTATTTATAAAATAATAGCAAAGCGCTTTCGACTATAAAGTCATCATCAGTGCGTACCTGTAAGTAAGTGACATGAAATAGAATTTAGGAAATTTTAATAATGAGAATTTTGAAAATTGAAAAATTACTTACTCGTCAGGTGTACAAGAGCCAGACCATAAAAATATCATGTGTCCAGAGGACCATGTAAATATTTAAAAACAGGACATCATATGAATAACATTTTTAAAAATCCTTATTCCAGGATTAACCTAGATAAAAGTTTCAACAGACAGAGTAACACATGTCTGCTGAACCTTAGTCTAATGTCTAACTAAATAAATGAAAATTGACATTGTGTCAAAAGTTGACAATGACAATGAAGTATGGCATAGAACAATACCTATATAAATAATGATCTGTGTTATGAAAATTGATAAATGATAAATCAGTCAAATTTTGAGAAAGTTTCAACAGGCAGAGTTAAGTGGGATTCACAACAAAACTTTTTGCGTTTTGCTTTTTACGTTTCATATTCTGATTGGTGGAAGCAGAATCTGGAATAAAACGAACGCAAAAAGCTAAATATTCTCAGCTTTTTGCGTTGCAAAATGCGTTGTGTTTACATCTCAGTGAAAATCTTCCAGCAGGGCTTACGGATTCTCGGTGGGAATGTTTTTCAATGTGAGAGCGGATCATCATAAAAATATTGTTGTGACATTCGATCGAGTTGTGTTAATTTTTTTCTCCCAAATTTTTTTGTGATTCCAGGGAATAATTCTGTTTAATTTTCTACTTTTACATCTTAATGATGGTCTCACCTAATATTCGCTTTTTGTACGATTCATTTTTCCTTTTAAGTGCAAAAGATAAGGAGCAATTTACGTCTCTTCTAAATTTCATGTATAATATTCATTACCTATTTAAATTATTATTTTTGTGATAATTTCTTCATTTTGCTCTGCCAAACCAATGTTATGTTATGTTTATGTTTTTTGTTGAGAAGCAAATCGAAAATTTTTGATGTTTTTGTTGTGAATGGCATTATTGCGTCAGTTTAATTTCAGATTCTGCTTCACCAATCAGAATACGAAACGTAAAAAGCAAAACGCAAAAAGTTTGGTTGTGAATCCCACTTAACACATTTCTGCTGAAGCTTTGTTTGAAAATTGATAAATGACAAATTAGTTAAATTTTGTTATTTGGTCATGAAAATGATTCAAGGTGACAGAACCAAAGTTACAAAAATTGTTTAGTCTAATGAGAACTTATTAACTTTAAAACGTCAGCCCTAAGTTAACCAAAGAAACAAACATGATTATTAGTTCAGCATCCTGGGAAACCAGATTGGAACTTAAGATCGTGAGATAAGTCTGATGAGAACTTTCCCAATCTCAAAAGTAACAAAGAGGGTAACCAAAATGATGAACTTATACCAGAATTTTTTTTTTTTTTTATTTCAAAAATTGACCTGTAAATCCATTTATAGTTCTGTTAATCTAAACCCGGTTTGTCATATTTCCTTGGGTTAAGATTAACAGAACTATAAATAGATTTACAGATCAATTTTTTAAAATTACTTAAAAAAAAATTCTGGTATAGGTTCATCACTTTGGTTACCCCCTTTGTTACTTTTGAGATTGGGAAAGTCTTTGTTACTTGACAACTGTCAATTTACGTCACTGACAGTGAGTACTCTATTAGATATCAATACACCCTCTTCTCAGAACAATTTTAATGATTCTCGAATTTTTGATGATATCAATTATTTTAGATTTTGTTTCGGTTGTCCCCGTTATCCGATGGAAATTGATTATCTGTACAGTGTTGTCTATTCACCGTCTTCACTACAATAAAACGAACAGTATGAATTCCGAAAGTGAGAGAACGAACCATATCAAAAATAGTCATTGAAACGTTTCTTTCACTATAAAGAGTCTTAGAAAACGGCGCGCAGACAGTTTCTCATGCGGTGGAAGTCAATATCAATTAAGTTTCTCAACAATCCACAGGTAGAATGAAATCCACTCGAGTCATTCATGTACCGTGCACCACTCCAAGCTTTGACTCGACATTTTTAACAGTTGTATCGAGACGCACTCGAGTTCGAAAGAATTCAGTTATTTCCTTGCCCACTTTCAAAACAAAAGGCTGCGAAATTTGCTAGTCACGTTATCGTAGCTCGAAACTGAGAAGGGCACTCGTGCAGAGTATCCTTCATTATTCTACGAGTACTTGTAATAAGGGCGATTTGTTCCCATGCAACGCATACCCTGATAGATAAAAAAGTCGAGTGTGTGCGTGCGAAAGTAACAGTTGACAACAATTTCGGTTGGGGGCAAATGGTCATTGATGAATTTACCAGTCAGTGTAGTAAAGAACAATCAGAAGTGGGATATATTACTGTACCGAAGAAAACAAAAACGAAACCAGACTGATTTCTTATTATTATTATTATTGTTATTATTTGGAGAAAAAACAATTTTTCCTTTCCCAGTCGGGTTGAACTACACTGCTGAACTTTCAAATCATGAGTAGGCAGGTGACACCTTATTTTGAAGGTCATCAATTTATCTTTCGAAAAGGTGGATTTATGCGCACCGCTTTTTTTGATCTTTCATCAACTGTCATTAAATTTAATTTACTTTAGTAATACCTACTGATGGTGATAACTTGGTTATCGAAATGTGCATCTAAGAATTGATGACTTGAATGCCTAGTTACTTTGGCAATAAAGTTCAGCAATATATTTTTTTTTTCAAGACCCTAGTAGATCACAGAATTGGACAATTTTTTTGGGATTCTAGCACTGGTAATAATTTTTCACGTTTCCAGGACCGGTAATAAATCTAGCAATAAATCTTAACTTCCTTATAAGGAACTCAGCCAGTTTCATATTTCAGAAAAGGAATCAGGATCGGTTTAGAAAAGAATCCACGTGTTCAGAATAATTTTTCCGGGCGTCCAGGGCCGGCTTCACTCCAGCAATAAATCTCAACTTCCTTATAAGGAACTCTGCCAGTTTCATATTTCAGAATAGGAATCAGGATCGGTTGAGAAAAAAATCCACGTCTTCAGAATAATTTTTCCAGGCGTCCAGGGCCGGCTTCACTCTAGCAATAAATTTTAACTTCCTTATAAGGAACTCTGCCAGTTTCATATTTCAGAATAGGAATCAGGATCGGTTTAGAAAAGAATCCACGTGTTCAGAATAATTTTTCCGGGCGTCCAGGGCCGGCTTCACTCCAGCAGTAAATCTTAACTTCCTTATAAGGAACTCTGCCAGTTTCATATTTCAGAATAGGAATCAGGATCGGTTGAGAAAAGAATCCACGTGTTCAGAATAATTTTTCCAGGCGTCCAGGGCCGGCTTCATCCAGCAATAAATTTTAACTTCTTTATAAGGAACTCTGCCAGTTTCATATTTCAGAATAGGAATCAGGATCGGTTGAGAAAATAATCTGCATGTTCAGAATAATTTTTTCGGGCGTCCAGGGCCGGCTTCACTCCAGCAATAAATCTTAACTTCCTTATAAGGAACTCTGCCAGTTTCATATTTCAGAATAGGAATCAGGATCGGTTGAGAAAATAATCTGCATGTTCAGAATAATTTTTTCGGGCGTCCAGGGCCGGCTTCACTCCAGCAATACATTTTAACTTCCTTATAAGGAACTCTGCCAGTTTCATATTTCAGAATAGGAATCAGGATCGGTTGAGAAAATAATCTGCATGTTCAGAATAATTTTTTCGGGCGTCCAGGGCCGGCTTCACTCCAGCAATAAATCTTAACTTCCTTATAAGGAACTCTGCCAGTTTCATATTTCAGAATAGGAATCAGGATCGGTTGAGAAAATAATCTGCATGTTCAGAATAATTTTTTCGGGCGTCCAGGGCCGGCTTCACTCCAGCAATACATTTTAACTTCCTTATAAGGAACTCTGCCAGTTTCATATTTCAGAATAGGAATCAGGATCGGTTGAGAAAATAATCCGCATGTTCAGAATAATTTTTTCGGGCGTCCAGGGCCGGCTTCACTCCAGCAATAAATCTTAACTTCCTTATAAGGAACTCTGCCAGTTTCATATTTTAGAATAGGAATCAGGATCGGTTGAGAAAATAATCTGCATGTTCAGAATAATTTTTCCGGGCGTCCAGGGCCGGCTTCACTCCAGCAATACATTTTAACTTCCTTATAAGGAACTCTGCCAGTTTCATATTTCAGAATAGGAATCAGGATCGGTTGAGAAAATAATCTGCACGTTCAGAATAATTTTTTCGGGCGTCCAGGGCCGGCTTCACTCCAGCAATAAATCTTAACTTCCTTATAAGGAACTCTGCCAGTTTCATATTTTAGAATAGGAATCAGGATCGGTTGAGAAAAGAATCCGCATGTTCAGAATAATTTTTCCGGGCGTCCAGGGCCGGCTTCACTCCAGCAATACATTTTAACTTCCTTATAAGGAACTCTGCCAGTTTCATATTTTAGAATAGGAATCAGGATCGGTTGAGAAAAGAATCCGCATGTTCAGAATAATTTTTCCGGGCGTCCAGGGCCGGCTTCACTCCAGCAATAAATCTTAACTTCCTTATAAGGAACTCTGCCAGTTTCATATTTTAGAATAGGAATCAGGATCGGTTTAGAAAAGAATCCACGTGTTCAGAATAATTTTTCCGGGCGTCCAGGGCCGGCTTCACTCCAGCAATAAATCTTAACTTCCTTATAAGGAACTCTGCCAGTTTCATACTTCAGAATAGGAATCAGGATCGGTTGAGAAAAGAATCCACGTGTTCAGAATAATTTTTCCGGGCGTCCAGGGCCGGCTTCACTCCAGCAATAAATTTTAACTTCCTTATAAGGAACTCTGCCAGTTTCATATTTCAGAATAGGAATCAGGATCGGTTTAGAAAAGAATCCACGTGTTCAGAATAATTTTTCCGGGCGTCCAGGGCCGGCTTCACTCCAGCAATAAATCTTAACTTCCTTATAAGGAACTCTGCCTGTTTCATATTTCAGAATAGGAATCAGGATCGGTTGAGAAAAGAATCCACGTGTTCAGAATAATTTTTCCGGGCGTCCAGGGCCGGCTTCACTCCAGCAATAAATTTTAACTTCCTTATAAGGAACTCTGCCAGTTTCATATTTCAGAATAGGAATCAGGATCGGTTGAGAAAAGAATCCACGTGTTCAGAATAATTTTTCCGGGCGTCCAGGGCCGGCTTCACTCCAGCAATAAATTTTAACTTCCTTATAAGGAACTCTTCCAGTTTCATATTTCAGAATAGGAATCAGGATCGGTTGAGAAAAGAATCCACGTGTCCAGAATAATTTTTCCGGGCGTCCAGGGCCGGCTTCACTCCAGCAATAAATTTTAATTTCCTTATAAGGAACTCTGCCAGTTTCATATTTCAGAATAGGAATCAGGATCGGTTGAGAAAAGAATCCACTTGTTCAGAATAATTTTTCCGGGCGTCCAGGGCCGGCCTCTCTCCAGCAATAAATCTTAACTTCCTTATTAGGAACTCTGCCAGTTTCATATTTCATGGTAACAATCAGGTTCGGTTGGGAAAAGAATCCACGTGTTCAGAATAATTTTTCCGGGCGTCCAGGGCCGGCCTCTCACCAGCAATAAATCTTAACTTCCTTATTAGGAACTCTGCCAGTTTCATATTTCATGGTAACAATCAGGTTCGGTTGGGAAAAGAATCCACGTGTTCAGAATAATTTTTCCGGGCGTCCAGGGCCGGCCTCTCACCAGCAATAAATCTTAACTTCCTTATTAGGAACTCTGCCAGTTTCATATTTCATGGTAACAATCAGGTTCGGTTGGGAAAAGAATCCACGTGTTCAGAATAATTTTTCCGGGCGTCCAGGGCCGGCCTCTCTCCAGCAATAAATCTTAACTTCCTTATTAGGAACTCTGCCAGTTTCATATTTCATGGTAACAATCAGGTTCGGTTGGGAAAAGAATCCACGTGTTCAGAATAATTTTTCCGGGCGTCCAGGGCCGGCCTCTCACCAGCAATAAATCTTAACTTCCTTATTAGGAACTCTGCCAGTTTCATATTTAAGGGTAGGAATCAGGATGGGTTGAGAAAAGAATCCGCATGTTCGGCATAATTTTTACGGGCGTCCAGGGCCGGCTTCACTCCAGCAATAAATCTTAACTTCCTTATCAGGAACTATGCCAGTTTAATATTTCGGGATAACAATCAGGATCAGTTCCTAATAAGGAAGTTAAGATTTATTGCTGGAGAGAGGCCGGCCCTGGACGCCCGGAAAAATTATTCTGAACATGCAGATTCTTTTCCCAACTGATCCTGGTTGTTATCATGAAATATGAAACTGGCAGAGTTCCTAATAAGGAAGTTAAGATCTATTGCAGGAGTGAAGCCGGCTCTGGACGACCGGGAAAATTATTCTGAACATGTGGATTTTTTTCTCAACTGATCCTGATTGTTATCCTGAAATATGAAACTGGCAGAGTTCCTAATAAGGAAGTTAAGATTTATTGCTGGAGAGAGGCCGGCCCTGGACGCCCGGAAAAATTATTCTGAACATGCAGATTCTTTTCTCAACTGATCCTGATTGTTATCCTGAAATATGAAACTGGCAGAGTTCCTAATAAGGAAGTTAAGATTTATTGCAGGAGTGAAACCGGCCCTGGAAACGTGAAAAATTATTACCAGTGCTAGAATCCCAAAAAAATACTTATTTATTTATTTTCGTTGATAAA
Source organism: Chrysolina haemoptera (assembly GCA_958298965.1). NCBI lineage: Eukaryota > Metazoa > Arthropoda > Insecta > Coleoptera > Chrysomelidae > Chrysolina > Chrysolina haemoptera. The sequence continues at coordinate 32,121,861 of OY282592.1, read as the reverse complement.
CACTTCTTCCCTGGCGATCATTGAACATATGAAAGGCATCTTTATAATTTTACCTCATTTGTTCATAATCACATATGAAACTTTTTTTCAATCACTACTGGGTGTGTCTTTTGGCTTCATATCACATGGTATATTTATTCATCGTTTTTGTCGTATATATGAACACGATAGATATATCGTAACTGACAGAATCAAATACACCGATGAAAATATAATGTGGTGTATTTTTTTTTCTGATTTTGTATATCATTAATTATATGAAATCGATATTCTCCTACCATCATATGTCATTTCAATCAATTACTGCATCGAGCCCACCGAAATAAAAAAAATGTTATAGGAGCATTTTCACCGAACACTCAACTTATAATTTCAGTAGTCTTTTCAACGCCGGTATTCAGACACAAGGAATTTGAAAGAAGCGTACATTGAGAACATGAAGTGGTGCAACTTCAGTAGAAGTGCAGGCTATAGTAATCTAGACTGTTATTTGAGAAGGATATATTTCATCGCTCTTGTTATATGGTAGATGGTAGAGATATCAAGTCTCTTAGAACGTGATTTTCGTAGGATTTACTTAGAAATAGAATGACTGGATTGATGGGATACGTTTCATTTTTATATCCCGCATATACCTGTCCATAGGTTGATATAAATGTATTATATAGTTCGTTAAGTGGACAAACCAAAATGGAAATTGAACACCATCAGAATTCAGATTATCAACTCTCTCATAGAAAAGGACACATGCTTCCTGGGAGATGAGAGAATCAATCTTGAATGATACACGTGAATCATCGAAGAGGTGCCAACAATTCGGGTAAGGGTGTTTGCAATATGCTGTATAGTGTCCATTGGAAATGCTGCCGCTATAATTAGTATTAATGCCATCCTGAGCGGAATATTGGTCCAAATTCAAATTTTGTGTGGGAAAATCAATTACATTGTCTAATTTACTGCCATCAGTTGAAGAAACACGTTTTAAACCTATAACTAAAATTTTTGGAAACGTTTATATGAGAATCATCTTTTCGAATTCCCTTTTCATTCCAAAAGTTGAACAGTATGGATTCGCATCGTCAGTCAAAGTATCCTCTTCTGTCAACAGTTCAATACATTGTGTTAAATTCACGAATTCGTTTGGTAAGTCTGAAATAGGGATTGAAAGTACCCAGAAAGGTTCAAAAGTAACAGAGCAGTAATTACAAAATGTACATCTTAATATAGACTTCAGCTGACCGGCAAATGTATCCACAATTTTGGAATTATGAGTAGATATAAATTTTGTCGAAGAAATGGAAGCTTTCTGATTATCATTCATGATAACCAAATCATTTTGTAATGGATGATTCTCTGCACTCGTCTTGTTGAATTCTTCATGTAACCCTACCAGAAGGTGTCTTGAAACTCTTCCGAATATGCTGGGACGTTATGATTAAAGGAAGGAGCAATATCTCTGAACACATGGACAAAATGTGAAGTATCCACCATTTTCCAAGAAGAATCAGGACTTCAGGTATTTTTCTTCAAAGATATAAAAGATTTAACTAGATTTCCTTTTATTCTAGATGTAGTAGTATTCAAATCCTCCATACAAAAATCATTCTTGAAGCATTCCAACAAAACCTTGGTGTTCGAAAGACGCTGGATCATGCTATTCATAAAACAGGTATTCCCTACATTCTTCAATCCTCTTAGGCCAAATGTCATTTTCAAAAACGGACATTATTGAAACTTTTCACTTGACGGTTTCATCCATAAGTACATTGGTGTTAAATTGCGTGCATACAAATCAACTTGTCCGTCTTTATTCGAGGCAAGAAGGAGCTATACATACAGCAGTGCGATTGCCCTAAAGGAATACTGAACTAGTTTACAGAGAGAAAGACACATGCATTGATTCAAGCAACGGCATTATATCATGACAGCGGAAAATCACACGTTTTTCGTATTATTTATATGGGAAATGGACGAGAAGGCAACTCGCGTATTAATTGGATCATTTGCTACGAGATCTTTTAATTAATCGGAAACAAAAACGATGAGCATTTCACTTTTTCTTGGCTAAATCTAGAAATCATGATTACCATACTATAATTATACTTGTAGGAACTTATCAGTGGTTTTTTAGGGGTTTATTAATAATTAATTTAATACCAATACCGCTACTGACGTTACCTAATAGGTAAACAGATTTAATGACGGTGCGACTAGTCTATATAGGACCGTATTATATCAAATCGCAATTAGCGCCCTTTTTTTCTAAGCGGTTCGACTGGAGTCGGAATTGATGAATAAGTTGTTTTTCCGCTTTTTTTCCAAGACACGGAGTCGACAACATAATCATTTATATTCATTGATCGGTGAATTAACATAAGTCTGTGCGACAGACGGACTTGTGACAAAATTTCCTGCTGCGTACTTGTCCGACAATGGATTATAGTCCGTTATACAGTGCGGCTTTTTATAGTCCCCCCCCCCCTTGTTAACTTTTGAACGGTTTGCCGTAGAGAGATAAAAAAAACCGTTTCGAGGGTTTCACCGATACTACTTTTTGAAATATAACGCATTGTGATTGCTCGATAGATGGCGCGGGGGGGCACAAAAACCTAATTTTTTTAAATGGCATGGGGGGTCGAGTGACACATCGTTGAAAAGAGAATTTGATTCTCTTTTCAACCATCTAATTTTTTTTTAAATTTCGTTGACACGTTTTTTCACAATAAGCATTTGAAGTGTCAAGTGTAAGAGCGGATCTGAATTCGTTTCCTTACCTTACCTCAATAACTTTTGAAAGGTTTGATGTGAAATAATGGGACGGAAAATATTTTGGGTGGTATTAAAATAATAATGTTTGAAGAAAAATATCTTAATTGTTCTAGTGATTCACAATTGCAATCAATACCACGAAATACGGTCAATAAAGACAATTCACAACATTAATAATTATTCATTTTGAATTCCTTTCAAAGCTTAATTAGGTATTAGGATATCGAAATTATACCCATTTCATTTATTTTTAATGACAAAAGTAATAACAGGTACTACGAAAGGACTATTTATAGCATTTGTTTAAATGACAATAATTAATTAGTTACCTATAAAAGTACAATGGATTGATGAATTATTGTGTTCATATTCACTGAGGAGTTTTGTCTACTTATAATTATTATTTACTTTGAATATTTGATATCATCATGGTTCGTATACGTCCTTTCGAAGAAAAAATTGAAGCAATTTATAATTTTGGTGAGGCCCATCGGAACTACCACGAAGCGGAGAGAATTTTTAATGAAAAATTTCCTGAACATCCTATAACTCGGAAATATTTGAGGGAACTAGTTGAAAAATTCAACAGAACTGGCAGTGTTCGTAGGAAAGGTGGAGCTGGTCGAAAATCAATTCCGGAAGAGACAAAGGTTTCGATAATTGCCGAAATGGTGGTAAATCCGCAACAAAGTACCTCTCGTGTAGAAAGTACGATTGGAGTCTCAACAGCTACAGTAAAAAAATATTTGAAGAAACACAAGTTCCATCCATACAAATTAGTAATGTTACACCAACTCACAGAAGACGACCCAGACCGAAGAATGGAATTTTGTGAAATTATGGAGGAAAAGATAGCTAGGAACCCCAATTACATTAGGAATATTTGTTTTTCAGACGAAAGTACCTTTTTTTTGAACGGAAATGTGAATTACATAAAATGTGCGATACTGGAGTGATATAAATCCCCATATCTTTCGAGAAGGTCACACACAGTTCCCACAGAAAGTAAATGTGTGGGATGGAATTCTGGGAGACCATATTGTAGGTCCCTTATTTCTGGAAGAAAACTTAAACGGTAATTTGTACCTGGATTTACTAAGAGATACGATTGAACCACTCATACTTGGAATATTAGAAGAAAATGAAAACGAATTTCAGGAACACATCACCTTCCAGCAAGATGGGGCCCCTCCTCACTTCCAACGTCAAGTTCGAGAGTATTTGGATGTAACATACCCTATGAGATGGATTGGACGTCGTGGACCAATCGAATGGCCGGCACGATCACCAGACCTTACACCTTGTGACTTCTTTCTGTGGGGATACGTCAAACCCAAAGTGTATGAGCAACAATCCAACTCTTTGGAAGAACTTAAAGAACGAATAACACGGGTTTGTGCTGGTATAACTGCAGACATGTTGAATAATGTTCGGCAGGAATTTGTGAATCGAATTTTTTATTGTCAAGAAGTATTAGGTGGACATTTCGAACACCTGCTTCGTTAATTGACAACAATTTTGCTTCTCATTATTTAAATACTACATGTCATAATAGTTTGTTTTCTTTTTGTTACATTGACACTTCAAATGCTTATTGTGAAAAAACATTAACGAAATTTAAAAAAAATTAGATGGTTGAAAAGAGAATCCAATTCTCTTTTCAACGATGTGTCACTCGACCCCCCATGCCATTTAAAAAAATTAGGTTTTTGTGCCCCCCGCGCCATCTATCGAGCAATCGCAATGCGTTATATTTCAAAACTGTTTTTTTTTATCGCTCTACGTCAAACCGTTCAAAAGTTAACAGGGGGTGGGGGACTATAAAAAGCCGCACTGTATATCCCAGTGATAAGGCACTCAACATGAGCGTACCGCGTTAATTGAAATAATGAATTAGTTTCACTGTACGAATCAAATTGCGGGGAACTTTTCAAATATTTCGCCATATTTATTACCTTACCGCCAAACATGATTAGTAGAATATAGGGAATTATTGTCCCCAGGTTATAACCATCGTGGAAATATTATATCTATCAAGCTGTTGGTGAATAACAATTGATTATTATTAATCACTCCACATTTCACATACAAGTCTTCAAATTTAGGTTAAAACTCAAGATAATACTTTGTTTTTCATCAGAATTAGTCGGCACACCATTGTTTTTAGACAACTTAATCAACACCCAACATTCACGATTGATTCCAATACTATACGTGTCACATGATATAATTCAATTGGACAGGAAAATGCTTCATCATGTAACATAAATTATGTGGTTAATTAAAGACTTCGGATAATGTAGTAAATTATTTGTTGTGATGGACTTGAGATAAACCCAAATTTGAATCCAGATAATATCCGAATTACTCGTGATTAATGCACATCTATCGTGGCGTATAATAAATATTTGTATGCATACTACTAATTAACCAGATTCTGCCTTGTGATCACACATTCATTCAATCACTAATAACTATGGTTGGTTCACCAATTATTTATACATAATTTTATCGGTACGATGGAAGTATTTGTTATCTATTGGAGATCTATTAGGATATATTATAACAAGCAAATCGTTTATCGATATCTGGATAAAAGTTTCATTGAGTTAGTTTTTATGGGTCGTATTTAACCGAGCACCAAACTAATATTGATATGATTTCCATTAATTTATCTTGTGTCACCAAAAATCATAGTTGAGCACCAACATTTATTTAACAAATCATTTATTTTTGAGTCCCAAAGTATTGAGGCTTTTTGTGTTTTCCGTGTTAGTTTTACCTCACCCACTATGTAACTCTATTCCCCTGTACCAGTCTATACAGGTTCTTCACCGGTTGATTGCAGTATTCTTCGGGTGGTTTCCCGAACATTGCCTGTCTCTTGCGCTCTAATGCCTCGCATCCTAACAGTACATGTCTGGCTGGTTCTGTCCCTTCACCACATTGTCTGCAGGAAAGTTCTCCGTTGTACAGCCTCATTGTGTGCAGGTGTTTTCTCATTGGGCTGTGACCATGGAGATTGCCTGTTATTGTTCTAACTTGATTCCTGCTCAACTTGAGTAGTTCTTCAGTTTTGTGCTTTGACGGTCCTTTAATCAATGTTTTCCCGTGGTGCATGAGAGGGGCTTCATTCCAACTCTCCTTTCGTTTTTGCTTGACCCAGTCCCGAACCAGCCCAGTGCTGGTTGTGGGCCAATTCATGGAGTTGATGAGCCCACTATAGCTAGCTCATCAGTTTTTTCATTGCCCTCGATTCCACAGTGTCCTGGAACCCATATCAAAGTTAATTTGTTGTATTATGTGAGAACACGGAGTTCTTCTCGGCATTCCCATAGTCTTGATGTCATTTTCGGATTCATGAGGGCCTTCAGTGACGCCTGGATGTCTGTGCATATTTTGATCCATGCATTCTGCATTTCCCTCATATTGATTTCTCTCACGCATTGCAAGATGGCGTACATCCCTGCTTGGAATACGGAGGTGTTTGTTTCTAGTGAGACGCTTATTTGGGAGTTTCTCCCCTCACTGTATATTCCAGCACCAGTTCCTTCCCTCGTTTTGGGTCCGTCCGTGTACCAGAACCTCTCTCCAGGTTTGTCTCTGATGTTGTCATCTGTCCATTCCCTCCGATCTTGTATAATAACCTCGAAGTTAATGTTGAAAAAGTACCTGGGAGTCAAGTGGTCCGTTGGTTTCAATTCGAGAATGTTGCCTCACACTATCTCCTTTATCTTATTGTGATTCGATCTGTTGCTCGTGCTATGGTGCCTTAGAAGTCCCATTCTTGCCTCTCCCATGATTGTTATGTCAATCGGTGGGAGGTCCAACAGTACTTCTATGGCTGATGTTGGTGTTGTTTTCGTTTTCGTTTTCGTCTTTACCACAAATCTTACTTGAACACTAAATATTTGATAACCACAATAAACCTAGCTTGCGAGTTGAAAATGCGAGAATTAGTTTTTCGCTTGCGCTTGACACACAAACTTAACCTGAGCAAACTAACCTAGCTTACATGTTGAAAATGCGTGAGGGATTATTTGATGTTTTAAGTGTTTATGTATTATATTAGGTACGACTTTAATATTTACGCCAACTTCTCAACATTTCAGGTGCCCATAAATTATATTTTTCGTACACTTCTACAAAAAATTACATTTTACGTTCTAATTTCGTAAGTACTTTTAGTCCGCAAACACTTTTCGTCCGCAAACGCTTTTCGTCCGCAAACGCTTTTCGTCTGTTGTATGCCGCATCATAGTGACCACAGCGGACAAAAAGCGTTTGCGGACGAAAAGTGTTTGCGGTCATAATATTGAGGTAATCAAATTGTATCAAATATGGTATGATTGGATGAAAATTATTCCTAAATAAGCCTGGGATAATGTCGAATGTTTTTTCTAGTGCAAGTTTTTTCAGTTATTGAATTTGCTGATAATGTTCGTTACATACAGAGTTCATTCATCCTGATAGCACCATTGTATGAATTCCATTTTCAACGAAACAAAACCAAGAACTCGCTTTCCCCTCGAAAACCTCTTAATTAACCTTCGCAGGGAAAGAAAACCGCAACAAATTAGAGGGTGCGGTGGAAAAAACAAAAGTTCCCGCGGAGCGCGACGTCAAGGTGGCGTGGACATGACAAATGAGTGAGTGACCTCCTCAGCAGGAAATCGAACTCGGCTAATGAAGCGGCCTGTATTGCCGCCATAACTCGGACAAATGTGATCGTCAGTTATTGATAGCTCTATCCGTCAAGAACAATGCGGTCAGTGACAGCCGAATAACGCGTGGTCGAGAACAATATCGAATCGCGTGAAGCATAATACAACGGATTAATAAAGATCATTACGGATTCTGGCGGATTTCTCGAGAAAATTCTATAGGTAACCGCTGTGTGCGCTAATGATAGCGGTTTCTTGTGTTGCAAGTCTAATTGAAGAGATTGTATCTGTGCTGGTAATTAGGGTTAGTTGGATCTGAGATGAGGAATGACACGCCATACATTTCATTATGTTATAGTGTTACTAATACGGACGGAATCGGTGACTAATAGGAATTGAGGCAGGTGAAGAAATTTGAAGAATTAGATTGTATTACAGCGATAATGATTTTAAAAACTTGTAAAAATAGATTTATCAGGCAGAAGGAGCTCATTTTTTGACCATCTGAGAGTGAAAGTTGAGGAAGGGAGAAGCTCGAATCAAATTATTTTTATTGGTAACAGTTGAACTGCAAAGGACGTGGCACTGGATACATGTATTCCTGGGGCTCGATGGATTTTTTTGATTTTTGGATATATCATTCTACAGGTCAAAACAAGCAACTTTTTTCATTAGACTTTTTGTCTGGCTCTACAGTGTGAGCTACAAAAATGGGCTGATTGTCTAACGCTAATTATGGAAAATATTTTCTGCGAATGGATTTTTCTTGATTTTTGAGTATAATATCATGTGAAAAATATCAATTTCCTTTGATTATATCAATTATGGTGTACATTACTACAGGACGAGGCAGAAAACGCGATTTTTTTTAAACTCGTTTATTGACTTCTCGCCCAATTGTGGGCTTTTCGTAGAATTTCTTGAGTCATATTGTGTAGATGAACACAACGAACTGTTCTAAATACATTTCACAACGTTTCTACACAGTGAGCAAAAAATAAGGTGGTTGAGTAATGGGATATGATGCGGGATAGTGGATTTATTGTTGATATCTGAGTTTGATTCTTCACAGTGTGCTACATTACATTGGAATAATATTGGTAAAATATTGGCAAAATATTAAAACGTAATATTGGCGAGAAAAACTTATTAATTCGGGATATGGGCACAATATTACTTGGACATTATACAAATAATATAAGTGAAATATTGAGGAAGCAATATTGGCCCCAAAATATTTAGAGATATTGGTACAATATCATTTGCATATATTGGTAAAATATTCAAAGTGGATATGTTGCCTTGGAAATATTTCTAGAAAATGTCGAATAATTTAAAAAGTCTACAATTTCGTTTCTACTTCAATTTACTGAGTAGATTGACTTGTAAACGCATTGTGAGAAGCCTTATTTAATATATGTTACTATAATTCAGCTGTTGTTCCATATATGGAGCCACCTAGCGGTTTCTTACACAAGTTCAATCATGATTCATTTCAATATTATTTATTGAATATTCAGCCAATATTCAAATTTCAATCCTAGTGATAAATGTATTTTGTAATATTGTATCAATATTGTCTTTCAAATATTGACGTAAGGTTTTCGTAACAATCTCAATCAATATAGGATCAATATAATTTTTAGAATATGGATTAAATAATATTCCACCAATGTGCTATCAAACTTGGATATACAATATTGTTTTTTATCTCTAAAATCGATATGAGAGTAATATTGAAATCGCAATATTGGAGCTAGAATCTGGAATGCTGGAATCAATATGTAGGCAATATCGCTCTATCGATATTGGTGAAAATTATTGAACCAATATTGACCCAATATTTCATGAAACAATATACATTCTGAACAGGTTGAGCCAATATTCCACCAATATTATTAATGAAATATTGTTTTTCAATATGAACCCATATTGTTTGAATATTATTTTTACATTTACAATGTATCCATTATGGCCTAATATGAAAACAAGATTCAGCCAACATGAGTTGCTACCTGCAATAGGGAGACTTTTGATCAGCAATCCGAATACTATCATTCTGCAAAGTTTCAGCGAATTTAGCCGAGAGCCATTTTCCATAAGGATTTTGTGGGCTCCTTTGAATTGCCCTGTATATTAATCCACTACCCAAACGAACTATATCGAGTCGTCGGTGAAGTACGTGAATAACAGTGTTAGTAGAGCTACTAGGGACTTGAATTTGAGGCCTAGTTTACATACGAGATTCTACCCCTCCGGCATGTTCTAACAACATTATAACTCTATCAAGATAATCATTTGCTCGAATCGGAGTTTGTTTCAATATGTATCAAAACCTGGATTTACATATCAGATCAGTTGACTATGAATAATAAAATTATTGTATATGTTCTGATATATTGATGTCATGAGACGATTTTTCAATATTATTGACAATCAAGTCCTGGGTACATTTACGAAGTAATCATTGTCTCAACCAAAAGTTATCTACACTGAAAAAAGTGTTTTGTGAAATTGCAGTTAAAATCATGGGTTATCAGTAGATTTTCAGGAGTCCTTCTTACACCATCACACAGGGAGTTCCACAGGGATCAGTCTCAGGGCCTCTACTTTTTAACGTATTTGCGAATGGCCTCATAAATTATGTAGAAAATATTCTGAATGATTATATATTACGCTGATGATACTAACATCATTATATCTTGTGATAGCCAACAATCACTGATCTTTTCTGCAGGAATGGTATACAATAATATACTAGGATGGTCTGAAAATAATAATTTTCTATTGAACCACAAGAAAACACTGTTGATATATTTTGGACGTAGACGACAATATCCGCCTATAATATTTAAGGAATCAAAAAAACAATTACTCTGCTCTGAAAATGTGAAACTGTTATAGGAGTTACTTTTGACAGGCAATTATTATGGACAGAACATACCAACCAATTATGCAAGAAACTTTGTAGTGCTTGCTATAGCATCAAATATTTAAAAACTCATTGTAGCAAACACATTCTCATTACCATGTATTATGCCAATTTTCACTCCCACATGAGATATGGAATACTGAGTTGGGGTAATAGTGCCAATGTTAACAGAGTTTTTATTTTACAGAAATACGTATTACGCATTATTGACAATATTAATATAAGAACTAGCTGTAGAGAACTTTTTAAAAAACTTAAAATCCTGATACTATACATAAGTACGTTAAAATATTCAAGTGACGTATTCCTGAGACAATGTTAAGAAAAAAGTCTAACTAAACTTGTGTTCGGAAATGCTTCGTTTCGGACATACAGGGTGTTGAAATTGAATTTTTTTGTACGCTTTTTAAAAATAACTTTGGCAAAAAATGAGTTATTTGCACGAAATTTGGTACCCGGGGTTTTCTTGACGTGGGAAATCATAATTTCGTATAATTTTTCATGTAGCATCTAGAGGGCGCTGCGTACGCTGTCATTATTTATTTCGAATTGCCCTAACATTTTTGACAGGAAACTTTTGGTACTTTTCATTAAAAAATCTTATTCCCACACCTTTTCCAATTAAAAAAGCTATACTTCCTCAACAACGCTGGAGATGATCTTTTTCGAGATATTTACAATTTTCTATGTTGATGTAAAAAATTACATTTTATGTACTAATTTCCGGACAAAAAATCGACTATTCTTGAATGCAAGTACTTTTCGTCCGCAAACACTTTTCGTCCGCTGTGGCCACTATGCCGTATCATAGTGACCACAGCGGACGAAAAGTGTTTGCGGACGAAAAATACTTGCCTAAAAAAATAATCAATTATTCATACGAAAATCGGTCTACTGTCTCGCCTGCTTGCCAGCCTCTGCGCCTCAGCTATCAATTTGCAGGCCCGACTATAATAGGCAGTTTTTCTTCCTTGGTACATAAATAACTATTTCGGAAAGTTTGTGAAATGTTTCGTGATATATTTTTTTGTTTAGACAAATGATCGTATATGGCATAGAATTGCGCTCGTTTCATGGTTTTTTCAGAATAGTTATTTACTTAAGAAGTCCGGAAAAAACTGTTTTCGGACGTGTTGCGGACACCGTGTAGAATAACAAATCGAGACAAATTCATTTATTATATTTCTTTGTAGACGAAAATTTTAATTCTTATTTGTATTAAATATTGAAATTCGAACAGAAGATAGGTACTAACAGAAACATTCTAATTCTTATTTATATTAAAATTCGAGCATTTCCCGGACTAGTCCGAGAAGTATGTTCTTTCCGGACTAGTCCGGGAAGTGATACTTTTTCAAAGAAAAATCGTCCGGTAAGTAGGTATTTCCCGGACGATTGCCGAAAAAAAAATGTTTCTATCTATATTTAGGTTAGCGTTGAGAAAATAAAATATACTACCGATCACTTCATACATTCAATAACAGCTGAAATATTCGCTAAAATTGATGAAAGTGAGCCATCAGGCATTGAAGGATAAAAACAAAAATAATTCGTCCGCTTCCAAAATGCCACGTAACCCTGACTGTCAAGAACCCAACTAAAAAGAACTTCAAATATGGCCTTCATTGTTATTTCATATAAACCGGATTATAAGAGTAGATGTTATCATTCTCCTATAAACTGACAAGATGACAATGCAGTCTGCGGTGAGCCCGGGGTTGAGAAAAACAAACGAGGATCGCTGGCGCCAAACTTCCGCCAGTGCTGCCAACATATGTGAAATGTCACTGCAGCACCGGAGTAGGTAAAATAAAACTACCCCTCATTGAATTACTAAACATACAAAAATATGTTCTTTTCTATTATTTAAATAAACACACTCTCGAAGCGTCCTCAAATAAGTTTGAGAAAGTTCAAGGGGTTTGTTTGGTGCAAATATTTTAGGAAAATGTTGAACCTCTGTAATGCAATACTTGACCTATACACGTCAGAAACATCACTTTGTGTGTACAGATGCTGTTTTGGAGAGCAGCAATTCGGAAAGTTGCCTTCTTTTAGTAAAGAAAGACAAGAACGACAAACAAGAAAATATCTTGAAAATATCTTTCAATTAAGGTTTTCAAAGAAATACAGGGTGTAACATAAGTACGTTAAAATATTCAAGTGACGTATTCCTTATTCATTTCAAATTGCCCTAACATTTTTGACAGTAAACTTTTGGTACTTTTCATGAAAAAACCTCATTCCCACACCTTTTCCAAGTAAAAAACGTACACTTTCTCAACAATGCTGGAGGTGATCGTTTTCGAGATATTTGTAATTTTCTATATTGATGCATGTTACTTAGCTCCTAGGGCGCTAAGTGAAGTTGCTGAGAACATTCCAAAAACTAAGTATGTGGTGGATCTCGTCAAAATAAACAACTTTTTTCCTATAAAATGTTTATCGGAAAATAATTCGTTTTCGAGATACAGATTGTTGAAATTTTTCTAAGCAACTTCACTTAGCGCCCTAGGAGCTAAGTAACATGCATTGATATAGAAAATTGTAAATATCTCGAAAAAGATCACCTCCAGAGTTGTTGAGGAAGTATACCTTTTTTAATTGGAAAAGGTGTGGGAATAAGATTTTTTCATGAAAAGTACCAAAAGTATACTGTCAAAAATGTTAGGGCATTTTGAAATAAAAATGATAGCGTACGCAGCGCCCTCTAGATGTTACATGAAAAATAATACGAAATTATGATTTCCCACGTCAAAAAAACCCCGGGTACCAAATTTCGTGCAAATAACTTAATTTTTGCAAAAGTTATGTTTAAAAAGCGTACAAAAAAATTCAATTTCAACGCCCTGTATGTCCGAAACGAAGCATTTCCGAACACAAGTTTATTTAAACTTTTTCCTTAAAATTGTCTCAGAAATACGATACTTGAATATTTTAACGTTCTTAGGTTACACCCTGATGCATTACGTTATCTGTAATTAAAGATGTATGAGTATCTATAATTTTACTTCGGAATAATTGTAGTTGATATGTTATTGGGGCGCAGGGATTCATCAAGCCAAGTAGCTTGCATTTTTTCTTGAATACTTCAAAACTCATGCTTTTGAAAATTTTATATTCGACTTGACTCGATTTACCGTGTGAACTACTTGATATCAAGTAAAATCAAACTATTTGATAGTACTTGATGGTGATTCGTGAAAAGCACACGGAAGCGTTAAAGTAGGGGATTCACCGAGGTACAGCAAGCAGGCCTCCGATTGTTCGAGGACGACTAGTATTGGGGATTCAATATTAGATGCCAGCGCCAAAGTGGCAAAACTTGAACTACTCTCGAGTACATTATGTCAACAGAAGAACAGAATATTCAACATTAATATGTATCAGAAATTCATCACCTATCAATAATCATTACAGGTTCAACAAAAAGCACATAAACAATAGCCAAAATCTTGGGAATTTTGACGAAAACAATAATTTCAATGTACTTATCTATAGTGTCCAAACTTGACACCAGAGGGAGTATCCCTTATGTTGAATTCCCAATAGACCAGCGTTGATCAAGGATAAACAGTGGCGGCTAGAGAATAATTGTTAATGTCTAATTTAAGTGATTTGTCCATAATGGAATCGTAACCTTTTCAGAGCAGCGGCTCAGAATATATCGTACATGAAAAAGTGACAGAAATTGATGACATCGAAAAAGAAGTAGAAAGTGCAGGGTCGGCGCCATCAAAGGCCAAACGAGTTGAAGTTGATAAAAGTGTGTCTAATAAAACGGAAAAAAAAAATACGGATTATTTCATAGTCGAGCAAGATCTAAGAATAATAAAATACTGACAAACAAGGCAAATGTACCCTATGTACGGTGGTTTTGAAAATGAACTGCGGAACATCTTCACTAAGGCGACATTTGCAAGCTAAACAAACACACTAGAGTCTGCAAAAAAAAAAAATTGGTAGATCCAGCCCACAATTTCAGTTTCGAGTTGGCTTGAGAAGGTGAAACAATAATTACATTTTAGCTATAATTATGCAGTAATTTGTGACTAAATTGAAATATCTAGACGGTGTGTCAAAAAAATGTCAACATTTTATATTCTTTAATAATTTTTTATTTGTGGCTGGTTTTTTATAAAATTTTGAATATCTACAAAAATCTACAGGATTCAAGCAATCTAGTAAAAATTGTGGCACATGCTATACATTTTTATACCGGGCATTTCAAAAATAGAACTTACTTTGCCATTTAAGAGTGGGATATTATACCGTGAATATTATTGTATTGTATTTCACTAACTCCAGTTTTGTTTATTTTGCATTGATATATTTTTATTGTTATTGCGTTTTGGCAGTTAATCAGATTGAAACACAAAAGGTACTAGTTTTTCAAGAAAAATCAAGTAGGTAGCTTGATTTACAAGTACTTGACGTGTAACTACTTGACCCGACTTGAATTTCAAAACTAAATACTTGACTTGAGCTTGTCTTGATTTCAAGTCAAGTCAAGTCAAGTAGTTGAAAAATCAAGTTCAGTAGTGAATCTCTGTTGGGGTGACAAACATTTTACAAGGATCATATAAAGATCTCTCATTTCGTTATGTTTGACGTAATAAAACAAATTATATCTATCATGAGAGTAGAAAAACATCTAATGAATATAATATCTATATATTCATCGAGTCCGTAATTGAAAGCATATAATATATTAATACAGCGTATATCACAGGACAAGAATAAAAAAATATCTGTACAATGTAATCAATAAATCAATTCAAGCAGAAACGTCAATTGAAGGAGAAAAAAAACATCAATTATTTTTGATTTTACTAGCAATTAGTATAAGAAAATAAGGAAACAATAAACCTTGAAATTTGATCTGACAAAGAAAAACACGTCCACCTTCATTTTTCTCAGTGATAGACACCGTCAACTCTATGACTATAAAAAATAATGTTGGGGCACTATATATTTCAGTTCCGAAACCTGAGTTCTTCAAAAATAAAATACTGTTACTCTAATAATAAAAAAAATCAACCATCTGAATGAAAATGCGAATTTTCACTTTCAGATGATTCCACAACACACAACCACCTGGGTTGTAATCTAGCTTATTTGATTCTATTTTATCTTCTTTGTTTTTCTTTATCAACAGAATTTTTATTGTAGATTGTCTTGTGCCTAGTATAGTGTTTATGTATATATGTGTATATGGAATCAAATTATGTAACGTAGTCAATAAACTGTACTCCACTTTATTTTATGAACATCCTATTCATATTTTCGAAAAAAAATCAAAATGCAATGCCCATGACAGGTCTATGTCAAAAAATAACTTTCAAAGTGAGAAATATTTCCAATTGTATCAATCTTCCTGATGAGCTTGGCAAAGCGAAATAGATTTTCGTCGACCAAAATGTATTGGGGATTAAATGCGAGAGAAGCGAACCTTGCTTTAATGAAAAAAAGTAAAAAATGAGTCATAGTTCAATAGTATATTAAAGTATAAGTGGATAAAAAGGTCTTTCAAACACACGCAAAATAGAACAAAGTTCATAACATTTTCTCCGACGATTCGAGATCAACCAGAAGACCTCAAACTCAAACTGCATCTTAATTCTTGTAATAGTACAGATAATAGTAAATGCTATTCTATAGATATTCTATATAGTATAAAATACCTCGGAATCTTCCTAGACCAGCATTTAAAATGGACAGAACATATCAATTACGTCACAAAACGACTACGAGTTCTAATGCATAAATTTTATGAATTACGTGATATATTATCGAAAAAAAATCTCACCATTCTATATACCTCACTTGTAGAATCCTAATATAATATTGCAGATTGCACAACATTTTTTATTGAAAATAATTTTTGGAAAAATCTAAACTTTTCTCGGCAAATCAGCTATACCACGAATTCAAGATATTAAACATTCACTCAATCTGTGCTTATCAATGCTTGAAATGAATCTTTAGAGAACAACACAAATTCACTCAACAACACTCACGAAAAACTCAAATATTAACGTAGAATTAAAAAAAAAAAACTGTTACACAAAATTCATTTTTTCGCTACGGGCCAAAAATCTACAATACTCTCCCAAAACATCTTACAGAAATGATAAATTTCAAAAATTTTAAAAAAGAAATATATATTGAGCCACCCCGATAATTTTTTCTAATAATCACAATTACATATTCTATTAAGAACCAGCTCAACCAGCTCCAAAACTTTCGTCCAATCTTCCTTCCTTACCTTACCATGAATATCATAAAACAATAATATTAAACACTTATCATTTGCCACATCAAAATAACCACTTTAAGCTTTGAGCGTCATACATAACAGAGATCACAAGACAGCGTGACAATTTTTTGTAGGGCACTCAGTAACCAAACAATTGTCAAATATCGCAAATAATTACTAAGTAATCTGAAAATATTTTATTTATTAATTTTATGATGAACACAATTGTACATGGATTTCTGAGAAATAAATTGAATTGAATTGAATTGAATTGAGAAGTAAAGTTCGCCAGAAATCAATACAAATTCGTCAGCTGATAAAGCAAAGAGAGCTATGCAATTTGACCGTCCGAAAAACAGATTCAATAATAGAAATTTGAATATTTCAGCACGCTCGACCAGGTGAAAAGAGAAATGGCATAATCAAGCAGTCAGTAATACATTAAGTCATACCACTGGCCTAGCCTGTGGGTGCATTTAGTATTCAAATTAAGAGATGGTATCAGATGACTAGAGACCCGCCCTAATTGCTCTCTATCGATGCGATACCCTTTGTACAGCGGTATGGGATATGGAAACAAACGCAACACATCCATTACGGAACATGGCAGCTTTTGTTCGCATTTTTCATCTACCCCGCCCTTTTGAAATGATACTGGTTCCAGATAATAGAACTGCGTACTACTTTATATAATAATACGTAGTGAGGTGTATCTCGGACCCATATCGTGAAATTCTAAAGAGTTCGCTGTGATGCTGATACGAAATTGAAATATATACCATCTGATTAGGGTCGGGATTTCTATTCTCAAAGAGTCCTATTGATAATAACTGTTATTTCACCAATGATTCTTGCTAGGCTGTAGATAACATTGTCGGATATTGAGGAGTTGTTGGACGTCAAAAAACCATGTTTTCATAAGGGCATCTTCATGTACTAGTATTTCGTACAACAATGGGTTAGACACAAAAGAAATCAACAATTTCTATCGTTTCATCATTATGGGCAAGTTCGGGCCTTAGCATCAATGAGATAGACATTTTCAATCAAGGTACCAGAGAGCCACACCGAGAAAAATGGTCCAAATGCACTAGTGCACTTGACACTATTTTGATAATAGCACATAATGATAACATTTTTTACTTACGAGCTGTGAAGTGAAGTATTTGCTGCAAATAAAAAAAGAACCCTGACAATGAAGTATTTACCATTATCAAACTATCCAAACTTCAATCCAAGTACAAATAACTTACTCCCTGCCATAATCAAATATATATAAATTGGAGTGTCATTGATAATCATAAATGAACAGAGTGTTAGTTATATACTATCAGTCGTAGTTTTATTGTAAGCATACAGTTTGATTAGGAAGATCACGGGCATGCGCAAACTTATGACCAACGGCCAATAGTATCGCTGTCTTACGAGTAACTGCGGTTGCATTTTGCATTGCACATCAATTTTGTTCGGACTCCATAGTGTGAAGATATATGAATGCGTCATATAGACAGATAAACAGAAGAACGCCTCTTTACTCGAATATATTACTGGTGAATTATGAATATCGTAACTATTTAATAAAAACACATTGAAATCTAAAAAACTCACATGTTTTATTATGTACGAGCATTAAACTAAATACAATTCACAATTCCATGATGAAACTCATTGAAATTCTTTTAAACAACACACATCACTATTCTTTCTCGAAATTCGAATGCCAAAATTCTTATCCAAAGATTATCGTTCGATAAATACAAGATTCGAACGCCGATTCCTAGGTTATGTTCGGTTATGAAACAACGAGCAACACCCTCTCATCGAGAAACAAAGAAAGGCTGTTAACTTAGCGACAAGCGACGAGTTCGCACACCAAAGTTGTGTGCACCTATAATCTTCGTCTCATATATGTCAAAATGTGAAATCACCAGGCCCGGTCTGGCCAGGGCGGCTGGTCGGCGATCGCCGAGTGCCTCCGGCTCAAGGGAGCCACAAGTTTGCGACATAATCTTGCAAAAACAATTTTTTTAAAACGATAACCGCACCGTTCGGCTCGGCTCAGCGAGCGGTAGTGACGCGACAGCGACGCGGCGCGTCTGCGCCCTGTCAGGACTCAAGCAGACAGCTCAGCCACAGCTTAGATATCTAATCTATCTATCTATTAAACATATGCTAACTATTTTGTCGTGAGAGGACATAGTGTCCTCGTTATATTTCCGGCGGGGGGGGGAGGCTCAAATCACCGTCTAGCCGAGGGCCACCAATGGAGCCAGACCGGGCCTGGATATCACGACTTGGTAGATCGAATAGGTGTGATCTGCTGAATGTTGCTGTCAAATCATATTTTTTCCTGTTTGTGGCGTGTTATTGTGACTGTAATATCATATATACGTCGAATATATGTAAAGACTGAACTTCGCATTGGTGCAACATTCTTACATCACATAATTCTTGATGTCACACGATGGTTGGCTGGGTACGCCATCTACCCACAATCACACCATACTTCTCCTGTCCTCTTTTGCACAAACTACAGCCACCTGGGACTTCCAAGATTTAATTGACTACATTGTTGATTAGTTAGTTTGTTTGTAAAATAGAAGTGAAGCTAGAAGCGTGTTGATGAAAATGAAAATATGAATAGTACAAGATAAAGTTGTTAATAAGAAAAGAATATAATTCTTGAATCAAATGTTATTGTAAGCCCAAACGCAACATCAGGTATAAACAAAATCCAGCCAACTTTCTTCTATTGGATTATAAGAATCACATTCATTAGTAACCTTATTGAGGAACACAGCACAAGTATTTGTAAGATGTAGTTCAATTCTACTACTCTACTACACTATACTACACTACACTACTCTATGCTATACTATATATACTTTACTATACTATACTATAAACACAATACTATACTATAGTATGCTATACTATACCAATAGAACTCTATTCTATAATACCTTACATCTATTTTTATGAATCCTCGTGAAGATTTTATTTTTTTCATTTATTTGAAACCCTCCGACCAACATTTGTGTCCTGAAAAAAACATTTCACAAACAGATTTGCCTCAAATTTTCCACTTTTTGGGATCCCAAGTAGCACACCCATATCGGGAGAATATTGGTACAATATTGTGAAAATATTGGCAAAATATTCAAATAATAATATTGGCGAGAAAAAAAAAAGTGCACATTCGGCGATATTGGTCCAATATGTAAAAAATAATATTGGTCTAATATTCTCGAAGCAATATTGGCCACAAAATGTTAGGCGATATTAGTACAATATCGCTGTAGCACCCTTACATTGAAATAATATTGGTAAAATATTGGCAAAATATTAAAACGTAATATTGGCGAGATAAAATTATAATTATGTCGGGATATTGGCACAATATTACTTGGACATTATACAAATAATATTAGTCAAATATTGAGGAAGCAATATTGGCCCCAAAATATTTAGGGATATTGGTACAATATCATTTGCATATACTGGTAAAATATTCGAAGTGAATATGTTGCCTTGAAAACATTTATGAAATATTTTCGGAATATGTCGAATAATTTAAAAATTCTACAATTTCGTTTCTACCTCAATTTACCAGAGAAGCCTTATTTAATATATGTTACTATGATTCAGCTTTTGTTCCATATGTGGGGCTACCTAGCGGTTTCTTACCCAAGTTTAATCATGATTCATTTCTATATTGTTTATTGAATATTCGGCCAATATTCAAATTTCAATCCTAGTGATATATGTATTTTGTTATATTGTATCAATATTGTCTTACAAATATTGGCGTATGGTTTTCGTAACAATCTCAATCAATATAGGGTCAATATAATTTTTAGAATATGGATTAAATAATATTCCACCAATGTGCTATCAAACTTGGATATACAATATTGTTTATTATATCTAAAATCGATATGAGAGTAATATTTAAACCGCAATATTGGAGCTAGATGCTGGAAACAATATGTAGGCAATATCGCTCTGTCGATATTGGTGAAAATTATTGAACCAATATTGAACCCATATTTCATGAAACAATATACATTCAGAACAGGTTGAGCCAATATTCCACCAATATTATTAATAAAATATTGTTTTTCCAATATGAACCCATATTGGTTCAATATTATTTTTACATTTACAATATATCCATATTGGCCCAATATGACAAGATTCAGCCTACATGAGGTGCTACCTGGGTAGTAGTCGTCGAAATTATTATTTCATTTGGATAAAGTTAAGTAAGAAGGTCAGTCATGGGCGCCGTCAGTCAATATTTCAGGGGGGGCAGTTTTCTTTTTACTAAAGCTCATCTGTTATTTGAAACATTCGTAATTTACGTTTATCACGTTTGGACTATAGAGGCTAAAATGCAGGGGGGGCGGTCGCCCCCCATTGCCCTCAAGTTAAAAATATAGGCTATATAATTACATATCTGCAGTTGAAAAATTGCGAATACTTCATGAACAGCGTTTTTCTCAAATGACAAAATAACGGTGACACCAAGTTCCGAAGACAATGTTAGCCAGAAAGGAGAAAATAATGATGCCATTAGAAACAACTCATGTGTTTCGTAATATGGCTGAAATGAGGACTGCCTATCGGGAACGCCGGCATTGTCTATTCGAAGCGAGATAATTGCAATATACCTTCGGTATAACGGACGGTCTTTGATGATGTAGCAGTCGATGTTAACAGTCTATTCTGTAAACAAACTCAATTAGCATTAGCCAGGTCTCGTTTCACACCCCCGGGCGTTCATTTCAATATCTAATCAACTCAATTCGGGTGTATGGGTTTTGATAGAGACGCGCTTATATGCACAAAGATGCGGTAGAAAATGAGTTCTACGAAGTTAAGGGAAACTCAACGATTGAAATTCGGTTCCGTATATAGGGTGTTTCACAACTTATCTGAATTTTTTCAACCACATAATCACTTCTCGATAATCAGTCGATTGTCATTAAAAAAATTAGGGTTTAACAAAAAATGCGTCTTCGCGAACAGCAGGAACCCAGTCAACCATCGTGTAACATCAAGAATGAGGGGGCATCCATTAATTACGTGGGACAATTTTGGCGATTTTTCTTCCACCTCTCCTCCCCTCCTCCCTTGTTAAGATGTCGTCAGATTTTGTTCGACACCCCCCTCCTAATCTCACGTGAAGTTTTTCAAAATAAAGTGATCGATTGCATTGAATTTATTAAAAAAAACATTTTGTCATAATTTTTTTCTATTTAAGACTAGTTAGGATTAAGTTAGGCTCAAAAATAAATAATATTTTTTTTATTTTGTGTGTTAGCATCGACTGCTATGGTCAGTAGCCAAAAAATATATTGAGACATAAATTATAATCTGCCCAAAAATGTCTAGCTTTAACTCTAGCACTATCAATCTTTGGGTATATATACAGTACATATACCACTGTTAATAAGGGGAACAATCACATTTTTCATTTTTCAATTTTCATGAAGAATGTTCCCCTTTTCAACATGAATACCTCCCAAGAGGTTATCTTGAAAGATGGAAAATGGCGACTAAAGTTTGTCTTTCAGTCGCAGATGATTCCACAACAGATTTTATGAATGTCCTATTCATATTTTCGAACTAAAACCATTGTTAATATTGTACCAGCTTCTGTCACTTCAAATATCAAACTAATTCTGTTGTCATAGGAAATACAAAATATTATAGTTCAAAAAACTAAAGAATACGGTTTACTTCCAACATGGACTCAAATTTAATGTTATTCAATGGTCGTTCTCGATTCCTGCAATTCTTGATTTTATGGATGGATTGAAAAATCAAAATCTCTGACACCGAAAACCCCCACATACCAATTTCGAATCGAATATGACCATAATCACAAAAACTCATCCACCATCTTCATCCGCCATCTGGAACTCATGGATAATGAAACAGAATTACTTCAGAATTGGCAAATTCTGGAACGGTTATGGAGAAACGGAGTTAAAATTATGCTGCAATTATTATAGTTGAAATAATTCATTTGTCAAATATTCCAAGCAAATTTCAAACGCATATCATTTAGAAACGGCTTGGCTGATTTCTACAAACGAAGCGGTGTTGGATAGAGAATCTGAAGGACTTCAAAACCAGGTGCCACGTGACCCCCTTTACATCATGAAAAACAAAAGTTGAAGGTGCCCTCTTAACACGTGAACACAATTATTTTTGTGCCAAAAACTAGTTTTACCTAAATGTCACCCGACCTCGATAGCCTTCTTCCGTTCAAAAGTTAAGGGGGGAGGCCTTTTTACGTCATCACTGTATATCTGTCACACTCTATTCGAATTTGTTAATTTATTGTTAGAACCGTTAAATCCGAGTCATCATCTTTGACATGACAAGTATGCTGACAAAAAGGAAGGGAACGCTAAGCTCGTCCAGAGTTACTTTAAAACACTGTTGTTGGGCATTAGTATTTGAGAATTCCCGTCGGTCTAAAGTAGTCGGCTTATTATCGAGGTGTTTAGGAAATATCCCGCTGGGAGGGGTGGTCTGTTTGTGCTTCCTAGCCAGCAAATTACCCCTAAATACCATTGTAAAGGTTAAGACATCAACTTCTAAGCGAACATAATCCCTTGATGGAAATGTAAATGTCAGACTATTCGGTTGTTATATACTCTCGGATTTAAAATGTGTCGGAATGCATATACATCCAGAAATGAAAGATTATGACGCTGAATAATTAACATAAAATTCAACTGGATGAAAATTATTAAAAATGGTTTTACGAATAGGTGATATTTTTCTCATCGCACCCGCAGTGGAAGATAATGTTTTCAATGAATAGTCAAATATACTTTTCAAACTGCTCGCACGGAAAAAATGTGTGTAGTTAATTTCCACAATTGTTTGAAATTTTTAAACAAATTGTGTCTGGAATGGTTACAGAAACAATTTGTGTAGAAATTTCGCACACTATTATTTATTCTAAATTGTTGTTATAATATATCCACATTGTGTATATTTCCTTGAATCTCTTTTTAACAAAATATTGTTTAAATTGGTTAACAATACTGTTGTGTATAAATATTACAAAATTGTAGTTCTTTTTTGTATAATTCTGTGTATTATATAATTGAAGAATACACAATATTGTTATTTTTTACATCAATTTTACGCTCTCTTAAGGTCGATTACGATACATGGGTGCCCACATTGCATTTTTGACCCTGCACGAGAAATGCATACCCATTGATGGAAAAAAAATCTTATATACTTCCAGCAAGACGGAGCTCCACCACACTACTTTTTCCAGTCAGATAGTGGCTAAATGATAGATTTCCTGGTAGGTGGATTGGTCGAAGAGGAGCAATTGAATGGCCACCAAGATAACCCGACTTGGCGCCTCTAGATTTCTTCTCATGGGGGCATCTGAAATCGGTAGTTTATAAAACTCAAACTTGAGATTTTCAAGATTTGAAGACAAGGATAAAAGCCGCGTGTAGAGAAATGAAGGTAGAAGTTTTTCGGAAAGTTACAAAAGAGTTTGAGAACAGACTGTATTACTGTTTACAAAATAATGGACAACATTTTGAACATTTGATTTAAAGTTCCTTTTGTTATTTAGTGTATGTTTGATTGCAAAACACTGTTGCCTAAACCTTTTTAGAGTTTCCACCTGATTTCTCCAAAAACACTGGATATAAATATCAAGTATGTGGTATGTTTGAATAGGTAATTGAATGGTCTTCAAAATGAGGTATCACTCGACCCTCCTTTCTATTTAAGATTTTAGGGGTTGTTTCCACCCCCGCTTCAGAGTTGACGTAATTTTAATGAAAACTATCCCAATAAAGGTTCCCCATGAAAATAAATTTGACCTGTTTTTGCATATTTTTAGATTTTCTACGGTGGCTGAAATATTCGAGGTGGTACGTTTTCAAATTGATACACTGTATATCTGAATCGGCCTTTAGTAGTGTGACGGCACGCCGACAAATTTGTTGGGGTAAGTTCTGCATGTAAACAAAGCGTAGCGGCTATTGGCTAAAGTCGGTTTGTTTGCATCCAAAGATTGACTCACACCAACAAAATTGACGTGCGTATTAAAATATGATTTTGTATGAATTTATATAGTTTTTTGGGAAAAACAAATTTTTCTCTGTCTGTCTGTATAACTACCTCCACATGTGACCTCATTATACTCTCCAATTGCAGAGTATGTTAACTGAAAACCCAAATGAACTGATACCATCCTTACACTTGGTTACAATCGTACTGATGAATCCAACTTCTAACTCTATTTCTTACCCAATATTCTTTAAATGTAAGAATTTCTCGTACTCTTTTCATCTAATATAGTAATAATAACAACTAATCAAAGCCTTTGTTACAGGATGCAGCAGCAGCAATTGGCCGCCCAGCTCGCCCACCACGGCGGATCCGGCAGACAGCCGCCCCTGAGTCCGACGCCTTCCGACAGCGACTCGGACATATCCCTGGGAGCGCACTCGCCCCCGATCAGCTCCCCGGGCCCGCTGCACTTCGGCAGAGCCTCTCCGAACCCCATAACGTCGTTCCGTTTCGGGGCCCACTCGCCGGGGCCGATGCCGGCCCAGTTCCGGTTCGGCGGCGCGCACACCCCGCCCAACTTCTCGCCCAACTTCCGGATCGATCGCGCCAAGGACAGAAACTCCGCGTCGCCCATCAACGTGGACGGCGCCACTTCCAACTACGCGGCGGTCAATTTGAGGCTTACCTCCAACGAGAGCCCCATCGACGTGGACTCCACGGACAAGGGCAGTCCGCTGAAGGTGGATTCGCCCCCGCAGCACTCGCCGCCCATGAATTTGAGAATAGCGGACAATTTGCGGATGGAGAACGCCAAGATCGAGACCCCGTTGCCGCTGAGACTCGGCCACCAATTAAATCCGACGCAGATTAGTACCCCCTTGAGGATTCAAGTTACTGCCCCTAGTCGACCGCCCGCGCATACTAATCTCCACGGGATGTATTCGCACGGGGGGATCGTCAGGATCGCCCCTCCTAGCCCCAGCGTTCTGCATCGGCCGTTCTCGCCGCCTAGATTGACGTGATATTCGACCTACGGGTGCGAGGAATCTTTGTGAATAATAGTAGACTTGCTGCAATGTTATGTATATTTATTCGCTTTTACGTAAATTGTACAGAGATAAATTAGTGAGTGCGGGCTGATGAACTTAGTATAAATGTTCAGGGCAATGTTATTGTCGATAATGGTATATAAAGGTCGGTTATATTTCGGATCTGGAATTTTTGCCATTGGGCTAGCTAATGAAATATCATTTTCTATAAAATCATTTTTAAACGGGTTGTATACTACTTTACGCTTGCAAATCATAAAATCCTGAAAGTATGTTTGGTATATTTTTTACAAATTTATTAGTGAAACCTCATGATGATCATTTTTTTCAAAGTAAGTACTTACTAGGACCCTTATGAAAGTCACATCCTGTCAGATCAGAAATGCTGCATAAGACATGGATTGTAGTGTGGCCAGGTTTTTTAAACTAAGAATGAGAATGCCAAGCAAAACATGTGGAAACAAATAAAGTTTTCTCTGGAAATAAAAAAATTGATACCGACTTTTGGTACACCCTGTACAGCTGTAGGTCTGGCAGGATATGATTTTTACATTATATTAAAAAAAATTCTCATCTGTTAACTCGTTAGGCCAGCTTTTTGCAGCGTGCTCCTGAACTATCAGTAGTTATTGCTGCTATGGAATTCGGTGCTTCTATAAGAAATACGAAAAACTCAGTTTTTTCTCAAACCATAGACATGAACACAATTCTAACAATTCGAGTTAAGTTGTACGAATTCATGTCATTGTTGACTTGTTAGTATATTAACAATGATTTCTTAAAAACTACTACATCAAATTCCAAAAAGTGGAAAGCGTTGGAAAGATAATTGAATTACCTTCAAAATGCGGTATTACATGAACCCTACTCCCATTAAAGATTTAAGGGTTGGAGCTTACCCCTCCGAGGGGCTTGAAGTGACAAAGTTGAGAATATACGCAAAAGATGTCCCCTAGCAATAAAAATCGACAGGTCCAATAGTTTTTTTTTCTGCAAACGATAAATATGAAATATCGGCCTTGTTTCGTTTTCGCTAGGCCACACTGTATTCAGTGCGGCTCTTTATAGGCCCCTCCCCTGTTAACTTTTGAACGGGTCAATGCACAAACATGGGAAAAAATATTTGGTAGGTATCATCGATACAACTTTTTGAAATCAAAGATATGGTAATTGCTCGACAGAGGGCGCGGGAGAGCACATCAACTCAAAAATTTCAAATACGTTGTGGGGTCGAGTGTCACATCCGAGTTTTCAATCAGGCTGCCATGTGTTTCGTTATGAAATATTAAAACCAAAATACTCGAAAAACCATTGGCATACCGTTAGGATGGGTCCGAAGGGCTGGTATGGTATTTGAAAAAGGGAATTCTCGTCCCACCCTATACCGGTATGCCAATGGTTTTTCGAGTATTTTGGTTCTATTATTTCATTATAAAACACATGACAGCCTGATTGGAATCATACCGAAATACATATGCATACTGTCATCATCTCCCGGTCTATAAGAACCCTGGCAGAACTTGTCTGGCAGTTTAATGTTAACAACCTGGAAAAACTAAAAAAAGGGATCAAAACAGATTCATTTGCCTTTCGTGGTGTCACATTATCACAATGACCTCATTTTTTATGCAAAATAGAAAAATGTGTTTGGAAACCTCTAAATGTTCATGACTATTTCACTCATCTTAAAATTCTCACCTAATCTGACCAATCGGAAGCCAAAGACAACTCGTGTTATCGCGATAACACCAGCTGTCTTTCAATTCTGATTGGAGGATCAGCTTCGGTATTTTCAGCGACGTAACCATGACGAAATGAATACGTTTGACAGTTCGATCAATAATAAATATAACTGGATATGTCGGAATGAGTCGCTTCACTGCAAATTCAAATGAAATTATGAAACGAAACATTATAATATTGACCATTTTAATAATTTGTTTATGACTGTCATACATTGTTCGTATTTATATTAATGAAGAAACTTTATTCGTGAAATAGTCTAATAAAATTCAACTAGTGATTAAATTTATCTCATCTGTCTGTCTTTTATTTCTGACCTCAACTGAATTGTTTTCACGAAGCAATTCAGACTTATCGCGAAGATTCAATGGTATTACTCCTGAATACATGCTATTTTTTTAAATGGTGCAATATTGAAAAACTATGTTCAGCTTAAAAAAACCTGTTGAATATTAAGTATTATTAAACCATGTAGTAATGACATTTCACATGTTCTTTATGAAAAATCAACAGTAGTTTCTCTTTTAGAACTTAGTCAATGCAACTGTGGCTTCATTTTTTTTGTCACAGTTTTTTTGACAATAGAGCACTGTCAGTGACGTAATATGACAGTTGCAGAACAATGTCATAGTGGACAAACAAACCAAACTGAACAAAAACGAACCCATTGAACCCATTTTCCATAAGGCTACGTGAATCACTTGATGTTTGTAAAGTTTATTAAAATCGCAATTATCCACTAACACCCACAAAAAACGAATTTTCATTTCATCAAATGTCAAATGCTCTGTTTGTCCCCCCATGACCGCCATGTTGTGACGTCAGCTGACAGTGCTCTACTGAAAGGATTTTCTCACGAAGCAGTTTTTATCATGCAAAAATTCCAGTTCTAAAATATCGAACAATCGTTCTATATATTCGAATAGAAAAGCGTTTTAGTCAAATTTGAAATTGCACATAATTTTCGGTCCAATTTCAATTTCAATCGAATTATTGATGACGAGAATTAAATTATGATTTGTGATCTGATTGAAATTATGATTGGAGTACAGCATTTTATTGATTATATAGATGTTTGCGTATTCGGTTTGTAGATGAAAATCATAATACGTTATCGTTTTATTATAAATGAGTATATATATATTTATATTGATTGTCGAATGTACATATGAAAAACATATTACACAATGATATTACGATGGACTAGTTTCATTTCCACCAATCCAGTGGTAAATTCCAAAATTCCTCATTTTACCAAGTTGAAAAGATGAACAGTTATTTTGTTGCTTTGAAACAATGGTGTAGTTGTGTCCCAATGATGTGGAAATTGTACCAAATCATCTGGACCGAGAGATGGTAACACAAAATTTCCGGTCATTTGTACCAAGTATGGCGACCCTTCAGGTCCAAAAAGTTGTATTTTGAATTGTTCAATCTAACATAATGAAAATCTACGGAAAAAAAGTCAGTGGCGTACTTTTTTTTACAATATTGTTGGCTGTGGTGCCCACTGAGACGCCACTGGCCATAATAATTTCAATCTAGTTAGGGCTAAATGAGCGCCTTTTTAGTTCAAATAAATGTACCAAATTTCAACCAAATCGGTTCTAGGATATTTATGATATTTTATAATTACCGTTTTTTTTTTCTTTAATTTCAACGCCCTGTATCTCAGAAACGAAGCAACTCCGCACATATGTTCATAGGAACTTTTCTTCTTAAAATGACCTAACAAATCACCCCCTGTAGTTAGGAACCGTAGTTAGGAAACACCCTGTATAATTACGTAATGACGAAAAGAAAAATTATGGTCGTAGCGCTGGAACGAGCGGCCCAATCTGGGCGTTAATCGAACGTGTCGGATTAATTGCGAAATTCGAGCGGTTTGTTACACAAAAATTCTTATATTTTTCAAAAGGCGATGAAAAAAGAAATAGGCCGTAGCGTAATGCCATACTTCTCTGGTGTAACTTACAGCCCGCCATACCGAAGACCAGGGACGGGCCTATGGGGGGGGGGGTTGGGGGGTTCAAGTTTTACTTTGGCAAATCCCGTAAAAGCCAGAAAATGTATGTTGAGTCTCTATCTACAATTTAGGAACTAGACTATGGGAATGTTCAACCTCAAACAAACAATAAATTCCGAGAAGATATTAGTCCATACTCGAAGTGGAAGACCAAGTTTTTTTGGAAAAAGAACACGAAGTCGTCTTCACAAAGATTTTAATAAGAACAGGATAAAAATCCTATCTTAAAGATAGGAAAGAAATGTAAAATAGTACATTATGTACTCTTAGTGCCTAATATTTTGTATTTTATACTATTTTTCTCTCCACACTTCTCTTTATTATGAATTTTGTACCAAACTGATGATGAACATATATATGTTCGAAACATGTCTTTATGATAGGATTTTTATCCTGTTCATATTAAAATCTTTGTGGAGACGACTTCGTGTTCTTTTTCCAAAAAAAAAAAAGGATTGTATTCGAAATTTCCTAGTTTTCAGATTATATGGAAAGGGTATTGTCTAGGGTGATCAATTCTTAATTTTCTTTTTCAGTCCCAAATACATATTGGAAAATTTTAAAATGAGTTGGCAAAATTCACTTTTGCCCCCCCCCCAATAATTTCCTTTCGGTTCGTCCCTGCCGAAGACAACTCATTAATTAAAAATAAAAAATTCAGTCATTTGTACCACGCTAATTTGTGCAATGATTGAATTTTGTATACCTAATTAATGTGTTCTCGTCGGTATGGCGGGCTTTAAGTCACACCGAAGTATGGCATTACGCTACCGCCTACTTCTTTTTTCATCGACTATTTTTCAAATGACCGAAAATTTTGTGTTACCATCTCTCCGTCTAATCGTGCATGTTACCAAACAAGTGCTCTGACGTACAGCCTGTCCTAAGATTACGGGTACCTTTTATTCTTACAGTGCTGAATAGAGAAGTGGCTGAATGAAATAAACATTACTTGACGGATAAAAGGTATGAAGGAACCTCAGGTAGAACTGTTAGACCAGGAACTCTTTGGAATAAAAAAATCACACACAGAATTAAAATCTAAAATGACCGACAGATGCTACATAATATCGTATAAAAACATCTTGTCCTTGGATCAAGTTAAAATTTAAAATTTTGCATAATAAAACTTGTTTAAAATTGAACAATTTTCATCTATGCGAGAATTATTCTGGATTACGATATGAGATCATATCTGAATGTTGAAGTGGAATGGGCTGGGGCAGTACGACTTTAATGTTATCCGACCTACCCTATCTGTCAGATGTAATTCAATGTCCGTCGTGGTATCAGCCAGGGAAGTAGGTGTTTTCTGTCAGATTTTTGCCTCATATTTTCCACGTGGTGGAAATATTTGGAGAGAAGGGTAATTCGACATAGTCGATTTTACTATTTAATTTATTTGATACTCTCCGGCAAAAATTCTCGAAGTGTATCTTCATAATTTTTTCTTAACAGATTTAATGTAATCTAACTCTGATTCATGCATTTATGAATCCTCGCGAGATTGCCCGTTCTAGCGGTGGTAAAGCAAGACTGAAAAACTAGCTTTCGATAAATAATTGTATATAATTATTCGAAAAGGAAGTAACGTGCCCAAACGCTGTTTGTTTTTTCACGGGTAATGGTGCAAACTTTGAGTCGCCTTACTACAAGTATGTTTACATTTCGTGCTAACTGTTTTACAAATTGGCTCTGCTTGCATGCTACCTCAGTATGGTGTTTACTGTAATAAGATAAACACACATTTGAGGACGATTAGTGTTTTGCACCTTCAACAGAAAAACCCACTGATTTTTTCGACAGTATAATTACATGATTACCGCGTGTTAGGTTGTCAACGATAGTCGACTTCTCAATCGTCTTGAGGTTACATACAAACTAGCAATAATACATGTCTATTCATTATAATTAACGAATATTCATTTGATTATAGATAATTATTACAAACAACTCCACCAGTAATGGGTATACACATAACGTCCATGAGGTCTCTAAACACCATAGTGGCTGGTCAGAAGCAAGGACAGATTTCCTAAACTATCCAATAGAAATGAATGATGTAGCCAAAATATATCTTTGAACAATTGAAATTCAATAAAATTTCCGAAGAATAATGAGAATTTGAGAATTGAAATTGAAGAATGCGATTATTTTGTAATATCTAACAGAAAATAACTACTTCCCCAGCTAAAGTCACGCTGGACATTGAACTACTTTTGATAGATATTGTTAGAATCAGTTATGAATTCCCGAGGGGGAAAATAGTCTTTCATTAGGTGTACATCATAACATTTTCATTAATTCATTATTGATTTTAATTAAATTCATTATTCGAAATGTCGAAATCTCGCCAGAAATTATTTTTGCGCAAAAAAAACATTTGAAAACTGATTCAGAGCTGACCAACTTGAGAACGGTTAGAGATAGACGAATTCTGCGAACTCCAATAGATTCAGAATGGCGGAATTAGTATATAATGAGAATTTGAACTAAAAAAATCGACGGACTAAAAAGTCGAGTAAGTCATGATAGATAATTTTTTGAACTTCTTTATTTTTCACTTTTCGAATTTAAAATTTTTGTCCCCGAACGTATTTTGATGTGCTGATTCCGAATTTTCGAACAAAAATATCGAAAACTCTTCAGAAATATTTTTGGCGCCAAAAAAAAAACGATTTGAAAACTGATTCAGAGCTCACCAACTCGAGAACAGTTAGAGATAGACGAAATCTGCGAACGCCAGTCGATTCAAAATGGCCGAATTAGTATGTATTGTTATTTTCGAGTCAATCAAAATAAATTAAAAATTACTCGAAAAAGTTGCAAGGGGTTCACCCCTAAAAATCATTAAAAGTGCCAAGTTGTCACATCGACTTGAAACTCGCACTCTGTACGTAAAATTTCATGCTCATTCCAAAAATGTATGATTTCCTATGTTCAGATATAAGATTCAGCCGGAAAAAGGTGTTTAAGATAAAACATTAAATTTTCTGAGATTTTTTATTTTTCATTTTTCGAATTTAAAATTTTTGTCCTCGGACGTATTTTGACGTGCTGATTCTGAATCTTTTAACAATAATGTCGATAACTCATCGGAAATATTTTTGGCGGCAAAAAAATCATCTAAAAACTGATATCGAGCTGGCCAACTCGAGAACGGTTAGAGATAGACAAATTCTACGGACGCCAATCGATTCAGAATGGTCGAATTAGTATGTATTGTGAATTTCGAGTCAATCGAAAGAAATTAAAAGTTAGTCGAAAAAGTTACAAGGGGTTTACTCCTAAAAATCATTAAAAGTACCAAGTTGTCACATCGACTTGAAATTCGCACTGTGTACGTAAAATTTCATGCTCATTCCAAAAATGTATGATTTCCTATGTTCAGATATAAGATTCAGCCGGAAAAAGGTGTTTAAGATAAAACATTAAATTTTCTGAGATTTTTTATTTTTCATTTTTCGAATTTAAAATTTTTGTCCTCGGACGTATTTTGACGTGCTGATTCTGAATCTTTTAACAATAATGTCGATAACTCATCAGAAATATTTTTGGCGGCAAAAAAAACCATCTAAAAACTGATATCGAGCTGGCCAACTCGAGAACGGTTAGAGATAGACAAATTCTACGGACGCCAATCGATTCAGAATGGTCGAATTAGTATGTATTGTGAATTTCGAGTCAATCGAAAGAAATTAAAAATTACTCGAAAAAGTTACAAGGGGTTCACCCCTAAAAATCATTAAAAGTGCCAAGTTGTCACATCGACTTGAAATTCGCACTGTGTACGTAAAATTTCATGCTCATTCCAAAAATGTATGATTTTCTATGTTCAGATATAAGATTTAGCCGGAAAAAGGTGTTTAAGATAAAACATTAAATTTTCTGAGATTTTTAATTTTTCATTTTTCGAATTCAAAATTTTCTCTTCGAACGTATTTTGAACGAAAATGTCGAAAACTCATCAGAAATATTTTTGGTGCCAAAAAAACCATTTGAAAACTCCAACAGCAACAAGCATACGGTACATTTTTTCACTGACGAAAAATTGAGATGAGTAGAAAAAATATTGAAACTTGAAACAATGTGCCTGTATCTTGCGCGTGACAAAATATGTTCAGACGGCTTTTATTGAATGATTATCAAACTCGTTTTATTCCCGAATTAAAGCTGGTCCATTCTTGCGGTGACTATCAGAGAATAAGCATCGAGCTAAATAACTCCTATAAGTGACCCTTATTCCTAGAGAAAATATCCTTCCAAGTAAGTGGGTGTTTTGTTATTCTTTCCTGAAAGGGAATATCCATTAACGATATCACAAAAGTTGAATTGACTTTGTGTTAATTTTTTTTCTCTTCGTTTATCAATTTTTTTTTTTTTCTCCCTTTTTTGTTGTGAGTTGGCTTTAATCTTGTTTAAAGACGATTCATATCGCTTAACTTAATTTTGAAATGGGGGACCAACCCCCCGGAGACCCCGGGGGACATTCTTTTAATTCATCAATAGTTTCTTCATACCAAGTTTTAATAACCAGATCGCCTTCGACTAGAGCAGCTGTCGACAATTTATTACTTTTTGCGGAGAATGTAAATTACAATCAAAAAAAATGTGAACAATTGTTAGATGATATTGACATTTCTGAAGAATTTGCGTCTGAACTTTCAGAAGCTATCGAAGAAGGTTTTTTTTCCAACAACGAAAACGATCTCAAGGTCAAAATCTCTAAAAATGTAAACATACTATCTGATTTGGTGATACAAAAAGCTAGGTTGGGTGAACAAAAAAATATTAACAAAACACAAAATTCCTCGAGCTCTAAAGATTCGAATATAGTTAAACGAAAAAAAAAAAGACACTACTGTATTAGAAATATCTTCTCAACAAAATATGGACATGGGAAATGACCAGGGGGACAAAGTTCCTTTGGGCACCTTAGAAAATAGATATGAAATTTCGGATTTTGGACCTTACAATGTCTATATCGAATCTATTGATAAAAACATTGGGCATCTATCCAGTCTTGCGGTAGGTAAAATATTCCATCTAAACCATAAATATAACCCGAGCGATATAGAACGGAGAGGGAAAAACAGACTAATGATTTCTTTTAAAAAACTTCAGGAGGCTAACAATCTCCTTGAAGATGGTCAATTTCTGACATCGCATAATTTAAAAGCCTCAATTCCAAATAACCTCATCACTTCTAAAGCTATAATTAAGGATATTGACACTTCCTTCACGGAAGAAGAAATTCTAGAGAATTTAAAAACTCTAGACAATAAAAAAATTGTCCATGTTAGAAGACTAAAAAAAAAAATTATTTCAGAAAATGGTTCTCAAGTGTATAAAGACATTCCAGTGATACTAGTCACATTCCGAGGAAAATCTCCTCCTTCTAAAGTTTTCATGTACTCATGTGCCTTCTCCACCCTTAATTACTTCGCCCCTGTTATTCAATGTCATAATTGTCTCCGGTACGGTCACACAAAAACACTTTGTAATGGCAAAACTAGATGCCCTAAATGTGCAGAGAATCATGATAGAGAAAGTTGCAAGGCAACAAATCTGTCTTGCCTTTTCTGTGGTAAAGACCACCTGACTACTGAACCTGAAGTTTCTTTTAAATTCAGAATATGTCCTGAATTCCATAGACAAAAAGCAATAAAACTCCTCATGGGAGAAAGAAATATCTCCTTTTTTGAGGCTTCAAAACTCATTCCACCTATAATTTCTCCCAAATCAGTAGAAAATAATAATTATAGGTTCAATACTTCTACCTATCCCCAACTACAAGAAATTAATATATCAAACATTCAATCTCAAAATGAAAGTACCCCGACTCGTTCTAAAACCCTTCAAGGGTACAATAAAGTCACTAAATATACCAAAAGCAGTACACCTCAAAATAGGAAAGAACATAGGCCTATCAAAAGAGGTTATGACGATCAGCATAAAGAATACCTCATCAGTCCAGATGGGCAAATCAGAGCGTCACCTCCAGTGTTCACATCTAATAATTATACCTTAGGACATCCTCCGGTAGACTACATTAAACAACAAATGAGAGAGGACTTCAGCAGACTCTCTACCAAATTTCCAGATTTATTTCTTGAATTAATTAAGGAATTTATTCCGCACACTAACATTTTATTTACAAACAAAGAATCAATTGATGGCCACGCTAAAAATTATAAACTGGAACATGAGAAGTTTTCATTCCAATAAAGCCAACTTATATAACCTTATAGAAGACACAAATCCAGATATAATATGTATTACAGAAACTTGGATAAAACCAAACACTTTTGTTTCGATTAAGGGATACCACCTTTTTACGCATGATAGAAATGATGGAAGGGGAGGATCAGGGATCCTAGTCAAAAAAGACATTAATTGCAAAAAACTAAATCTTTCGTTTCAAATACCTTTTAGAGTAAATATAGTGGGAATTGAAGTGAGGAATATAATTTTTTTTTCTTTGTACATACCTCCAGATATCACTTTAGACGAAAATTTTTGGAAAAATTTCATAGATCTTCAGAAATTTGTAATATGTGGAGATTTCAATTGCCATCATAAAAATTGGGGCAATACATATAACAATAGAGGAGGAATAGAACTATGCTCAATGGTTGACGAGGGGCATTTTACTGTACATAACGACTTTCAACCTACTCTGCTCGCCCTCCAATCAAGGAGCGTAATTGACCTGATAATCTCTTCTCCAAACTTATCAAATGAAATATTGTATTGTACTACATTAAATGACACTTATGGGTCAGACCATTTTCCAGTATTAACTGAATTAACAATACACAACCCCAATCCTAATCACCCAGCTCATAATGTTTCCAATTGTCAGACCCTCTATAACTATAAAAAAACAGATTGGGCTAAATTTCAACAAATTATTGATTCCATAGAAATTTCCTCATATGGTGATCTCATTCAGACAATGCAACTGGCCATTTCCCAAAGTTCCCCTATCATAGAGAGGAAAACTATTAACAAGCATGCATCCAAACCTCCTTGGTGGGATGATGATTGTTTGGATGCTATTAAAAAAAGAAAAGAATCCTTTAAAAAATATAAAGAAAACTCAAACTTAACCAATTTTATAGAAGTTCAAAAAGACATAGCAAAATCTAGGAGAATTTTTAAAAAAAAGAAAAAGAAATCCTTCCAAACTTTTACTGAATCATTATCTAGGGAAACCAATATTTCAGATATCTGGAAAAATATCAAAAAATTTTCTAGACCTCAGATTTCTCAACATAACACCAGTCAACATGAATTAGACAACGGAGTATTTTATGAAGCTCTCCTCGACAAATTCGGCCCCATTGATATTCAGAGACCCCCTTTGCAATTTGAAAATAATGAACGTAACAGGGATATACACTACATATTTTCAGAAAAAGAGGTAAGGTGCGTCATAGAAAAGAAGAAAGGGACTGCCCCTGGTAAAGATGCAATATCTTACACAATGATTAGTAATTTACCTAATAAAGCCTTTAAATGGCTTGTAAAGTTTTATAATGATATTTGGATGAACAGAATCTCAGTACCTAAAGAATGGAATGAAATAATTCTACTCCCTTTACTAAAATCTGGAAAAGATCCGAATAACATTAACAATTACAGGCCCATTGCCTTGTCGTCATGCATAAAGAAAAATTTCGAACTAATTATTAAATATCGCCTTGAATGGTGGATTGAACAGCATAATATTCTCCCTTATTGTCAATATGGTTTCAGGAAGGGCAAAGGGACAACTGAAGCTCTATTTGATTTTTACATGGATGTACAAATTGGCAAGTTAAAAAAAAATAAAACTATAGCTGTTTTCTTAGATATTCAATCAGCCTATGATAATGTTATCCCGGAAATACTTGCTTCAACTTTATTAGAACTGGGTATAAACAAGAGTGTTGTTAAAATCATATTTGATCTAAATAAAGAAAAAGATATATTTATTAGAGACAGAAATGGAAAATTGTGGGGACCTAGAAAAAGCTTTAAAGGAATCTTACAAGGCGCTGTTCTCAGCCCAATTTTATTTAACCTGTATTCAGTATCACTTTGGGATGCTATTTCCCCACATTGCAAATATATCCAATATGCTGATGACATTACCATATACAAAGAGCATAAAAATCTTCACTTTGCAAAACATCATATCGTCAGAGCTATCTCCTCCCTGGAATCTTGGTTGGACGCACATGGCCTTACGATTTCCATAGAAAAAACACGAAGCATTATCTTCTCTAACACTCATCATCAAGAAAATTTAAACATTTCAATCTTCAATCGGGATGTGTCGCAAGTCGAGCATCATAGAGTCCTTGGCTTACATTTTGATAGGAAAATGTCATGGAAAATACATGTCACTGAGGTAATTAGTAAATGTCTTAAGATTTTAAACATTTTAAAATATTTAGCTAAAGTTAGCTGGGGTGCTGATCCTAAGATAATGCTGAACATGCACAACACATTGATCTTGTCAAGAATTGAGTACTGCCTTCTCATTTATGGAAACACAAGTAAAAACAATATCAGGAAATTATCTAGTATTCAATATAAATCACTTAGAATTTGTCTGGGACTGATGAATTCATCTCCTACAAATGCTATTTTAATTGAGTCTAATCATCTCCCCATTAACTTACAACAAAACTTAATAACTCTTAAATTCATCCTCAAACATCTGGCTATCAAATCTAGCCCAATCACACAAAAAATGCTTATGTTTGAAGACACTATCTCAAGGTCGAACTCGAATTCATTGAGATCATGTATATTATATGTCTCTTTACAAGAAGCTATGGTCCCTCCCTATAGTCAAGTAATTGCATCCAGAAATAACCCTATCTTTAACGCCCCACTAGAAATTCAATATGGAACTTTTGAAACTTACAGTAGTATTGGATTAGAAAAGGCCGATAAAATTCATAAAAACATTAATTCTATATTTTCAGACATTGTCACCAAAAAATGGCCAAACTTCAAAAGAATATACACTGATGGTTCCAAAACTGAGGACAAAACTTCTTTTGGTATATATATCCCTCATAAAAACTTATCAAAAAGTGCAAATATACACCCGAAATCGTCGATATTAACTGCAGAATTAACTGCTATATTTTTTGCACTTCTTTTAATAAATAATGAACCTGACAATTATCTAATTCTATCCGACTCGAAAAGTGCAATTACAGGTTTACAAAATAATCATCTGAAATCTACTAGTAATATTTGGTATATTAAAATAAAAGAACTATGGACAGAACTTAATTCAAATAACTTTCATATCATTATATGCTGGATCCCTGGTCATTGTAACATTGACGGGAATGAAAAGGCGGATCAACTGGCAAAAAATGCAACCTCCCCATATAAAATTAATAAAATTCAAAATATTGATCTTATACCCCACACCAAGGAACTTATTAGGAACAAATTCCAGATGTTTTGGGACCAATCTTCAATTACTAAAGCTGCACGGTATAAAAACATTCAACCGAATATTCAAAAGAAACCTTGGTTCCTTACGTGCTGTTCTCTTCCAAGAAAGTCCTTTACGGCACTTAGTAGATTACGAATTGGACATTGTTGTTTGCCCTTTCATCTGCATAGAATTGGTGTTGTCGATAGTAACTTGTGCGATTGTGGAAAATTGGGAGATATGAATCATTTATTTTTTGAATGTGTTAACAATAGGGATAATATTGAATCTCTTTACTCTGATCTGATTAATATAGGCTTAAATCCACCCATTTCAAATCAAATGATTTTGAGTGATCTGAATCATCAAAAGATTAAAGTTCTCAATAGATTTCTTGAAAAAAGTAAACTTAAAATATAAATAAGTTAAACAACTCATGTATGGCAATTCCCTTAATAAGTAAGGGCTTCTTTTTAAATTTCTATTCTTTGTAGTATATCCTGCATGAATTTATCATTTCTCCAAATACCTTTAAATGTAATTACAACCAATCATCATCACTAATAACAACCATAAATTATCCTTACCATATAGTTCCCTTACTACAACCAGAAGCATACCTGATCTGGTGAAATTGGCACCGCAAGGAGTCAGAAAACCAAGAAACAACAACGAAGAAGAAGAAGAAAGCTGGTCCAATTAAAAGTATTATTACCGCAATCAATTGAACACAATAGGCTTCCTCGAAAAGCATTGCTCATCTGGTGATATAGGAATTCAAGAACAATTGTGACAGTCTGATGAGTGATGATCGTTCAATAAGTTCATATACAGATAATTAATGAGAACTTTCGGTTCAGACAGGAAAATGCTCGAGATATTTTCTCCTAACTCGTATTTTTTTCATACATCATGAATGTTGATCAAAATAAGTGTCGTCTCTAGAAAAAACATATGATTCAACTTGAGTGGGGGAACTGAGGAACCTTGAAAATAAGTTTCTGGTGCAACTGATATCTGATATTATGTAATCAACAACATAATCAGGTGAAAGCAGTACCCACACTGCTCAAAATAGATGGAGATTACTCCCATCTTAAAACCGGGCAATTGTTGGCTTTGAAAAAAATATTTAGACAACAGAGGATAAAATCTTTCAGGAATCAGCATTCATTTTTATTCGATTCCAGGAATAACCCCATGTCTACAGCTGAGCTTATTGAGAATAGGTTGAGATTCAGTTGTTCATTTGAACAAGTATCATGCACCAAGATTCTGAAGAACGATTAGCAATTTTAATGATTTGTTCCTGTTGAAAATCATGATATTCTACGAACCATTCTTGATGAGAAGTCATGTAGTCAGTAGAACCGGAATCATGCTTGCAAGATGACTGTTTCTCGATGTATTGATTTTCTTTTGAGTAGGTATTTTGAATCTGCTTTACTTTTTCCAGTGCCCCTCTTTTTTACAGTAATAGCATTTACCCGTTTTTCTTCAACCCCGTATAAATTTGTTCATTTTGCATCTTCTTCTGGTGTATTTGATTCAACTTGAGTGGAGGGAATTGATTAATAATTAGAAGTTACTCAATCCATGAAAATGTAGCTACTTATGTAACTACATTGCTATGTGTTATCTCCAAGGTCCAAGAAAGCCGGTCGGTACCTTCTATGTATATTTATTGAAGTCCATTGAAGATTCACAAGAAACAGCTATCTTATTACTTCAGCATATATATATTTTTTTGAGAAATTCACGGAAATTTACAAGAAAAGCTGTTGTTATCCGATTTCAGATTATGCTGGTTATATACGTATTCGTTTTATTTTGGCATCTTCTACTTTCCACTTCATTTATCGCTCCAATTTCGGAAACACCCTGTATATAAAAAAACTTAAGTTTCACCTGAAGAGCACTATCCGGTTTTTCACCAGGCGAGTATAATCCAAAGACAGATTGAATGTTCTGAATGGTGAGCAGGTCACTAGAAAACGGTAGAAAAATTTCTTTATAAAAAATGTACTTGTGTCCAATTCAAAAGGGTTTTCTCTCGATTCATCAAGGTTTCTGGGATACTTCTGTGATGCCTTCGAAATTCCGTTTTTTTGTGAATATTTTTCGCATTTTTAATTAAGTTGTTTAATTTATTGTCGCTGCTTTGAATTTTTGAAATACTTCGTACTTTGCCTTCTATCTCTAAAATGCCATCTATAATGTTCAAGTTTGACGATTTCATAAGTTCAGTTATAATTTTCAGTTTGTATAAAACTGTTTAAAAAAAAGATCAAATAGCATATGAAGTCAAAACTTAGTATTCTCCAGGGTTCTTGTGATAGGGGGGGTTATGAAATGTCATCGTATTTGTCCGGCATCTTGTTTCGTCATTGGAGGGAAGGCGCCAAATTTGAATTACAATAATATTAATATGTGCGTGTGATTAATGCATATTTGTTATT
The DNA here is from genome assembly GCA_958298965.1 of Chrysolina haemoptera. Taxonomy (NCBI): domain Eukaryota; kingdom Metazoa; phylum Arthropoda; class Insecta; order Coleoptera; family Chrysomelidae; genus Chrysolina; species Chrysolina haemoptera. The sequence goes on along the minus strand of OY282592.1, from coordinate 32,080,445 downwards.
AATACATTACCTAACCTAGCTTGTACAAGTTTCTCGTAGACTTCCGAAGATTTCTCGTGGGTGCAGCCGGTTGCCGGTTGACGAAAAGAACAAATTTTGATCATTTTTCATAGATTCTGAATGTTGGTCGTAGTTTATAATATATGCATCAATTATCAAATTGCACTATCATTAGGTACCCACTCTTTGGAATTATTACAGTAATTAATCCATGCCTGCTTTGCTGTATTATTCTTGGGGAATCTATGAAAAGTCAATGTATTAGGGCACGTAGATGTATTACCACAATATTTAACACAGCACTTGAAGTGTCCCGGCATTTTTTAACTTCAGAAATAAAAGCTACGAAAAAACAAGTAATAAACAACTAGGAATGCAAAAATACAACAATTTTGAATATGATATGAGCAACGGGCTTTATTTATTTATTCGTAAATATTAGGGATATTTATTTTGTGGAAAATATAACCAAAGTTACCACTTTCAGGATAGCCAACTTAATTTCCCTCCAATGACGTAATCTCTCCCTTTCTTCAGGTACCCCCTTGTCTAAAAGCTCACTTATTTCATAACCCTTCCCATCATAAGAACCCTGGTATTCTCTTACTTTTTTTGTTTTGATGGTTGAGTGGAAGAGCATGGTTGAGTGGAAGAGCAATAAGCGATCTAATCGTGGAATTGAACTCTGCCATTTGAGTGTCATATCGACATAATTTCATTTATGTATTATGCTCTGTATGTCTACTCAATAAAATCATTTATTATTATTATCATTATTTGAATTTGCCAGCTGATATTCGCGTTAGACACCAGCCTTATCACCTATCCCGTTTATCGTCATATCGAAAACTTAGGTAAACAATGACAGTAAAAGTAACAGTAATAATAACAGTAACAATGACAGTGCAATAACAGTAACAATAACAGTAACAGTAAAATTCTTTGAAGTCTGTATCAACAGAAACAATACAATCATCACATTCCCACTCCATGTGATGAAAAAATCTAGTTCAGTACCCTCCATGAGAATTTCCAGTTCAACCTTGCGGTTTGTCACTTCACTCGAGAAACACCCTGTGAAATTCACCTAAAATCTCGGAACCACCTCCTAACAGTAAAAGCTCGAAGATCATTTGAATTTGCCAGCTGATACTGGTGTTAAATAAAGACCAGCCTTATCACCTAGCCGATAATCGACATATCGAAGGCTTAGGTAAACACTGTTTGTGTGAGAGTAATGTACTGTGCCTAATCCTCCTAATACCATTGCCAGCAGGGATAAGGGCCACATTTCACACCTCGAATCTCACTGAATGAGTCTGAAAATAATGCCCCAGCCAACAATAGAAACCGGAAGAGATTTTGTTGTGGTAATTGTATAGTGGAACGTTACAAATTATTCTGTTATTTTTTAACCTTAGATTTAAAATTTCAACACTACGACACTTATACAGTTTATACCTACATATATTGCGAAGGATTTCAAGTAGTGGTTAGTACACTGAAAAAAAAAAAACTTATACATAACAATCAAGATACTTAAGTTCGAGTGGACAAAGCTGATAATATATAATATAATATATAGGTTTTTTTTAAATCATAAATATCATTAAAGATTATGTTATAATAAAAAATTTAAATTATTTCATAAACGACGCATTTGTTTATAACAATTATTTAAACAGTAGAAGATAAAAATTATTAAAAATCATTTTTAAGTAGCTTCTGATCATGAGGAAACGGATCAATAATAATATTAGATACACATTTTTTTTCAATGTTTAATAAAGCTTTATAATTTTTTATCTTAGTAAATTGTTAATAACAAACCGAAATTTATTTTTTTTTATTTTTCCAACGGGAATTTATTCTAAGACCTTTGAGAAATAGCTCCACGAAAGGAAAAAATTCTCAGATTAATAGTTTAACAATTATCGCACTTGCAATGTTAATGTTCATGCTTCAAAAAATTGTTAATTAATTAATGGATAACATTGAAAAATCGCGATAAAAATCAAAAATCATCTAGATGCCAATCATAATTTTTGGAGATGCTGAAAAAAGTTGATCAAAAAAGCACTTGTTAACTAGACTATTCTTCACACTGAAGAAGATTAACAATAGGTGACTTGTATGAAGCAAAAGAACTGAAATATCGATATGAAACTCCGAAATTCCAACTTTCACGTCGGAAAAATGAAATTCCTAATTCAAAGTCGGAATTTCCCATCAGTTTAAAGTCGGAAAAATAAAATTTGTACTTCAAAATCGGAATAGAATAGAATAGAATAGAATTTATTGGTCGATTTAAAAGAACTTTTACAAGTTATGGGACAAGTCACTAAAAAACTCACAAAAGTAAAATGAGTAAAACTTTGAAAAAACTTTTGAAAATGGTGTAATGACCGAAACTATAAAATTATCGTGGAAAATAGGCAAAATTGTTTTTAGTGTATCCTTGTTTATTGGAACTTTCAGCCTTACAATGAATTGAGGATTCTACCCTCGGAGTTTGTCCCCTTTATTCTGGGACACCCTGTATATAAATACATATAAAAAATAACTTGTGATATGTACAGTCACTAGTTGAAGCTTAATTTGAAACGAACCACGGAATCCAAAGTTAGAAATGTTTCTACTCATTGGTAGGTAGTCAACAATTTTGTTGTTCTGGCCATTCAAAAGTTCAAATAAGTTTCTCATACGTGAAAAGGAACTCGAACAGAATCTGAATATTCGAGTTTGAAGTTGAAATTTCCGGGAAAATAAAATTCCGAATAAAAGTCGGAAATTCCGTGTTTGACGTTAGAAAAATTTAAAAAAACTATGTGGCCCTAGACGCTTTCCACATTCCTTTGTTTGAACTGCACTCAGCTACACTCGATTCAGAAAGTGGTGTAAATTACACTACACTACATACACTACATACCTTGATGCAAACGAATAAACCTTAAGCGTGGGCGCCCACGAAATCAGGAACTTATTGTTGACAGAATAACAAAGTCAAGAGGAGACGGGTCCGATGATAACAGGGGCGTGACATGTGGATAAATTGAGCCAATAGCTTCGCCGGTTTGGCGCCCAATGAAACTGATACCTCCGTTGGCCGACCGACGCAAGATCGCAAGAATATTATGTCAGTCGCTAGCAGAGACACGGACGCTCCTAGTGAAATATTGGCTGCAGAGCCGGCCTTAGTAAGCACGAGGCCTGGGGCCAACTTGTGCGAGGCCCTCATATACAGGGTGTTTCAGAATTCAGTTTCAAGATTTCAGGGGCGTGTTTCTTCAAAAAAATACTTTCTTTCTTATAAACATGTGTCCGCAACCGCTTTATTTCTGAGATACAGGATGTTGAAATTTAACAAAAAAATCGGTTTTTTTTCAATATATATCTCTAAACCACTTTGGCTTTTCTTTTTAATTTTGGTACATGCAAAGTACACATAAAAATACATTTTTTCCATGGCGAACGTTTTTTAATTTTCATCAGTGGCGTCTCTGTAAACATGCTCTGTCATTTTTGATCAAAATAATGATACGCTACTGTTTTTTTTGTCAAATTAGTATCATTTTCATAATTATCTTCTATTTTTCCACAAACATGGTATCTTGACTAGACGGTTTTCGATAAAAAATAAAAGGTCGTCATTCGCTTGTACCTATGTGATTTTTTGTATGTCTCATTTTGCTTTTTAAATCGAAAACTGTTCTTCGTAGGGAAAGAAGTCAAGGGACCATTTTTATGAATAGATAGAGGACACTCATAAAAAAAATAATATTCATTTAAAAAAAAACAGTAGCGTATCATTATCATTTTTGTTAAATTTCAACACCCTGTATCTTAGAAATTAAGCAGTTGCGGACATATGTTTATAGGAAATAAAGTCTTATATTGACCTGAAATATACGCCCCCTAATTCTTGATACTGAATTTTGAAACACCCTGTATTTTATTTATCAATTGATATTTTTATCCTTTGAAGAAATTCCTACTGAATGTTCTTATTTATTCACCTTCCCCTTACTACCTATCGGATGTGCCTACTAAATATATGTTCAAAACATAAAACACAGAATTTAAATCAATAATTTATTTGGCGGGAAAAACACTTTTGAATGTTTTGACAATATAATAATTAATACTAGATAAAATGATATGAGAAAGGTAACAACATCTAAACAAAACAATTATATAATATACATTACGTAATTTTATTTTATATTTCCTCTGGTGAATTTTCTAAATTTATCGCGGTCTCGGCCCATAATAACGATAATGAATCTGTCTGCGACTACATAAACACGTTCACGTTAATGTCTTCAATATATGTACACGAAATATTCAGTTATTATTAAATACGAAACTATGATGTTGAACGCTTGAACTCAACTAATGACATGTCGTTCTAACACGTGATCATCCTAAATGTAGATAGGCGGGAAAGTGGTAAAGTACAGTTTCGTACTTAGGAGCTTGTTTTTTTTTATTTGTAATCAGTGATTTTATTAACGAAACTTTCGGTAGCGCGAGGCCTCTACAGGCGAGAGGCCCGGGGCCGGAGCCCCGTTTGGCCACCCTTAAGGCCGGCTCTGATTGGCTGAGGCACTTTCTGTTATAGTGCCAGAAGTTCTGCATTAATCCAGTAACGACAGACAAACTCGAGCAAAAAGTCCAAGAATGAATTGTAGCACTTTGAAACCCGACACATGACATCTCGACATCATGTATTATTAGAAAAAAAATTGTTTACCAAAAAATCACGGGTGGAACCTAAAAAATTTTTCATTTAAAAAAAATATATATATTTTTTGTTGTTATTTCAAAAAAGTTTCATCAAAAAACGATTTCGATGGGTTGAGAGATAATTCAATTCTCCACAAGAATGATTTTCAGTAATACCTCATGAAATGCGCTCGTTTTCTCAGAAAACGTGGTTTAACGCCGACGTCACATTTCATGCTCGCGCTAACCCGCCACTGCAGTTCAGACAGGGCCGAAAATTAGATTTGTCATAACTTTGCTAAAAATTATAGTAGAAGGAAAAGAAAACGTGCATATCGTTCCTGAAGACTTCTACTTCCTCATGCAAATATAACATGTGAGTACCTGAGTACCTAAAATGTGTTTTGTCCCACTTCACATAACCCTTCTACGATATTTACGGAGGATACGAAAGTCATGGATATTTTAGTTGATATAAAATAATTATACTGGAGCAGGAATCAGTACCATCTTTGGACCATATGCAACGATTTAAGGATACTCAGACAAGTTTGACTTTTATATGCCAAAGAAAAAACTGGGGTTTACTCCTGCCTCAGTTTTCAACTCACCCATAATCCCGGCAATTTCTTCAGTAAATGTTGAAAATAATCGCTCATACACATCCTATACATAAAAAATGAAGTATGTGATTTCAAGCTTGAGGTTTGCACTTCACAATTGTTGAAAATGAGGCATCAGGAGTAAAACAAAGTTTTTTTTTGACATATATAAGTGGGACCTGTCACACTACTTTAAAATTGTTGCATATAGTCCAAAGAGGGTATGGGTTGCTGCTTCAGTATAATAATTCCATATTTACTAAATCATTCATGATTTTCGGATCATCCGCAAACATGTGAAGTGCGACAAAACACATTTTAGGTACTCAAATACTCGCATATTATATTTGCATTTCAGAAACGATATGAACTTTTCCTTTTCCTTCTCCGATCATTTTTAGCAGAGTTATGACCAATCAAATATTCAGTTCCGCCAGAACTTTCAGCGTGAGGTAAGCGTGAACCTGAAATTTGATGTCGGCGCTCAATCACATTTTCTTAGAAAACGAGCGCATTTCATAAAAAATTACTAGGGATAATTTTTGTGGAAAATTGAATTGTTTTTCACCTTGTGAGTCGTACCGTGGATTCATAAATCATTGTACATTATTTACATCATCAAATCATAAATTGATAACATATATGGCCAAAAATGAATCCAAAGTGTGAAATTCTTGGGTATATTTCACAGCATTATTATAAAAATTTGTTCTATCATTTTCATTTTTGTATGTGCAATTATCAACAAAACTATATATCCATAGAAGAATGTAAATATCATAAAGAAGGCCAGTAAAGTCATTTTCACAGTCTGTAAAATTGCATCGATTTTTTCTAGTGTTCACAGAAGAACGACAAGAGACTTTAGATAGGGTACCTATTTTAAGAAAGAGCATTCCTCAACTTTTTTGAGTCGGTTACATGAACCCTATTGTTCACACCTTCCTATATTCCTAGAAGAAACTGTATCAAAATCAATGAAGCATCCAGAGGTGAAAACCTGAGCCCTAAGCATACAATGGCAGAGTTGCCAAAACGACACTAGTGAGTTCAAAAAGCATTAAAAACATCTCCGGGCCGGTAAATCTCTTTGTGGTTAACCAACCAATTTACGCTCTGTCTGATGCATACAGTGAATAATCTGTGAATGCCTGATGTGAAAGGAACTTATCGCAATCGATATCTTTTTTCAAGCATTAACAACCGATCATCGAAAATAGACCAATTGGAACTTATACATTTTTTATAAAAAATAAATAGATGAATTTGTGATTTGGAAGCGGTAATTGTTGCTTGAACAAATCGAGAATATATTATGTTCTTTAAATATTTTTGGACGAAAACCCTGTATTCGGATCGAGTGAAATTCATTCTCATAACTTTTCATGAAAGTCTCCCAAAAATTTCTTCAAGAGAAATCTTGCTTGACTGAAATAAAAACTGTTTTTAGATATTTTGAAAAAACATTCCCCAGTGGTTATCACACTGTAATTGTAACGCAACGTAACTACGCCACTGGTTTACGAAAATAAAAAATTAAAACTTGAAATTATCACGGTGAAAAACCTTGATTAGTGTACCAGGTTTGCTATTTTTTCCATCAGGAGTTTTGGAAAAAAACAATTAAATCTAATTATTTTTCGTACTTTTGACACCCTATATCCGAGGGCATACCTGAATTGGAACTTTTCACCTCGAAATGAGGTGAGGAATCTGTAGTCGGAGTTTGTTAGTCTTATTCTGACTCACCCTGTATACATATATACTTGCATATACATAAAATCACATATAAGTATATATCATTCAACTTTAATTGTCAGGGAACACCTGTAGAGGGAGAAATAAAAAAGCAAAGTGAAAAAACATTACTGAATCACTATCAATTATTGAATAAGCTGTTATAGTAAGGTACATACAGTGCGGCTTTTTATAGTCCGCCCCCCTGTTAACTCAAAATCAGCATACCTGGTTGTGATATATTTTTACCAATGATTGTTTATTTTGGTTTGTGGTGAACTTTTTCCCAGTTTTGTGACTTTTATACACAATATGTGTAATACATAATTGCAGATGAATTTCACACATTTTTCATTCAAAAGGTACAACAAGAAATATGTAATAAATCACAAACTAGACTACCCGCCGATAGAGGGCGCAACCTGCACTATACTAGAATTCACTAAGGCTGAGGCTTACTAGCAAGACCAAAGCAATCTTCAAAACCAGTTTCATTGAGCCTTGAGCCCCCGACTGGTTAAGAAGGCAGGGATAGCTAGAGAACGAGGAGGCAGTGATGAGATATTTAAAAAACTCATTTTGTAAATGTCTCTCACATTAGGGAGTATTTTAATTTTATATTCTCTAACAGCTATTTTAAAAAACTCAAAGCCTTTTGTAAAATTCTTATGCAGTATTTTACATTCTGAATTTCAGTTTTGCCCACTGAACTATGATAAAAACAAAATGATGTGTAAAAAAGTACACAATATTGTGTATTTTTCAATTATATAGTTCATAGAATTTAACAAAAAAGAATTTCTGTAACATTTATACATAACGGTGTTGTTAACCAATTTGAACAATATTGTGTAAAAAATAGATTAAAAGAAATATCACAATGTTGATATATTATTACAACAAATTAGGATAAACCATAGTGTGCGAAATTTCTACACAAAATTGTTTTTGTAACCATTACAGAGACAATTTGTTTAAATATTTCAAACAATTGTGGATAAAAACTACATACATTTTTTTCCATGTATAGTCGGAGTTTGTCGGTCTTATTCTGACTCATTCTGTATATATAGAACTATAAACTTTTTGCACATTTATATAAATATATGTCTTGTTTATTGGGTTGCACTCTTGTTTAGACATAAAACACTTATTTCTTCAATATTTTTACCGCACGGATAAAAAGGATGTCTTCAATCAAATCTATATATCCTCTTGAACAGAATAATCTTCTGAAAAGAATGATTAATTCTAATTGATGAATATACTCTTATTTCAAACTTATTGATCTGGTTGCTTCTTTACATAAATTCTCTTGAAATAAATTTGTTTGCATTAATACATTCCAACTCTTTACCCTAGAGAACACCTACTTGTGAAAAATGCTCCTTTTGACTCAAGAACATAATTTCTTGGCGAAGGTCAGGAGGCAGCAGCACGTGGCACAGTCAACCAATGAGCTTTACTTTAGCGGGTGCACGCGAAACCCCGCTACCGGAACGGCGCGAACCTACGCGAAAGCGACTGCCGACTGGGACCTCTATCCTGTTTGCTGTTACCCGCGTTTGGTTTAGGGGTTGTGTTTGATTGAATCATAATTTAAGTTGTTAGTTTTGTATTTGTCACAGTGGTTATGTGCAAATGTGCTGCTACAGAAGAGCAATATGCTGCCGTCCTAACTTAAAGAGCAGTATCTCCACTTCTAGCCCGTTTGCAGTTAATCCACTTGGTGTGTTCATTATGACTATATTTATCATCATACGAAGCTAAAAAGCAATGAAAAATATAGATCTATAAGAAAAAACATAAGCACCATGCAGTGGCACAGATATAAATACTTTCATGCGCATTTTCTCGGAAGTACCAATTTGTGAGATACTGCTCTTTAAGTTAGGACGGCAGTGTGGAGGTCCAATTATTTCTGCACGATTTGAATTTAGGTCATTAATGGACCAGTTGTGAAGGTACGTTGAAGATATTTTGGTTTTCAACAGGTGTGTGATAATGGCGAATGACGCTGTCGTTTCTATATCCGATCGCATTTTTATGCGTCACCGAATAGGTACCTACGTTGATTATATAATTTCTGAAATTGAAATATTACAAAACTAGTCTCATATATAACCATTATACCTCAATTGTTCGCAGTTGTTCTCTGTTTATTGAACTGTACCATATGAACATGGCTTCCATGGCATATTTTTATAACCAAGTGCACATTTGTACTGAACCTCCAAATGCAGATAATCTTGAATCAAAAATGTATTGCATTATGAAAAAGAATATTGTTCGTTATTGAAGTTGAAATATTTTTGCGTCAACCAACTCACACCATCGAACAAAGAAAGTATTCACAATAGTGTTCAATATCAAATTTGAAATATTCTTGCACCAAACAACTCCCATTATTCAGTGAAGAAAGTGTTCATATGTCTTAAAACAGTTTCCTTTCAAGTGGTCAAGAGGATTCCGTCAAAAAATCAAACTAATATTTGGTTGGACCTATTCAAGAATACAATCGACTTGAATCAATGCAATTATGCATTGATTCAAAAAATCCTTTTTATCAGTGCGCCCCTGTATCTCCTATAGGTTTACAAGTTTACCCCAATGATAACGTTGAATTCAGCCACCCTGTAAAGAGACATTTTGAAGTTACATCGGTGGAAACTTACCCTGAAACACATCGATATCTCCCGTTGGCAATCGAGACGGAAAGCGAGTTCAGCACCGCAGCGCGAATCCCTCCAATTCTGCAGAAATAATCCGGAGTTTGATCAGTTGCTGAGCAGCCGCGCTTTATATTTTGTTGTGGTAAGTTGTGATATCCGGGAAAGTCCGGGCGCGGGTGATATTGATCCGGTGGATCCGGTCACTACAACCAATCCGGCTGAGGCACGCCCAGACTCTATTATTATAAGCGCTCTCTGATATTTATATGCAGCTCACGGAAGCCACATTCATAGCCCCCGACTTCGACTCATTCCACCCAATTTACCCCAATATGCAAGGTAAATAAACGAGAGTGGATTTACATCACATCCGTCACAATAAAGGCTTTTTAATGTAATTCTGGCCGTTCGCTTATGTTCAGGAAAATTGGAACTGTATTGACCTCACGGTTTCGCTCACTGGCGTATCAGGAATATTTGATATCTGGGACTTACAAAGGCGTAAAAGGGCCACGTTTTTTTCTTTTTTTCAATCCCGACTTCTATCTCGGGATCTCGATATCTTAACATCTAAGTCGGGATATCAAGATTCTAACATCTAAGTCGGGATCCCGACTTCTAATTCGGCATTCCGACTTCTATCTCGGGATCTCGAGATCCCAACATCTATAAGTCGGAATCCCGACTTCTAACTCGGGAAATCGAGTTCCCAACATCTAAGTCGGGATATCAAGATCCCGACATCTAAGTAGGGATCCCGACTTCTTTCTCGAGATCCCGACATCTAAGTCGGGATTCCGACTTCTATCTCGGGACCTCGAGATCCCGACATCTGTAAGTCCGAATCCCGACTTCTAACTCAGGAAATCGAGTTCCCAACATTTAAGTCGGGATATCAAGATCCCGACATCTAAGTAGGGATCCCGACTTCTATCTCGAGATCCCAACATCTAAGTCGGGATTCCGACTTCTATCTCGGGACCTCGAGATCCCGACATCTAGGTCAGGATCCAGACATTTAAGTCGGGATCCCGATTTCTTACTCGGGATCCCGACATCTATAAGTCGGGATCCCGATTTTTTACTCGGGATCCCGACATCTATAAGTCGGGATCCCGACTTCTAACTCGTGATATCGATATCCCAACATCTAAGTCGGGATATTAAGATTTTGGCATCTGAGTCGGGATCCCGACTTCTAACTCAGCATTCCGACTTCTATCTCGGGATCTCGAGATCCCCACATCTAAGTCGGGATCCTGACTTCTAACTCAGGATCCCGACATCTAAGTCAGGATCCAGACATTTAAGTCGGGATCCCGATTTCTTACTCGGTATCCCGATTTCTTACTTGGGATCCCGAGATCCCGACATCTATAAGTCGGGATCCCGACTTCTAACTCGTGATATCGATATCCCAACATCTAAGTCGGGATATTAAGATTCTGACATCTGAGTCAGGATCCCGACTTCTAACTCAGCATTCCGACTTCTTTCTCGGGATCTCGAGATCCCGACATCTAAGTCGGGATCCGGACTTCTAACTCGGGATTCCGACTTCTAACTCGGGATCCCGAGATCCCGACTTCTATAAGTCGGAATCCCGACTTCTAACTCGGGATATCAAGATCCCAACATCTAAGTCGGGATATCGAGATCCCAACATCTAAGTCGGGATATCAAGATTCTGATATCTAAGTCGGAATCCCGACTTCTATCTCGGGATCTCGAGATCCCGATATCTAAGTCGGGATCCCGACTTCTAACTCGGGATTCCGACTTCTGTCTAGGGATCTCGAGATCCCGACATGTAAGTCGGGATCCCGACTTCTATCTCAGGATCCCGACTTCTATCTCAGGATCCCGACTTCTATGTCGGCATCTCGAGAACCTGACATCTAAGTCGGAATCCCGACTTCTAACTCGGAATCTCGAGGTCTCGACTTAGACGTCTGACTTATAGTCTGGTTCACAAGTGCCACCTTGTTGGGGCCGGCAAAAATTGCCACAATTAAGTAAACACAAAAAAAAAGGTTTGGTTTTTAGCAGGTATTTCAAAAATTATTTAAGATAACTGAGATCTGAAAAAAAGACTCTTAACGTCCTTAACGAGCAGGAATTTCCCTACTAAAAAGTCTTTCGGTACTGTACCGACATTATTTATAATTTCAATTCAGAGGTGAAACATGAGATCAAAAAGGAGATCAGAATAAAAAAAATCGCCTATTTAATATAAATATCAAGGAATAAAAATATTTTTGTACTATCTACATAAATAAAAATAATCCAAAACAACAAATTTTTATCACAACTTTTTAATTAATTGTGATTTTGTTATTTAGTTAATTTTTACCTGATGAAAGTTAAAATAAAAACGCTGATTATTTCTAAACTAAAAACTTTTTTTTTAATCCGTGGTGCTATTTGTGAAAAGATTTAGAAAATATCTCCATTGGAAAAATCAAGAAATTTCTGAGTTTTGGTCGAAAATATGAACAGGATGTTCATAAAATCTGTTGTGGAATTATCTGCGACTGAAACTTTTTCTGGCGGGTCAATAAATTCTAATCTCACACTCATTCGGCTTATGAAGAAAATAATAGGGGATATTTCCATAGTCTTTGGAGATAATAGCATCAAACTTGGTGTTGTTGGATTCCTTATGATCGTCCCTAACCGATTATTCAATAATATACCTGGTGTTCTATTTAAAAAAATTATTGAAGATAGCGCTCAGCTGCCATTTTAAAACTTTTAGCTGGAATTTTCTCATGAAAACTGGAATAATTGTATGTATAGAAAAATATGAGAAATTATATTTGATCCCCTATAAATTTTATTTATACTCATTACTTAATTGATTTGATATGTTCTACTTCTTACCATTTATTTTTATATATACCTATTCATTCAATTTTGTCTTTGTATTTATTATAACTTTGTGAAATTTATATTTTCCGACATATATTTTGATTTGAATTGATTTGAAATCAATTCAAACTATCGCCTGGCCTCTAGTAAAAGAACGAAGCTTCAACAAACATATCATACAGGATGAACCAATCATGCGATTTGAATTGGCGGGGGCGAAACAAAGAAACGAATTAACTGTCTGTTAAAGGCCCACAAATGACGTGTTCCTATTTCGGATCCATTGATGAATTTAAATGAACCCACACGGTGATTAGATAATGAAAAAATTAATTTCTGTACTGGGGACTACACAGTAGCGGTGGCTTTTAATTGGATTGAATTGAAATTACGATATAATATGTCAGATAGAGTTTCTTTGTTATCATTCGATCGAGTTCAGCGGTAATGAGTTACAAATATCATCGAATTCAGTAATGAATGACGGTTCGGTGGCTATTGGTGATAGTTTTTTGCTTTAATATGTCCTGAATTATCTGTTGAAACTGTTGAAAGGAATGTCAGTCAGTGAAAATCGTTATAACTGATGGCAAACAAACAACAATTATCGGTTGCTAATGTTATCAGAGCTGAATCGAAAGAAATGTATTCCATTTAATAAACTGATTATTATTCTTCAATCGTAAATTATATATCGAAAACTGACAGCTTGTCATAAGAAATAATTTCTAAAAATGACTGATAATCCAGTAACGATAGACAAAAGATCAGAGGTGAAACATAAAAAAATTTTAATTTAAAAAATATATATATATTTATTTGTTGTGGAATCATCTTGTCTTTCAGCCGCAGATATTTCCACGACAGATTTTATGAATATCCTTTTCATATTTTCGAACAGAAATCAAAATTGTATATTTTAATTCAAATACAAACCCTGAAGTTATTTGTTCGAAGAAAATCATCAGGTTAATCCACATAGAAAAACGAGAATGATACGTTAATTAAATCCTTCGCAATGAAATCGTTCTCCGTAATAGAGAGATCATAATCATGGAAATAAAACATTTTAAATTATTTTCCACCAAGGCGGGCAATATCAACCCATGGCAGCTATTAATGTGTTTTTTGTACCAGACATGAGTAAAATACATTAATAATGCTCCAGAGCGGCTGTTTCTACACAATGAGTTGCTTTTTTTAATAAATCGACTAATTAATAAAATGCTGTCCGCATGGATATTGGATACATTTTCGTGAGATAAACTGGTCGACACAACAATGGTGTGCGGTGAAAAACTTTCTCGGAAAATAAACGGAGATATCACACAAAGGCTGTTTACCACTGTGGAAATAGTGGACGATATGTCAGGTTGAATATAAATGGAAACTCTTTCGAATTCAATTCAATGAACGTGCAGTCCTTCAGACAGTTCATGTCGTTGAAGGCCTTCTTCAAGATGAGTAATATACTACCTGGGATATATAAGAAAGAAATTAGAGTTGTTGGCAGAGGAGTAGTTATTTCCTAACAGATGTTCATTTTATGTCCTACTTTGTACAATTTGAGATACAATTTTTCTGACCGTGATGTTCAGACTATATAACCCATATCCTCAATGAGATGACAGAGGCAACTCTGACGAAACGTCGTCGTCGTCGTGACAATTGGGCCCAACAAGGCACCAAAATTTCACTATACACGCAATTAAAATTCAAGAAATGATAAAATTCATAGTAAGGTTATTCTGGTATCCCATTGTCTATACGGACAAAGAAAAAAACTGGTGCAACATTGTTGATTCTTATCGTAATTTCAATTGACCCATACCACTAATTAAGGGCTTCCACACATTACGGATTTCTTTATGCTCGCTTGACCGAAGACATCATTGTTCATAATATATGCAATCTCTTTAAACTTCCTTCTATATCAGCTCTCTTTTTTGTTGATGACTTTGGCTTCCGTCCATTTGATGTTGTGTTGGGTCGCTATCCCTGATTTTGTTGTTTCTCCTCGTTGAGTGTTTCTTTTGTGTTCAGCAAGTCTCACGTTCAGTGGTCTCTTGGTTTCTCCAACATACGCTTCGGCGCATTCGCGGGGCACGCGGTAGATGCAGTTTTTGAAGTCAATGTCAGCGTACGTGGCTTCTTCTTTGTGAGGTGGCTGCGAATGGTGTTACTATGGAACCACGGAGACGACTGGACAACTTTTTAGAACATCTTAACAACATCACAGAGTCCATAAAATTCACAATGGAAAAGGAGACCCAAGATGGTTTACCTTTTCTAGACGTGAACGTTCAAAAGAACAATGATAGGTGCCAAACATCAGTGTACAGAAAGCCAACTCACATAGGACAATACCTGAACTTTGAATCGAACCATAATGGTGCTGGTGGAGCGCGCCTACAGCCTGTGCAACACCGATGAAAGTCTTACCACCGAATTAAACAATATCAAGAAAGACCTGAGACTAAATGGGTACCCAAAGAAACACATAAAAGAGGTTCTAGCCTGCAGGGGAAACAACAACAAGAAACCAGACGATTGGTAAGTGGAATTCTGGTAACTGCTTGTTCAATGATAATAATATATTCATCATGTGATATTTTTGTACGTACACAGAAAAAACGTTCGTCTTGTAGCGAAGAAATACATTATCTTAACCAAAAATTATCTTCTGAGAAAGACATAATCTCCAACAAAAGAAATAATATCTTAGGTGAAGAATATTCATAGGTTTGGGTGAAATCCTTCATTACCTTGATTATGAATTATTTCATAGCAAAGACCGCGCCTTTCATATAAAGTTCTGATTTTTCAAGAAGAGATCTATCTTTTCCCCTACCATCTACTGCCATGTAGCACACGCATCTACAAAAGTCTGTTGCCGAGTCGGTTCAGTACAGCGTTGTAGTGCTGTTTTGACCAAGACCGTTGAATGCGATTTTTGGTTGCTACAAAGTGAATATGTTATACTCCATTTCCATGCATGCAATTTTTGAGGAATGATGAAGAAATTGAAGATCTCGATCAATTTAACATCGGGCATCTTTACACCAAATTTGTAGGTATGTATTTAGAGAATTATTAACAAATACATGACTTTCATTTGGCAATATTACCATAAATATATACATCCCATTTCCATAAAAATAAATCCAGTAAGGCGTGAAGCCAATCTACATGACATTTACAACGTGTTCTTAAGTACCTAAGTGTCTACTTTTCTTGTGGTTCGAAAATGGCCGCCTCTGTCTTCGAACTGACCAGCGAACATGGGTGAAAGAAAATATCGTATTTTGCGCAATTTAAGATGTATTTAGTGTCAAAATTCATTATTCACATCGTTGTTAGTATTTTCTAAATACCCAATATAACGTTAATAGGTAAAGGTGAATAACACGGTTATATTACTTTTTTTTTCATTCATTATACTTTTTGTATAGTTATAATAGTTCAGCTCAGTCGGCTCTAGTTTGTTGTCAAAGTTTGTATCAATAACAGTAATTTTATTTTACATCTCGCTTATGTTTGTAACATTTGAGTTTCTTATTATATTTTTTGTGGTTAAGAAAAGCTTGTACCAATGATAGTATTACACGTTTATTTTTGAAAAATTTCAGTTCGTATTGTATGTAATGAATTAATTGTTTATCTTACCTTGAAATAGTGTTTTTCATTCTCTTATGAGAATTTCATTAAAATATTTTATGATAATAATGTTCTTTGTGAAAAATATAGAAAACTGCTTAATACTTTTTTCAGGATTTTCTTTGTACAGGGTGTTCCAAATTCGATACTTACCATTGGGATCTCGGAAACTATGAAAGATACAGCAAAGTTTAAATAATTATGGCAAAGTTGTAGAATTTGAAGCTTAAGTTGTTCATCTTAAAAGCTCCATATTATGCAAATTTGGCAAAATTCATTCTTTGCTGTATGTTTTATAGTTTCTGAAATCCCAATGGTGAGCATCGAATTTGGAACACCCCGTACCCAAAGCATTATTTCCCTTATATGAGAGAATATATGTTTTTGGATCAAGAACATGAATATCTTTCAACAAGGAAATATACATTTGCAACAAATACATACATTCTTTAAAACAAGATAATTGTGAATTTGAACAAAACATCCTTAGTAAATATTGTAATTATATTATCTTGCGATAAAGAATTATTTATTTCATCTCAGATATTACCAGTTCTTCTAGTTGAAGATATT
This sequence comes from Chrysolina haemoptera, assembly GCA_958298965.1. Taxonomy (NCBI): domain Eukaryota; kingdom Metazoa; phylum Arthropoda; class Insecta; order Coleoptera; family Chrysomelidae; genus Chrysolina; species Chrysolina haemoptera. The sequence continues at coordinate 32,063,608 of OY282592.1, read as the reverse complement.
ACCGACTCTATTAAAGACAACATTCGTTTGGACATATACAAGATCATGGCGAGCTTGATTTAATTTCGTTTGACCTTATTTTAAGAGGACTCTTTTATCTGAGTAGATATCACCACAAAGCATCAAAAATTCTCACTCACAGAAAAATCGTTTCAAGAGTTGACCAGTTTATAAAAACTACCGTCCTTTGTAGAGGTTTCATTACGCACTTCGTCTAGCAAAAAATAGTCGCGTGCGAAGCGAAATGATGAAAATTCTCTGCCCACACCGCAAGGTGACGCGTGTATGATTGATTCGAAAAATGCCTTCTTCTCCGCACCGTCTGGCGAAATTTGGCATGTGGTTGCAGAATTGCCACCTGTAGGGCCATTAACCAACAGTCGTTAATCTAAATTGACTTTATGTTTCATTTAATTGATTCGCTCTTGATATCAATTAGCCGCTCTTCTTGGATTCAATTTTAACGGGCGGCGCTATGTTATCTGATGAAAAATTGATGCGATCGAAGAACTTTCGCACGTCTATTCATAATTCTAGATCAAACTTCTTGAATATTTCCCAAGGCTTAATTAAGGGTCTGCATCCCTGAAAAAAGGGGGACGGAAACGATTTCTTTCTTCTGATTGATGAAGGAATGAATGAGTGTATACAGATAAAAATAACAAAAAAAATATTTTGAAAGTATTAACTGAATGAAAAGGATATTTCTTCCCATTTTTGTGCATTTTTGATCAGTGCCACCATCAAAATGAACGAATATTTTTATGATGTTTCCTTGTATTATTGAAGTCTATCAATTACTTGATGGAATGACGGTCTCGTTTTCCTCTTACACAATTCGGTTTATTTGTGAATAATTTTACAAAAAAGTGTTGTTCTTGCGAAATGAATTTCCTTGCATTATTCCATTCGAATTGGGAAATAGCCAATTTTATAACCGTCAAGCTATAAAGGAATGTTTCAGCCGTCGACTAGTGAAAATTAATTATTAATTACAATTCTTGAATCCAAAATAGAACTGAATTTCTTGACGCACCTCACGTTGCTCCTCCAATACGGCTGATAACGTGAAACGTGGAGAGAGGGATCATACAAGTTCTGGCACAGGGTCGGATTTCGGATCACTTAAAATATTCGCTGCCTAGACATTTTTGTTGTGCTATTAACTATCGGTTATGATGATATTAAATGAAAGTACATGCCATTTAACTCACTCGAAATTGTTTTCTCTAACTTATTAGGATATGAACTCTACCGATGATGCAACTATTTGTGGATATATTCCAAAATTCGGGAAAATATAAAATTCACTGGTCGGGTGGAAATTCAAAAAAATATAATTTAAAAAATTACTAGTTTTTATACAACTTGTTTTCTGTGTGTGGGGGTGGGTGCGTGTAGGTGTGTTTGTGTGTGCATGTATACATGTTTATTTCAAATTTGAAAGTGGTTTATATTATTCATCGGAAGTTTGATTTTGTGGAGGAAATTGAATTCTTGACATGATTTGTTTGGGTATTTAACCTTCAACAATCGGTCAATTCAGTCATCCAGTCGACTTGTTTGGCAGGAATTCATCAGTTGGAAGACAATAAATACATCATGACATTTTCAGATTGAGAAAAATTCAAGATGGCAAAAAGTTGCAGCAAACATAAATCAAAAACATGTTTTCGAGCATATTAATGTTCATCTTCAGTTGACATGAACAGGAGGTGAAAATGAAATCAGTAAAAACACTAATTACAACTACGAAAAATGTGAAAAACCAATAAATTAGCGTACAAAATCGAACCGGACCATAATCACAAAACTTGTCCGCCATCTTGGAGCCGTCATCTCAAAAACAATAATTTAAAAAAAAAGATTCACTGTCTCCTACACCGAAAACCCACACATACGAATTCTGAATCGAATCCGACTATAATCGCAAATCTCGTCCACCATCTTGAATTTATTAATTTCAACAAACGATTCCTAATCTCCACCTCCGAAAACCCTCTCATACCAATTTTGAATCGAAAAATCTGAAAAAATATTTCAATGCATCAAAACCTTCAAAAAATAATATACGATAAAGACTTCATACGCCAGCACTGTATATTTATGCTGCATGCATGTCATTAGCTTTTATCCAGTATTCTAGATGAGACCATCGGTATAACTTTTTGTTGTACACTTTTCTTCCCAAAATTCTCATTCAAAACATCATCGAAATAGTTTCCGCCCGTTAATCAATTATACCTACTATTTTTAACGCTTCATATTCTACAGATTTTCAGTTTTTTTTATTTTACTTTCAATTTTCGATTCATTCTGTGATTGGACCGCAATATTTAATCTCAAATGCTCGTACAAATTTTCAGATTACCACGAAAGCGAATAGGAAAAACAATTACCGAAATACTTAATTCGGTCCTGTACCGCGCGAAAGTTGACAAGCTGGAAATGGCAGTTCGAACATGAACTGCCATCTAGCGATAGAAGTTTCTTATACTAAGGGCTAAAGACCGTTAAGTAGATTGAAATATTCTGTCAGACCCAATCAAGACAGTTATGACCTGGATTATGACGTTTCTTGCGAGGTGAGTTTTGACAGGTTATAGAGTAAGAGCCAAGGGCCATCAGGGCTGGTTTTGAGACGAGGATCGATGGTAGCACCACCAAACTTGGTATGCTAGTTGTTGAAACCATGATGAATACGAAAAAAAATTGTTTACCAAAATTCCAGGGGCGGAACATATTTTTTTGTGAAAGACAATTCGATTCTTCGCAAAAATTATTCCAAGTAATTTCTTATGAAATGCGCTCGTCTCGACATCAACTTTCAGGTTCACCCATATCCGCCGCAGAAAATTCTGGCGGAGCCGAATATTTGATTGGTCATAACTCTGCTAAAAATGATCGGAGAAGGAAAACGAAAAGTTTATATCGTTTCTGAAGACTCCTACCTTCTCATGCAAATATAATATGCGAGTATTTGAGTACCTAAAATGTGTTTTGTCGCACTTCACGGAAATGTTTGCGATTGATCCGAAAATCATGAATAAGTTAGTAAATATGGAATGATTATACTGAAGCAGCAACCCATACCCGCTTTGGACTATATGAAACAATTTTAAAGTAGTGTGACAGGTCCCACTTATACATGTCAAAAAAAAAAACTTCATTTCACTCCTGCCTCATATTCAACTTAACCCATAAAACTAGCATTCTCTTCAGTTGATGTTGAAAACAATCGCCTATTCATATCCTACGTATTTGTTTGATAACACTGTTGTGAAGTGCAAACCTCAAGCTTGAAATCAAATACTTTATTTTTTATGTAGGATGTGCATGAGCGATTATTTTCAACATTTACTGAAGAAAGTACCGGGATTATGGGTGAGTTGATAACTAAAGCAGGAGTAAAACCCAGTTTTTTCTTTGAGATGTCTTAGTGAGACGTGTCTCACTAGTCTAGAAACGTTGCATATGGTCCAAAGAGGGTACTGATTCCTGCTTCAGTATAATTATTTCATATCAACTAAAATATCCATAACTTTCGGATTCTCCGTAAATATTGTAGAAGGGTTATGTGAAGTGGAACAAAACACATTTTGTGTACTCATATACTCACATGTTAGATATATTTGCATGAGGAAGTACAAGTCTTCCGGAACGATATACACTATTTCTTTTCCTTCTACCATAATTTTTAGCAAAGTTATGACAAATCTAATTTTGCAGTGGCGGTTAAGGCGAGCCTGAAATTTTATATTGGTTTTCTGAGAAAACGAGTGCATTTTGTGAGAAATTACTAGTATATTCCTTGTGGAGAATTGAATTATCTTTCGCCTTGTTGGAATTGTTTCTTGATAAATCTCATACTTTCCGAAACAACAGCAAAAAAAATATATCTTTTTCAAATAAAAATTTTTTTGGGTTCCACCCCTGATATTTTGGTAAACAATTTTTTTTAACAATATAGATGTCAAGAAGTCATGTGCCGAGTTTCAAAGTGTTACGATTCAATCTTCACTTTTGGCTTACATTTGTCTGTGGTTACTGTACTATTATGGAGTCGTTCAGAAACTTACTCAGAGTAAACTCTACGTACTTTGCTTTTGGAAAGAGTAGTGATATACTCTGACAGTAATGACAATAATATGGAACTTATTTGATAGTTTGTGTATGTTGTTCGTATTTTAAAATTTAAAAAAATACGGAAGTTTCGACAATTTATAATTTATATATTGTAGTCCCACGATATGTACTTTCATCTTGTTTCAATTGGCATTGGCAGGGATAATGTTATTCTTAAAAAGGAAGGTATGCTTCAAAGTGTTTGTAACAATATTTCATTTCTGGAATCCTTAATAAAGAAAAAGTCCTAATAATTTTTTTCTTCAGCAAATAGAGATAACCCAAAACCAAACAAATCCTCAATTTCACGAATCACTATTGTCAATAATATCATTTACACTTTGTAGAGTTTTTGATCGACTATTCGGGGGTAATGATCGACATATACTTCTATACTTCTAATCACGTGACCATACTCTTACTCTAGTCAAACTCATATCATATTATCGATTATAAAAAATCCAGTCAACGCAGACTCCGTCTGCAGTGGCAACTGTAGCGTTTTTAGTGTTTTTGCTATTATTAGACTATCATCAATACTCAGAATGGAATTCCTTCTTATCTTTCTTAGTAATATTAAAATTGTACCTTTCTGCAAGTACAATTTACAAATTCCGTTGATTCGGCCTTTTCTGCAACAAAAGTAAATCTTTACTATATTAATTTGCAATGAAAAATTGTCTAAGAAGCATTTCCTGTGAACATTCCAGTTGTTTTCAAAACAAAATGTGCTGAAACACCTAATATTGAACTGGCACACTCTGCCATTTTCCATTATGTGGTTTTTGAAATAACTATTCAGACATTTATTTTCAAACTGCCAATAATACTTAACACCTCTGACATTCCTCTCCACAACAACATTTGTCCCAAGAAAAAACTTTCATGGCAATTCAGATTAATTTAGAATACTTGCAATGCAGGTAATTTAAAATTGTAAAAATTAGCCCTCGCCTATGTGGGTATGAATCCCTGGTTCTTGTTTTCTCCATATTTCAAATTGATGAAGAATCTCTTTCTGTTCTTGTTGCCCTTGTTCTATTTTTTGTCTTCTGTTCCTTCTAGAAATCTAGAAATTCTAGTCTTCGATAACAAAGTTCGTGGACAAGAATAAGATCACAAACAAGTATTTTTAGATGCTTCTGTGGAGTTCTTAGAAGTTTTGTGAGTGTTTGTTGGCATTTGCAGGTTAATTGACAGGGATTATATTAAATACCAGGCCCATAATAATAACGATAAAAGTAAAACTGTTCTCCATTCCCATTCAGGCGATTCAATATTCACATCCTGTAGCAAATTATCAGAATTAATCAGTATTAAGAAACGTACCTCACAAAGAAATGAGCACCATCTAACATCAATCTCAGTCAGAATTTCAAATCTCTCTGATCTTAAATATGAGGCCACATCTGTCCGGATCTTGAATATAACATTAAAATAGTCTTTTAAATGCAGCACAATGGAATCGCTAACGAGTATTGCAATAAAAGAGTAAAGAAGTTCAGTTTAATTCGGATTTAATGTCTTCTCAGAGCACACAGAACAGAGGCTGCATTTTCATATTCCTCTATGATTACTCGAAACGGAGTAATATTTCATATGTCACTATGAAAAGCTACAGAATTTCACTCCATCCATTAGTGACTTTCGAAATGAGTTCTAAGCTGTAGTTGAATAAAACACCTGAGATGTATAAACGATGAGCGACGTTATATTCCGTCTCTTGGATTTAATGGGTCTTTCATTACAATGTGGAATTTGAAACTCTGAAAAATATCTCTTGCTTCTCTTTCCATTGGTAAAATCAAATAAGTACATATTATTATAGTCAGTTATTATAGAATTGTAATAAACAGGATTATCTAACAAGAGCCTTCTAAAAAAACTGTTTCACAGATAAGTATAGGATGAAGGAATGATTATGATTTATATATAAAATAAAATATAATATAAACAGGATTTTGTTTTTTTTCGAAACTATGAATAGGATATTCATAAAATCTGCGGAATCATCTGCGGTTGAAATTTTCACTTTCAGATTTTTTCTTTTCAGTTAGAGTCTTTTCACAATATCTATCAGATGTAGTTCAAGGTCCAGCGTGGCTTTAGCCGGGGAAGTAGTTGTTTTCTGTTAGGTATTACAAATAAATCACATTTTCCATTTTTTTCATTTTCATGGAGAATGTTTCGACTTTTTTCTCGAAATTTCGTGTTTAATGTCGACATTTCGAATTTTATGTCAAAATTTATTAATATCGACTTTTCGAAATTTCGATAAAAAAGTCGAACTTTCGACACGTCGAAATTTCAACATAAAAGTCGAAATTTTGACTTTTTTCTCGAAACTACAATAAAGTCGAAGTGATTAAATTTCGACATAAAACTCGAAATTTCAAGAAAAAATTCGAAATTTCGAAAAAAAAGACGAATTTTTGACATTAATGTCTAAATTTCAACATTGAAGTAGAAATTTCGACTTTTTTCTGGTAAAATTTTCCAAACTTTTAGTATGTTGTCGAACTCTGCTTCCTGAACAAAAGTTACCGTAGGCACACAAAAATTCTGTGTATAGTTTACGAGATACAGAGTGTTGAAATTGTAAGATGGAACTTTCAGGCCATTATTGGCTGAACTTTATTGCTGGGAATATCACAAAATTATTAGTGGATTTTCGATCTATACCATACTACTATACTTGGCCAGTGCAATGGTATGTTTTTCAAGCATTTTTTAAAACTGTATACAGGTTAAAGCATGACTTTTTCCGAGTTACACAAAATGAAAATAATTTCAGAATGAGCATCAACGTCATGAGTCGGATCGTATGAAAATTGAATTTTCTGTGTTCAGTATATTCGATAAGATTGACTGATTCCAAAAAATATGATTTTTCCTTAAATATACAGGGGAGATTGAAAGTATAAGTGTATCTGTTATATATTCTTTGGATTACATGATTGGATCAATTTAGTGCACTAGTTATATGTGCCGTGTAGCCACTTGACAGGACGTAAATTTTGAATATTATACAGTGTGACTTAAGAATACACGAGACTAATATTACCAGAAATTAGCGAAATTCCCTGTATAAAAAAAACTAACCGGTCAATTTTCTTTATTTCTTCACATTGTATAGGGGATATATCACATGAACTTCTGTGAAAAATGCAGGAATTTTCTATGTCTAGTTTTCAATTAATGGATGGAGATGCTGAAAATCCGATCGTATAATTATTCATTTGAAGGATAATTCAAACTAATTCCTCACAAAGTAGCTCCCAACTTGTTTCCCACTGAGAGTATACAGAATAACTATTTAAATAGGGCTAGTCGAAAGTAAGAAATACGGGGTCGGTCAGTATATAGGTATTTACTTAAAATACTAATGTAACTATATAAATTCACACTATGGACAAATTCAATATTGATTCTTTCTTCCTTCATACTTTGAAATGAAAACGTTCCTTTACCATGAAATCAATGAAAATCACGCTAATGGAATTGGTGAATACTAACAAATATATAATATAATAATTTTGTGATATTCCCAGCAATAAAGTTCAGCCAATAATGGCCTGAAAGTTCCATCTTACAACTTCAACACTCTGTATCTCGTAAACTATACATAGAATTTTTGTGTGCCTATGGTAACTTTTGTTCAGGAAGCAGAGTTCAACAACATACTAAAAATTTGGAAAATTTGACCGAAAGACTTTTTGCATAAGGAGTGTGCGTAGTCCTTTAACATTCAAGTCGAAGTGATGTAAAAAAACTTCATGCCCCCTGCGCTTTCGTAAAAATCGGATCATCGTGCAACGAAATTAGACAATACTGCACCATCATCGATTTTAGTGACAAGAAATTTCTGGTTTGACTGGGAATAAATAAAATTTACAACATTCTAGTTACAACATTCCCAGCAGAGAAGAAGTTATTACAAGTCGCCGCTCCCTGAGCATGAAGTAATTAGCAGATAAATCCATAACCGGTGTTTAGGCATATTATCCTTTCACACGGTCCCATCGATGTCTGTGGCCGTTCGACGGGAAACTGTCCAGTCCAGTTAGTTTTCGAGTGGCCTAATAGAACTAACTATCTCATTATCGGACTTGACGGTTACAAATGTCCCCTGTGTAAACATTCAATAAAGGGTATATAATAATATAGACGGGTTGGGGAAACTGTTGTGTAGCTCACTTAGCTTGCTAAGTGATTCTAAATGCATTGTTATGGCACGTAAGAAGAGAGAATGAACGACTGACTGTTCAAGAAAACATATGACAGTGAATTTGGCGATTTAATTTTGATCGCTTCACATCACCATCACATTATCAGGGGTTAGAAGACAAATAAGGAGTGATTCACAAAAAATATAGTTCAAGAATTAGAAGCTACCCAAAACACCAAAAGTACGTCACTTTCACTCGACGCGCGTTTGGCTAATAAAGATAGTATCATCAGACCTCTACGCTTACTACGCTAGAGAACAAAATTCTAATCCTATTTATACCTACTACTTATCTGAGTGGTTAATTGCACTCATTATCTATTTTAACTGACCCTCTATTCTATCTACCTCAATTATCTACTGGAATTGTTTACTTTGAATCAGAAACTACCTGGTCTAAACCATAGAAATTATAATATATATACTTACTCTAGAATGCCAATTCAATGGGACGAAAGTGCTGTAAAAAGTTCGATGCATTATTTAGTGCGCATGATCAGGACCAGTTTCATTCATGCCAGGGTGGGTTTCAGTGCGATTTTTAAATGATTCATGATATTGAGTAAAATCTATTTAATAATACGTTGGTGTCAGGGCAGTCTATGAGACACGAAAAGTTTTGGTGGGCATACCTATGTTGTGAAACTGATTATATCCGAGAAATTCATCGACTAAAATAACAATGAAAAAATATATCTTGAGTAGGTAACTATTGGTGAAGTTCTGATTCCCACGGAAAGAAACATCCTGTATTGTTCAGAGAACATCGTGAGAACCAAAGGAAGGTATGTAGGAATTGATATTCTGGGAAACAGATGTTCGGCATATCTCCAAAGTGACATATGGCATCTGGATGTGCTGAGGACTGGAGCTCAACGGGTCAGTCTCGAAGGGACCGCTAACGGTTGGAACGATTGATAATATTTCGGAAAAGCATCGTTCATGGAAATATCTATAAAACACAGACAGATCGCCAACCTTTCTGCGATGTTCCAGAGGAGTGAGCTAGCTTGTGAGTGAAGTTGTTGGAGCACCATGCCATGTCATGCCTTATTTGCTCTATTTATGTTATTTATTAGATTTGCCATCAACAATTCATATTCAAGTAGGTACTTACTAAAAATAATGGATTCCAGGAATAAATATTTCCTTTATTTCCACACCATAGAACCAAGCACAATTCTTTCTGCCATGGTCTCGCAAAATTCAAGTCGCCGGTCTGGATCATCTTCAACCAATTGGTGCAAAATTTTTATTTTGTAAGGATGGAATTTATTTTGTTTTAAAACCCTCTTTACTGATGTTTTAGAAACATCACATCACATCACATCAGCTACTTGCTTAGTTGATTGTTGTGGGTTATTTACCATTTCGGCTAGTACTTGAATTTCAACATCTTCCGTAATTATTTTCGGCCTCCCAGATCTCGGAGCATCTTTCACGGTGCCAGTTTGGTTAAATTTTGCCACCAATTTCTGCAGATATTTTCGACACATCGAACGTTCTGGAAACCGTTCATTGAAAATGCGAATAGCAGCGTGGTAATTTCGGTTAGCTTCACCAAATATGATAACGGCTTCAACTTTGTCTGCTACTGAACGAGCCATATTAATCAACAAGAGAAATTGAAAACCGTTTGAAACAAAGTTTTGAAAACCTACAAAATGTCAATGACATTTGGCAAAAACAGATAAGAGTTTTTTTTCGTTGTCATGGATAAAATAAACGCGCCTAGCGTGCATAGCCTACCTCATTAATTTATTCGTGAACTGGTGCAAAAGTAGTCGAAATAATTATTTACAAGTGTTCATAAGTCCAAAACTATTAATTTTTTTGATAGAAAACCATTTATCAAACTTGTTCAGAATTCAACGTAGAATGTAATAATGCAATGAAATACAGGGTGTCCCATTTAAAAAAATTAACTTCTAAGTCACCGTGCTTTTTTGAGACACTCTGTATGAATGAAACTTAAACCATTAAATAGATCGAATGTTTCCCTACAACTTATGTGTTTAACATTTTTTTGTAATATGTAGAATAAAGAAGTTACAGGGGGGGCGACGGCCTCACTGTATATGACAATGTGCAACTCAATACACAACTTTGAGTTTTTTTGTGCATGGTTTGAGAAATATCAATTCTCACTTGTCAATATCAAACTTGATTGACAACCATCAACAATGCCGTTAACGTAAACATTTTCCCCAAACTCTCACTTTTCGATATCACCAAAGTGTCCTTTCCTTCACCTCATTTCCCATATTACACGGTATCATTAGGCATCATGCCCGAGTCAATGAACATGCATCAATTATATCAGACTAGTTGTTAATTAGGAATTTAATATTGTGTGGTATGCTCGGGGCATGTTCTCCGCTTATGGGTGAAATGTCTATTCCATGATAGTCTCCGGCTTCCTGCGCGCTGATTACAGGATGTGAGCTGCCGATATTGCTTCATTTCAGACCGACCTGATTTCTCATTTCGATTTATTGAAACACAGGGTTTTCGCGAAGGGCGAAAAGAGACCGACACGATATGTAGTGTCACCAGTAGTCCCCATAATATGGGAATTGGTTTCATTGTTAGATAGATAGGTAAATGAACTTGATTGTCAAAAATATTAGTTCAAAATAACTAAAGAACACGCTTTGGACTAAAAAGTAAAAAATAATTGACAATTTAATTACGCAAATGTAAGAAAAACGTGGGTGCTTCCGATCAATATTATCATATTTTTTAGTTTAATTTAACAATACTGACCGTTCAAGAGCTCAAGAGAACTCAAGCACCCCACGCTTTTTTTACATTTGAGTAATTGAATTGACAATTATTTTTTACTTTTTAGTCCATGTTGCAAAAAAAGCGTGTTCTTTAGTTTTTTTTTAAACTAATAATCGAAATCTACCACCTCGAAAACCCCCACATACCAATTTTAAATCGACTCTGAACATAATCATAAAACTTGCCTACCATCTTGGGCCGCCATCTTGAATTCATAAATTTTTACAAAAAATTCATAATCTCTGACCCCGAAAAACCCTCACGCACTAAGCTCGAGTGGAATTAGACCATAATGACAAATATCGTCCCCCATCTTGGAGGCGCCATCTTTAATTTATGAATTTTCACCAAATATTCGGAATATACGACCTGAAAAACCCTCACATACCAATTTTGTATCGAATCTGACCCTAATCACAAATCTCGTCCGCCATCTTGGAGTCACCATTTTGAATGTATTAATTTTGACAAAAAAGTCATAGTCTCTGAGCCCGGAAACCCTTACATACCAATTTTGAATGGACTCGGACCATTATCACAAATTTCGTATGCCATCTTGGAGCCGCCATTTTGTTTTCTCAATAACAAAAATTTCGTATTGCATTTTCACTGGAACTTTGAACACCTGCCAAATTTCAAATCATTCATACGTCTAGTAGTGGGTGAAAATCGCGTTCAAAATTACAGTTTTGAAACTTAGTTACTTAGTGGACCAACTTGTTTTCTATACTCTCCACACTCGTATTCTTTGCCTGGTATACAATCATAATTTTAGTCTGTAGAAGGTTAAAATCTTTTAGTGCGGACGCTATCTCATGTCATACACGCAGCTATATGTGTGAAATCAAAACTCATGTAGTTTTTTTTGTTGATAAAAAAGTTATTAACGTCTTTTATCGCATATTTATTTTTGTTGATAGTGATGAGTACCTGTTGATAGTTGGGAAAATCGCCTAGAATCCCCCCCCATAAATATGTCTTCGGTCTGTCCCTGGAATTGGGCTAGCGCCTAAACGAAAAACGTATTTCCTCTACAAAATAAAACTTTTCTTCAACATTCACAATGTGTATATGCAATTTTTATCATAACGTGTTTGTTTTGACATGTGTGAAATCAGCAACCAAAAGATAGCAACTAATTTTCCGAAGATTGCCGATCGGTCAGTGGCGTCGGACTGACAATTTATTTGGGGTTCTGCGCATATATAATAATTTCCAATAAAATAAAAAAAAATTCTCTTGGATATTGTAATGAAAAAAACTATTGAATGAGGAATGGCAATTCATGAAGCAGAATGATGGAAAACATGAATTTGAGATCGAAACGTCAACCAAAACTAGGTTTGTTTGATTCTCTGGGTGCAGGTAATGTCAGTCATGTAGAGAAACACTTTTGCAGCACTTGCGAAGAGGTGGATGAGTACCAACCATTAGCCTTTACTCATTGTAGTCATCAAGATGAGTTATTCTTTTCTGTTTCATATTTTTTTGTAAATTCCAGTCTCTTTCAGAATACAGTACAGACACTGGCGGATCTAGGCAGTTTTACAGGGGGGGGGCATATATATATATATATATATATATATATATATATATGGTTTTAATTTCATCACTTTCGTTTAGGGTGAAACTTTGCACAGGGAATGGTTTTGGTATGAAAATGTTCAGGGACAGCAGAGTAGAAAAAGACATCTGAAAAGACCAAAGTAATGTGTTTTAAATCTCCAGGAAAGAGATGCGGGTAGAGGATGGATATTATTTTTATTTGCCGTGGCGCTCCGTGGCCACTCACTGATTTTTGGTGGAGTATTCACTTTTCAGCTGCAGGAAAACCCGGAAAAACCTACAGCACCACCTCGGGTGGTCAGTGCTCACTCCAGAATCCAGAATAACATAAATGAGATGGATAAAAATGTGACTATAAACAACAAAAACACAAATCCAACATTTTACTAATAATCTTAATAATTAAACACATAAAACATAAGCTTATTAAATTATGTTGGCAAATCTGTTGATAACTAACTGTTCATTAATCTCAATGTCCGGATGAGCGTTAATAATAGCTAAACCAGATAGCCTATCTTCCGAAATAGTAGATCTGAGCCAACTTTTTATTCGCCTCAACGAAGGAAAACTTCTTTCTGATGAGGCAACACTGGATCGGAAGTGTAATGAAAATTTCAAGAAATGATGTTATTAAAGGAAACATTATTTTATCGCAGTGAGCAAGGGCTCCTAAAGCCTCGTCTGGAATAGGAAGTTTTTCTTCGCCGGCTTTTACTTTTATGTTCGAGTGTTTGAGGAAACATTCAATACGAAAACTACGAATACGAATAATTTTGGTTTGTATAACGTAGGTTTGGTTGCATATCCAGACTGATTGATGAACCAATATCAACTACTTATTCAGAGCTCTGGGGGGGGCCATGGGGGCCACTGAGTACAGATACAGTACTCATGTTATTTTCCAGGCATGCTTGTAAGGTGTTCGTTATTCCTATTCTTTGTTTAATTGCTTGATGTTCTGGGCATTGTGTGAGTATGTGTTTGACAATAAGTCTTCTGTTACAGTGTTGGCATCTAGGTTGTTGATCTCCTGCAAGCATAAATAGGTTGGTCAAATTTGTATGTCCTATCCGTGCTCGTGTAATAACAACTTGATCTCTTCTGCATGAGTATGATAGCGGCGTATGTGGATGAACTTTCTGCTTTATTTCCTTCAGTTTTGACTCAGTTCTGTCCCATTCTATCTGCCATTGTCCTAAGATAGCGTGTTTCAAATGGGTTTTTATATCATCAACCCTGATATATATATGTGTGTTCGGATAGGTTTCCGCGGTCAGATATTTGAAAACAGTTCTATCGACGGAGTAGGCAGATTGAGACCTTTGAGAGAACAAGTGACGAGACCTGGGGAGTAGGCAGATTGAGACTCCGGCGTCAAGTTACAAAATCCTGATGATACCTGAGGAATAGGCAGATTGAGACCTAACTTCACACCCTTTCAATCATTTCATCCTTTTTTCTTGAAAATGGCTCCAAAATCGGAGACGAAACGTCGAATTTCAACAAATTCTAGACGCGGTTCAACCCGAACTTCCAGTTTTCATATATATATATATATATATAAATATATATCCCCAGCAACAAGCTCTTGAGCAGCTTCTTTGGCAGCACTGTCAACAAGTTCATTACCAGCTATTCCACAATGACTAGGAATCCAGAGAAATGAAATTGATTTATTTTGTGTTCTCAGCCAATGTATACGGGCAAGTATAATTTGTACCAGTGGATCTCTACTAAACGGGTTCTGTAGTACTTGTATAGAACTCAGGGAGTCGGTGCAAACAACGAATTTGTTGTATGTGTTGAATTCTTTAAATCCTGTACTTCGTAAAATAGCATATAGTTCTGTTGTATAAACACTGGCTTCACATGGTAATGTCCATGAATGGCAAATTCCCAAACTTGATATGGCACATCCAGATCCGTTATCAGTCTTCGATCCGTCTGTATAGATGATGTGACAATCTGAGTTTATTATATTGGAAATTATTATATATGCGCAGACCCCCAAAAAAATTGTCAGTCCGACGCCACTGACCGATCGGCAATCTTCGGAAAATTAGTAGCTATCTTTTGGTTGCTGTTTTCACACAGGTTTTATTTTGCGTGTATGTGTAAGATAAAAAACGCTACCAGCTGGATGATCTTTCCCGTACATCCCATGTTTTCCTAAAAGCCATGATACTTTCGAAGCAGGTATACTTTCAGCTAATTTATTCATTGCAAGTGGTAGACGTATTTTGTCGAGTAACTCTCTAATTGATTTTCTGAAATCCAGCGGTGTACGATCCGATATCCCCAATAATCGATTTGTGTTCGCTTTTCGCCAGTCATCGGACAGCAACATGTCGAGGTTAACGCTACAATAATGTTACAACGTTACTTGTCAGGACGGCTCCAGTCTCGCGGTTGACGGCTGATGTCTCAGTCAGCTAGCGTAATCCTTTGATTCAATGAACGTGATCGAAATGGATGATAGAGCTTGCGCGTTATCAGATAATGCAAGAGCACATATTGTTCGGGAAATAAGCGAAAAACAAGCATGGTATCTTGAATTTCACGAGGGTGTTACGACTTGAATAAAAAAAAAATCATGGAAAAGAATGTGATAATTTACCGAATAGAAGGAAAACGAATTAGTTAACCAGGCTCTGACTATTGTATGATATTGGAAATGAGAGAAATTGCAAATATTTATGGATTCAAATTCACTAAAACTAGAGCAAATATACTTGTTATACATTCCTCACAACACTACGGAATTCTTTCGCGTTCATTACCTTCCAACAGGAAATCGGGGGTATCGATCATACTCTCAACGTTACCACATGATTGTTTCTGTCAAAAATCGTGGCCAGTGACAGCGGCCGGCCGCCCCCCGCTGCGTCTTCATCGCTCATTAGGACAACTCTATTACACGGCACGACCTCGACATTGTCATACGCGGCGGGACGCCGACAATCTCAGAAATGAATCTTCGATTCCAAAGAGATTGATTACATTCGAAGTGCTCGTCCGCTGGCAGATTGAGATGTAATTTCGGTTGGATGTTTTTTTATATTATGGTACTCAACTTATACATCCAATTACAGAGAAGGGACTGTATCTGATTTTCAATTAACGTAAAAACATAAATATACAATAGTTTAATTCATTGGCATGAATTACGTATTATCAAAACCTATCTATTTATTATTTACTTTATTTCTTTTGATGATTATAGAGCTGTCGAATACAAAGACAACAGAATTTCTTCATGATTCAATTTTCGAAACTTACGATGTTACCTGTTTGACTGAGACATGGCTGACTGGAAATTTTAATTATTAGAGAATCGAAATTATTAAACCGTTTTTTAAATTATTGTTATTGTTATAATTAATTTTTATCAATTCGACCACTGTCTAACGAACAGAGATTTTATAGATTTCACTCAAACTCTGAAACTTCAATAGTATATTACGTAACAAGTGTTGTGAAATGCATATTACACACGGCTTCGTACTATACTTTACCTACGGCCAATACCTCATCTGAATAATTTTGTTCTAAAAAGTTGAAGCAGTTTTCGAAATCCAAAAATTCACATTATTATTATTATTATTTGTGAAATTGCCTTTTTCTAAAAGAAATGCCTATATTCATGGACTCAAAACGCAAAACTTGATCCAAATCATTAGAGCCGTTTCCGAGATCCAAAAATTCATATTATTATTATTATAAGTAAAATCATATTTTTTCATGAAAGCGCCTATATAGAAGTAGCAATACCTTATCTAAATACAAAATTTGATCCAAATCGTTGAAGCCGTTTTTGAGATCCAAAAATTATCATTATTATTATTATCATTATTATTATTAATAGGATCGTGTTTTTCCAAGAAAGACGTCTATGTATACAGGGTATAACGCCAAACGTTCAGTATCGGTTTTTTAGGTGAAAATAAGAGATTTTCTTAATATAAGCAATTTGCTTCGTATTCAAGATACAGGGTGTCAAAGTTTTTACAAAATATATATTTTTTTCAATTCTAAGTTCTTTCAAATAAGCCTTTTATTATCGCAAATAAGCATGCCAAATTTCATCAAAATCAGCCAAAAAGTTTTTAAGTAATCAATAAAAACTGATTTCTTCTAAAAACTTTGACACCCTGTAGCTCGAAAACGAAGCAAGTTGGAACATAATATGCTCATATGAAGAAAAATGGTCCTGATTACGACCATATGGTCCGCTAGAGCGGGATCCACATATGTTAGGGACCATGGTTGGTCCACCCAAAAAACTTTACGAATTTAAATTTTAAATTTTGAAATCTCAAGACGACCATGCAGCATGCGTTTACAGGAGACAACTAGGAAGAGGACGTTGCAATAGGTTATAATTTGACACGAATGACATTTGTCATGTGGTGACAGAGAACAGAATGGGATGTCCCATGCTTCCATGGAACTAGACAACATCAACCATAGTATCGTCTAATGACAGAACTAGAGAAGAAAAAGAATGTATGTTTTTGTTTTGTAAAAATTATTGTTATTTAATAAAAAAATTTACCAAAAGAGTGTAAGTGAATCATTGAATATTACGATATGTGGGAGGAAAAAAGGTGTATCAAATTAGTAAAGAGTTGGAAAGTTTTAAACTGTGGAACTAATGTTATATTGTTTTCTCAATATATTCCATATTGGCCCAATATGAAAACAAGATTCAGTCATTCTGAGGTCCAGCTTGTCCGTCAAGAATGGTTTCATCTTCGTTTTCAAGTTCAGAAACCTATAGAAGGCATCGATCTTGTTAAGGATTCCGCAATTCATTCAGTATTTACTCAACGTACCTATAATAGGTTATAATTAAACCAGATCTGTCCATCTGCGAATACGATTTCATAATAATACAACTGCGATAATCGTGTAATATTCGTTAAAATCAACACTTCAAGAAGATACGCGTTTCATAGAAACCAGTTTCCGCCGCTGAGGATGCTGCCCAACTGGACCCAGTAACTCTTTCGATCAGCTTGCTTTTATTTTTTCAGGTGATCATTTCACTTACGCGAGTTCGGTTCAACAGTAGGTAAATATGAATTTATGATGGATAATATTACGTAAAAGTGAACAGCTGCCCAGCATCGCACCCCGGTTATATTTGATGAAGAGGTGAATCTGATATGAAGTCTCTTACATGAGGGTTCATTGTTGCAGCAGGTGGAGGATTAGTGACGGATGACGATTGATGTATGCTTTAATTGGATGAACTGTGACCTACTTAGAAATATTGTTGTGTCTTCCATTTGGGTCAACATTACTACTGTTAGAAATGCCAATATGAGAAGAAACTGATATCTTCAAAAGTAGTTTTATTGCCTTTAAATTCCCCCCGAAGCTTTAGTGGTGAAGAGTTAGAGATTTTATGATTTTGAACCTAAAGAAAAATATAGGTCTAACCAGAGAAATTAAAAATAAAGAAAGTTGTCAAACCTGCAGTAAAGTTTGGCAACACGTTCAACAGTGGCGACCTACCTCTCAACTGGCCGAACTAAGTTAGTAGGTACGGTTGGTAAAACAGATTTCTCCTCAATTATACCGATTGAGACAAGGCGAGTTTTTTAATTGTGTCCATTCATACAGCTGATGAGGTATATTATTTTATAATTTATCGATTTGCCATTCCTGTATTTCACGTGATACAACCATTCTTTGAAATACAGGAATAGCAAATTATTATAAAATAATATACCTCATCAGCTGTATGAATGGACACAATTAAAAAACCCGCCTTGTCTCAATCGGTATAATTGAGGAGAAATCTGTTTTACCAACCGTACTAACTTAGTTCGGCCAGTTGAGAGGTAGGTCGCCACTGTTGAACGTGTTGCCAAACTTTACTGCAGGTTTGACAACTTTCTTTATTTTTAATTTCTCTGGTTAAACCTTTATTTTTCTTTAGGTTCAAAATCATAAAATCTCTAACTCTTCACCACTAAAGCTTCGGGGGGAATTTAAAGGCAATAAAACTAGTTTTGAAGATATCAGTTTCTTCTCATATTGGCATTTGTAACAGTAGTAATGGTGAGGATGATTTGACATTGACAGCTAATGTTAATATAAAGATTGATGACAATCGAATTCTTTAATTTCGAATAGTTGGCACAAAGTTTCTATAACGCTTAATTTGATTATATTGTTATGTGCGCTCGTAGCAGTGAGTGAAGAGTGAGGGGACGTTCAGGTTTTGGATAGTAGGGGTGAGGGTTCAAATACCACATAAACCACTTCTTTTTGCTTTTTTGAAATCGATTAATGTTCGATTTTTATTATAATTTTCAATATTTGTATATTCAATTCCTTTTTTAGGTTGTATAAATTATGGGAATCATGGCAGCAAAGTTTATGATAAAAAGTGTCATTAAAATGTATGCCATTTCATGCACAATATACTATACTATTTCAATATACTATTTCATCACTATTTATTGAATAATAATCATTCAATATGGTGAAATCCTGTCTCATCTTTTGGTATCCAATGAATCAATGGATCAATTCTATAATATCAGTGCTGGTATATCTTATTGGGGTAAATAAATAACCATCTTGATACGTGAAACTCACGTGAAAGATCTCGCTATAGATGAGATGATATTAAATAAGTGACTTGTTTCAATCCGAGGTTTTGAAGGCGAGCAGGAGAAACAATGATTTATGAAGGCCAGGTAGTATTTGACAAGTCATGGAGCCCATAATGAAAACATCTCATGGACAGATCGCTAGTCATTTCACCGCCTCCTTCGTGACTTTTGACGCTAACTCACCTCAATGATGGATTGATCTACGCTGTGCGGGCTCCATACATATTTATATTCGGTGCATATTGTCTTTAATTAGCATTTTGTTCAATCATTCTCTTTGCCCGGTTTTTAATTTATCCTCAGAGACGATGCACCGGCGTCTTGGGAAATTCAATCGTTAGTTTCGTCCAATTCACGAACTCGAAATGTGTTATTGAATTGGTAGGCCTTTTCGAACGCTAAACTCAAAAATAATTGGGTGGAAATATTTTTTAGATATTTGAGGACCACGATCTGTAGTGTGAATTCAGGTTAGAACATTAACATGAAGAACTGAGGACATTATTTGACGGAAAACCAATAATAATTGGATGGTGTTTATTGAAAAGGAACCAATCGACAAATGTGCAAAATTACGCAAATTGCACCAACCGCCAAATATTCCTTACCCAAATAAAAAAATGAAAGAAAGTAATACAAAATATAAAACAACAACAAAAATTAATTGGCGCTCCGGGGCGACTTGATTGATTCAAGTGGCGCATTTGCTTTTTCAGCTGCAGGAAAACCTGGAAAAACCTGCAGCACCACATCATCTGAAGATCCCGATCTGCCAGTGTCCTCTCTTTCATAAAATGAAATGTAGGGCTTCTCCAGAGGCTCCAATAAATTCAAGACATCGTCAGAACATTCAGTGACACAACTATCATAAAACTTAAACCAGTCCGTTTTGTCTTTGGCCAGTGCGTAATAATGACCACATTCAACGCCAGAACCACAGTGGACAATGACTGCATAATAGTTATTTATTGTATAAGTGTTTTAGATATCATTTTATTTGCGCAAGAATGTTTAAACGCTCGAGCGTTTAAATTTCTTAAGCAAATAAAATGTATCTAAAACACGCATGCAATACAACGTTTTATTCACAATCACATTCATTTAGAATCAGAATCGCGGAAATTTTTCATCACCAAATGATTTGACGTTTTGCTCTAACAGCGGCTGTCACCTCCACAAAAATCATTGAAATAACATATTAAAATATCGTGAGGTGTTGTATGTATTTTTGATTGTTTATCGACTCCATTTGTAAAAATTTGTTGGTGAAAAATGCAAGAAAATAATTCTGTTCCTGATATAATCCTTGAGGAAGCTGAAGAAGCAACATGCCAATTATTGCCTGCCAAGTCCAGGGAACATTATGAAAAAGTATTTCCCGATTTTAATGAATGGAAAGAAAAACGGAGGGTAATGGCAATAAATGAGGAAGTCATGCTATCGTTTTTCATTATTCCACTAGTGGAATAAAGTAATTTCATTATTCCACTAGTGGATAAAGTGGTATTTATACGGTTCATAAGTGTGGATAAAACTTCAATTATAAGGTGATTGTGGATAAAGATTATAATAGTGGCCGGCTAGATATATAATATAAAATCTTAGTGATAGAATAAGATCTAGTGCCATCTATGAAAGGTCGAACCAAGCAACAATGTTTGATTCGTTGCAAAGTAATTTCAATAAAGAGATCCAAACGACATAACCATTTCAATAAATATACAATTTGTCACTTGGTTCTCTTTAAATATTCTGTTTCACGCTAGTGTAAGCAATATACTTTTTCGATCAGCTTTTTTTGAGTAAGAAAATGAGTAAAAAATGCAAAGAAATTGTTCTTAGAGCCTTCTTCAGCAAGCCACTGATGAACACATTGAATCTGTGAGTTTGATACAGACAGAAATAAAAAAATACATTGAAAGAGCTATTAATTCTGCTACAGAAATTCTGAATTATGACATAGAAAAGGAAAACTTCCAACTTGGATCTCCGACACCGCTGTAAAAAAAAACTGAGAAGAAAGCTGCAGATATAAAACTGCTGATAAAATTTATACACTTTGATGCTAGGCTGTTCTATATAAAAAAATGGATCAGCTTCTGATTTGGAGGATGATTTAGACGCTTTTGAAAATAAGCTCAATTTTGAATTGGAAACTTTTTTATGACGTTCATGATATTTTACATTTTTGTATCTATTTTTTATAACGTGTATTTTGAATATTTTAATAATCACTAGATTTGATATTAATTGAGAATTTTTTTACATCATTGAGTTGATTATTGCTCTTTTTCTCAAAATGTCAAAATGTCGTTTGGTACCTTTTCAAAAAAAAAACATCCAAGTTATATTGAAAAATAAATCATTTAATCCAATTTGCAACAAGAAAAAACCTATAAAATAAGTGATTCTTTGGCAAGTATCCAACAGAAAACAACTACTGCCCACGACTGCCGTTGAATTATATATGTTTGATACTGGCGAAGTTTTCTACAAAAACAATTTTGCAATGTCTTTTAAACAATGTGAATTTATGATTTGATTTAAATGGGAAACACCCACTTACCGGTTTCGTGGTACTGGCCAATTATCAGTGACGGCTAGTTCCAAATTGAACTATTGATGAAAAACGAGAAACACTGATTATAGCTGTGCACGTTATTGAATTCAGAGACGGCGCTTTCCTACTTATCCAAAAGGTAATTATTTTTGGTCCAAATTTCTCTTATGTTACAAGTTCAAACTTAGCTTTGAAGAATGAAGTAGTGGATGGTGGTAGTGGTGAGACATAACAGCAACATTTGGCTTCGAATTTTGTAGCGTCACCTCACGGAAAGTAGGGTTACTACGTTTATGATCTCTCCGAAGAAGCGCTCCATATAATCAGGATCGAACTCCACTTCACGACAGTTCCTTTGATCTATTGAATTAACTGACTCAGAAGAGTACAAGAGAAAACCGTTGGCAAAGCGGCTAACACTTGCTGTTTTAAAATTGTTAAAAAATTGTTAAAATTGTTTTTTCCGTTAACCAGCTGTCGTCCCCTTACGAACGGCAGCCCTCAAAAGTCGAAACTTGTGCGAGCCAAGGATTAACGAGGTCTTACCTTTTAACGTGCGATTCCTAGCGAACGCTTCAGTCTCAACCACTGAGCTACTTGACAAATCACATTGTGCGCACTTTTTCAAAGGAGCGATGTCAAAATATGATGCACAGTGAAGTATAATTTTGATTCAAATATATGTATATTTGTTCCAGCTAAGAGCTTCACAAATTTACGTATCTTTTGTGCCTCAGATCGACATTATTGTGAATATAATTGATATGTTGTCACAGTTAGCATCCTTAGTTGGTAACAGTGACGTACAAATGTATCCCACTTCGAAGCCCATTTATAAGCAAGAAAGCGATATCGCAGAGATGTTTGTGATAACGAGATGAATCGGAATTGCAGGATACCAAGTCGAAATCATAAAATTCCGAGGTAGTGAGTCGGAATTCCGAAATACTAAGTTAGATTTATAAAATCCTGAGATACGAAGTCAGAATACTGAGATACTTATTCGGAATTATCAATATTCGAGATATAAATTTTGAATTCCGAGAATAAAGGTCGGAATTCCGAGATACTAAGACGGAATTTGAAAAATAATATTGGTGTGGCCCTTTCATGCCTTCGTAGCTTTCTTTCTTTCGAAAAAACAAATCATTTGTAATCCACACTGCCTTTTTCCGAAATGACCTTCAGTTAAATTAAACTCAACTGTAGATCACGTAATCGAATGCACGCCCTCCGACTGGTTATCGTATTAAAATGTATTCCAGCCGCACAGAATCAGCTAATCATAATTTGGAGTAAACAGTGCTAAATAGTGGCTGACTTAATGAAGAGAGAATATAGAAGCGGATGAGTTTAGGTGGTGTGATTGCAGTTCATTTGCGATGCTAAACGCAAAAGGGCTGCAAACTCCATTGATTGCACGCCCAATTACCCCCCCGATATCATGTTTACATAAGTAATCAGCGGGGGCACGACGCAGTTGACACAGCACCGCGTTGTCAGTGCTGGATGCTGGAATTAAGCGATCTGTGGACCAGCGGCGTGCTCCCAGCCGCGCCGCAATCTAACCGCAGGAGATTCGGCGAAATCTGCGAGATTATGCTCATGATTCAAGGGTCAATTACGTTGAAAGTGTCCTATGGCTGTTACTGAAACCTTCAACAACGACATCATCAGTAGTAATAATATAAATTGGTTCTGTTTTTTCTCAGTTTGATATTTTGCAATCTTGCCTACATACTGTTACAAAATTGGGGTTCGTGCCTACACACAAATACTGGAAAATATGTCTCGTGTATTTACAGCTTCAACATCAACAATAAAATTCAATAACTCAGCAGATCTTCGCTTGTTCTATGAAATCTTCTGTAAATTTCTGCAGCCGGACCTGTTCTCTTCTTCCTTTCACATATTCCATCATCTGTTTATGGAAGATTTCCTGCAACCTGTTCTGTTCCTCGAACTTTTCTCCGTGTACTTCATACTTCTGATCTTTCGGAGTTTCCACAAGTCAGCCCTGCACCTCTTGATTTTCAACAACACTTGCCTTTTTTGCTGTTCCTGTGGAACTTGCTGGCTCGTCCAGCTCTTCTTGTCTTTTCTGGAATCTTTCGTCCTTTTTTTCTTGTGAAACTTTCCGACGCAAGTACTCATAAAATTGTTTAACTTTTTTCATTGTTGCTCAAGCTCCTACCAGCGCTCCTCTTCAATTTGTTTTTCTCTAGCTCTTTCTCACTTGTCAATTTGTCTCTCCTCAGCAATTTCTTCCATATCCATTTTCCGCAATTATTGTTAAAATTGTTAAAAAAAAAAAAAAAAAAAAATTGTTAAAATTGTTTTTTCCGTTAACCAGCTGTCGTCCCCTTACGAACGGCAGCCCTCAAAAGTCGAAACTTGTGCGAGCCAAGGATTAACGAGGTCTTACCTTTTAACGTGCGATTCCTAGCACTTAAACTTATTCTTTCTCTTCTTTTCTTGCTGATTTTTCCTCTTGTTTCACTTTGCTCCTTTGTTTTTTCTCTCTTTTCCTTCTTGCTTCGTATTCTTGTGTCTTCGTGCCTTCATTCTTAAATGCGTCTGGACTCAAGAATTTATTAAATGTCAGCCTACTGTTATAATCGTCCCTGCTTTCAGTCTACTTTCGTCACAAATTGTCACAACTCCCTTGGGTACTCTCGAAACTTCCTTGGAAATTTCGTTTTTGCAATCATCAATACTTTCGACACCACTCGTAAATATCTTTGGGTCCACCCAAAAATTCTATGGAAACAGCCTGTAGCCAATGATCACTGCCTTTGACAACAAATGTCACAAATTTCCTTGGGTTTACTCGAAAATTCTTTGAGAAGCATCTATAACCAATAATACTACTTCCAACGCCAGAACCCCAATTCGTAACAATTGGGGTTCTGGCTGCAGGATTACAAATCCAATGGAAGCTTCGAGAAGTTCTGCGGCGACAGAAACGCCTAGAATCATCCTAGTCGATTTCTAGAAGCTCTACCTGCATACCTCGCTTCAATATCGCATTGATGGTGATGTAATCTAACTCGAACTGGCCAGCGTTGATTGCTGAGTTTTCGGAACTATATCGGTGCTGGGTAACCTCCCGCCATGCGAGGGTGTAGGGTATTTCGAGAGAATCGCAGTCATGTAAATAGCGAATGTAACAGCAACAAAACCGAAGATAATAACATTTGTGCCAATTGTCACAGAGTTCTCAATTCTAACAAATGTTTCCTCATAACCTGTAAGAACTTTTTCAACGCGGTGTTTGATGTTCCTATTATTCCTGTCATCTTTTCAATATTCTCCTTCGCCAAAAACTATAATTTTTTGTGTAAAATCGCGTTATTAGAGCTGTTTCTGAGATCCAGAATATAAATAAATAGTGTTCTTCAAGAAGGTGGAATCATATGGCAAACACTTTTATTAATAATGTATTATGACATTCGACTTGTCAGAAGTTAATTTTGTTCATTCAAAACCCAACATTTGAAAAAAAATTATTCGAATTGTTTCTGACGGGAATTTGAAAATCTCATGGATGAAACAACTTTATTTTGTTCAAACTTGCATTTGCTGTAATAACCGAATTGAAGAGAATTCTCCATTGTGAGTGTTTTTTGTAATTAATGCAAATCAGTTTACATTCAGATTTGTTCTTTTCAGTTAGTCTTTTCACAATATCAGATCAGATGTAGTTTAATGTCCAGCGTGGCTTTAGTCGAGAAAGTAGTTTTTTTTGTCAGATATTACAAAAAACCCAAGAGGTTATCTTGAACGATGGAAAACAGCATCTAAAGTTGGTCTTTCAACCGCAGATGATTCCACATCTGATTTTATGAACCTGTTCATATTTTGGAACAAAAAAATTATCATTTTTTAGTTCCACCATATACAGGGTGTTTCATAATTGAATGCCGATCTCAAAGGGTGATAATTTTTGAATGATTTTTCAAAAAATCATCATATGAACATAGGTCTCCAACCGCTTTATTTTCTTAATTTTCATCAGTGGCCATATTTTTCATAGAAATAATGATACGCCACTGTTTTTTTCAAAATAAATATTATTTTTGTAATTGTCCTCCTAAAAAAATAGAATGCCTTCATTTGTTTGTTAATCTCGATTTTTTTTATTTTTAAATCGAAAATTTTTCGCCGGATGAAAAAAAGGCAAGAGACCATTTTTATAGAGAGATAGAGGACAATTACAAAAATAATATTTATTTGGGAAAAAACAATGACATATCATTATTTTGATGAAAAATACGACAGTGACGTCACAGATGAAAATTAAAAATACCATCATGGGAAAAATGTATTTTAAGCATAATCTGCATGCGCCAATATTGAAAGAAAAAAAAACCCAAGGGGTTTTAGAGATAATGGGGAAGAACTGATTTTTTTTGTTAAATTTCAAATTTCAAAGAAGCCACTGGAGCGGTTGCAGACCTATGCGTTCATATGAGGATTTTTTTCTTTGAATCATTCAAGGATTATCACCTTTTGAGATCGGCATTTAGTTATGAAACACCCTGTATGAAATTCCGTTTTCTTCGAATAAAAAAAATCTGTTGTTCTTTACCATTCTTTCGATATTTTTCGTTCAATCAACCAACCCATAATAAAATCGAAAACTTGAATTCAAAATAACGATTCTAATCTCGTATCGAACCGAAACATCAACCATGAAATGAAACATTTCATTCAATGCAAACATCTTGAAGGCTTCCCAAACCAAAATTCGTTTTACGTTGTTTAGTTTACGATGTTCCTGTGCAATCTTGCCTTGAGTAGGAAACGATTCAGCAGACGTTTTGCATAGACGCTTCATGAATATTAAAGCAGGTCGTCGCGTCGTCTGCTCCCAAACATGGGCGTAGTGACACGAAACGTCTGTCTGACGCGTTATGTTTGCAACACCCAGGTTACTACACGTTTTTAATGATGAGATATGAAGTTTTTGAGTTGAAAGGACGCGATATCACATATGCCAAATTCTATTGAAATACAAATACAAGTCATGGGTATTCCATTTCTAGAAGTACCAACAAACAAGCATTCCCGTAAAATTCGTTATGGATGTCGTTCATAAGTCTCACCGGAGCATTAACATTAACAGTTTGTTAGGTAAGGTTGAAGCGCTTGAATCCAACTGCTTTAAATCCAGAGCAGTATGGAACTGCAGACACCTTGAACCGACTAGCACAAGGCAACAACGTTACCCTAGTTTGGATACCAGGTCACACGGGCCTAGAAGGAAACGAAATAGCGGACGCCCTAGCAAAAGGGGGGGCCGAAACAACGTTCACTGGGCCAGAACCGGTCATCGGTTTAGCATATAGCACTGCCAAGAATGCTACAACCGCCTTGGCAGACAATAAAAGACTTGAGTATTGGCTCAGTCTACCAGGACTAGCCCATTCCAAAGCATTTATTGCTTGTACAAGGAAAAAACAGGACTCTGACAAACTCCTAGAACTCAGTAGAGCACATCTCAGAGTTATAGTAGGTTTGCTCACTGGCCACTGCAAACTCAAACACCACATGCATAAAATCGGACTTGCACAGGATGCAGAGTGCCGTCTATGCATGGAGGATGATGAAACGGCTAAACACATCCTGTGTACATGCCCTGCAGCGGCCAGAACCAGATTTTCAATATTTGGCAATACAAAAGTAAGGCCAGAAGATCTGGTAAAATGTTCTCCCAATATGTTATTCAATTTCGTTAAGAGATTGGATATACTGGGAGAAATATAACCATAGGGTGAGCCACAATAGGCCATTGGCCGCAGTGGGGAGCCTGATATGGGCTCACTCACATTTAAACCTAACCTAACCTAAGTAAGGTTATTGTAAGGTTATTGTTGTGTTCAATAATTCAATAAGCCAATTCGTTACTTAATCTTTATTTTGATTGATGATGTTCTGTAGTGTTAATTATTTTTTATACGATCCTGTCAGTCAATCGTCTTGAGAAAACATTTTGAATCGACCACTAGCTTCAAAATTATACTGATAAAATTTGCTACCTAGTAGCTAGTTGTTAATTGTTTTTTTTTTCACGTAATAATTTGTGAAAGGACGTGAAGTGATCCACAAAACATATAGATGTGTTTTGCAAAGTATCTAACATATCATGTCAGCTTTGGTTGCCAATTGAATGATAAGTAAACAGTTACTGTGCATCGATGAGACCTCGTGCAGATGGATAGACCGCATGCTAAGAGATAGCATTATATACTCCTCCTTAGTGGGAGAAACACTGGCAACCAAGGCCACCAGTGGCTGTTCGCAAGGGGGTGTCTTGTCCCCACTGCTGTGGGACCTGGTGGTGGAGGATCTGCTAATCACACTAGAAAGGGGTGGACACAAAATACTTGGGTACGCAGATGACATAGTCATCATGGTCCAAGGCAAATTCAACACCACGGTTAGGCAAATGGCCCTAAATCGGGTTAGTACATGGATAGATGAGGAGGGCCTAGCTATTAGTCCCTCCAAAGCAACCATTACAGCGTTTACTCGTAGCAGGAAGTTGGAAAGCTTAGGACATTGTGGTAACCCATGATCACATATGCATCTTTGGTATAGTGGACAAAGATATCACAAAAAATAGCCGCGGTTTCCATAACGGGAGTTATGGAAACAACACTAACATCAGCCATAGAAGTACTGTTGGACCTCCCACCGATTGACATAACAATCATGGGAGAGCCAAGAATGGGACTTCTAAGGCACCATAGCACGAGCAACAGATCGGATCAAAATAAGATAAAGGAGATAGTGGAAGGCAACATTCTCGACATGAAACCAACGGACCACATGACTCCCAGGTACTTTTTCAACATTAACTTCGAGGTTATTATACAAGATCGAAGGGAATGGACAGATGACAACATCAGGGACAAACCTGGAGAGAGGATCTGGTACAGGGACGGATCCAAAACCAGGGAAGGAACTGGTGCTGGAATATACAGTGAGGAGAGAAACTCACTAGGGACAAACACCTCAATCAATATGAGGGAAATAAACAATGCACGGATCAAAATATGCACAGATACCCAGGCGTCACTGAATGCCCTCATGAATCCGAAAGAGACATCAAGACTGGTATGGGAATGCCGAGAAGAACTCAGTGTGCTCACAGAACACAACAAATTAACTTTGATCTGGGTTCCAGGACACTGTGGAATCGAGAGCAATGAAAAGGCTTATGAGCTAGCCAACTCCATACATTAGCCCAGAACCATTACTCGGGATTAACAAATCCGACATTCGAGGATGCATTCGGGACTGGGTCAAGCGAAAACGAAAGGAAAGATGGAACGAAGCCCCTCTCATGCACCACGGGAAAACATTCAATAAAGGACCGTCATAACACAGAACTGAAGAACTGGTCACAGCCCAATGAGAAAACACCTGCACAAAAAGGAACTGTACAACGGACAACTTTCCTGCAGACAATCGGGTAAATTCTGTATCTCATTAGCAAGATTGTTATTATAGCAAGACAATTTTCACAGCAAAGTATATCTCAATTTTGTAGAAGGCTTGATATCTACATTGTTTTATTAGCAGGAGATAATGTGACAGCAACATCTCTGCCGATATTTTTCAAGTCTTCAACAAAACTGAGATATATTTTGCCGTAAAAGTTGTAATGCTATGCTAACAATCTTGCTACTGAGAAACAGAATTGACCCGAATTTGGTAAAGGGACAGAAACAGCCAGACATGTACTGTCAGAACCGCAAGAGACAGGCAATATTCGGGAAACCTAGAGTAACTCCCGAAGAATACAGCAGTCAACCGGTGAAAAACCTGTATTGACTGGTACAGGGGACTGTAGAGGGACGGAATGGGTGCTGTAAACCTAACCCGGAAAACACAGGCTGAGGTGTAGCTGGCGAAGGGACATCACCCGAGAAAAAAAAAAAACAGTTACTATAGAACAGCAATGTAGGTTCAACGTAGAATAAAATTTTACTTCATAAGTAGTATCTTTTACGTACAGGACTTACTGTTACATCATGAATGGTTATTTATAAAATAAATTAAACTATTTGTTTGTGAAAAAATTGTTTAAAAAAACTGTTGTGATGAAGCTATGAAATCCATTTTCAGCCCTTGGGCATTTCTCTTCAAAATGACAATCGATTAGGTCCAGTTATCCTCAATTACACTTCATGACGTTACAATTTTAATTGGATGTACAACGAAATAAAATGTATACGATATTGTTGAATACCCCCATACCAATTAACCTAGATGCTTTGTTATGATGTGACTGCTCAAATTTCATTGGATATAATAATTTACCCGCACATTGTGAAAACAAACAATGCCGGCCAGTGGGGTGTGCTCGCATTTTGTTCAATCACGATGTTCATTTGCTTCAATCATAACTGCGCCGGAAATTGTCTTTCCAATGTTATGATGTCTGTCATACTCGTTCATTTACAGTCGGTATTTTTTTGTGTTCGTGTGCCTATCGTTTTGTAGACTCATATACGCATAGGTTCGTCTGCTATTATGAAGAGGATAAATCAATCAGGAAAACAAATAGAATTGATATTCACATTCTAATCAGATCATATGATTTTTGAATAGGTGGATTCCGAAATTGGAGCGATGAAGAAAATGGGTTGTAATATGGGACATAATGTAACAAAAATTTTCTTCTTCTAGTTACATATGTTTGGAAGAACTGTATGATTTTCCAGGCCACACACAGCGTGTCCGCCCGCTGGCAGTGTGCTTCAGCTCGGTTTACGTAGGATATAAAAAAAGTGTCTTGAATACTTCAAAATTAAACATATCCCAAAATATTTTTCTTTCGGCAAAAATGTATTTTTTCATTTCGTTTTTTTCTACTTCTCACTTCGTTTATCGCTCCAATTTTGGAAACACCCTGTATATGAAGTCATTTTTTTACTGATTCACTCATTGATGCATCATATGGATCATTGACCAGTTTCTGAAGACATTTCCAAAATATTATTAATCCAGTACGATTGGGTTTTGAGACGAGGATCGATTGTACCACCACCAAACTTGGTATGCTAGTAGTTGGAACCATGATAAACACGAAAACAAATTCTTTACCAAAGTTCCAGTGGTGGAACATATTTTTTTCTTTTCGTTTAAAATAAATAAATAGATTTTTGGTGTAATCTTGGAAAGTATATGATTTATCGAAAAAACAACTCATCTAGGTGAAAGACAATTCAATTCAATCAATCAGGTTCACGCTTACCCGCCGCTGGAAGTTTTGGTGGAGCCGAATATTTGATTGGTCATAACTCTGCTAAAAATGATCGGAGAAGGAAAAGGAATATTATATTTGCAGGAGAAGGTATGAGTCTTCAGAAACGATATGAACTTTTCCTTTTCCTTCTTCGATAATTTTTAGCAGAGTTATGACCAATAAAATATTCGCCTCCGCCAGAACTTTCAGAGGCGGATAAGGATGAACCTGAAATTTGATGTCGACGTTATCACGTTTTCTGGTAATAAAAAAATTCTTGATTATCATGGTTCCATCTACTAGCATACCAAGTTTGATGGTGCTGCAATCGATTCTTGTCTCAAAATCCAATCGTACTGAATTAATTGATTGGGAATATGTGCTCCATTTCAATCACCTTGGAAACAGAAACCAATTGAAAACAAATGGAATAATACTTCTCAGTCGCTTTTCCTGTTTTGAAACAGAATCATTTACAGTCAGGAGGAATGAAAATTTCAAGTATTTATCAATTGAACAATTGTTTTTTATGTTTTCCTGAACAGTTGATTCCTCTTTTAATACATTGATCAATAGGGATTTCGCGGATTTCATGTTAAACAGATTTACGGAATGTCACAAATGAAAGTTGCCTGCACATTTCCATTAGGAAGTCAGTTTGAAAAGTTGCTAATGCACCAGGCGGCACTCTATCCACATTTTATGTGTATAAATATTCAAATAATCCTTCCAAATCAGATTATAAAAGTAAACTTCGCGTATGATGTTGTGGTTTTGTATTAACTCTGCTCTACCACACCTGCTGTTCTCTCAGCGCTTCTGTTACACTCGGATATCTCATCTGGGATTCGTACGTCTTTTGTTCAGTTTCTGTATCATTTTTTTTTAAACTAGATGTAATCCAGTAATGACAGACAAACTCGAGCCAAAAGTGGAGAATAAATTGTAGCACTCTGAAATCTCGACATCATGGGTGGAACCTAAAAAAATTTTCATTTAAAGAAAATATATATTTTTTTGGTTATTTCAGAAAATATAAGATTTATCATAAAACGATTACGATAGGTTGAGAGATAATTCAATTCTCCCCAAGAATGATTATCAGTAATACCTTATGTGGTTTAATGCCGACATCACATTTCAGGCTCGCGAAAATTAAATCTGTCATAACTTTGCTAAAAATCATAGTAGAAGGAAAAGAAAGAGTGTATATCGTTCCTGAAGACTTCTAATTCCTCATGCAAATATAACATGTGAGTATCTGAGTACCTAAAATATGTTTTGTCCCACTTCACATAACCTTCTACGATATTTATGGAGGATCCGAAAAACATGAATATTTTAATTGATATGAAATAATTATACTGAAGGAGGAATCAGTACCCTCTTTGGACCATATGCAACGATGTTAGACTAGTGAGACAAGTCTCACTTATACATGCACTGGGTTTTACTCCCGCTTCAGTTTTCAACTCACTCATAATCCCGACAGTTTCTTCAGTAAATGTTGAAAAAATTCGCTCTTACACATCCTACATGAAAAATGAAATAAGTGAGTTGAAGCTTGAGGTTTGTACTTCACAATAGTGTTATTAAACATATACACAGGATATGAATGAGCGATTATTTTCAACATTTACTGAAGAGAATGCCGGTTTTATGGGTAAGAATATGAGAGGCAGGGGTAAAACAAAGTATTTCTTTGGCATGTATAAGTGGGACTTGTCACACTACTGTAAAATTGTTGCATATAGTCCGAGGATATGGGTTGCTGCTTCAGAATAATAAGACTGATTAGTCTTGGTCCTGGTCTCGCGAAAAACTATCTGGATCCGTTCTCGTAGAAAGGATCTTTTCAAATAGATTGGATTCGCCTAAGCTGGAGGAGTTAGGCAGACGCGCTAGCGAAGCGTTAGAAAACAACCCCAAACACCGACGACCCTCAAACTAGAATGAAAATAGTTTCAGTATTGGCCAATTTATCAAGTTGCTTCAATTAAGGTTTTGATGATATAGATGATAGAGTATAAAATACTCACTATCTTGATGATTCTGTGAATCATAGCTTCATTACATGTATCTCATATTTCTCATAATATATTTCCCATGCATATTATAAATTACCAATAGGGATACTATAATTATTGTCTTTCCCATTAGTTTCTTCGACAGTGTTTACATTCGATGAGAGCAAACAAGAGTATATTCAACTGTGTTTGTTCAAGTCGACCCAACCGACCTCTTGAATGTGTTCGACTCCTTCCATCTCCAATGAAAAAAATTGTATCCGTTCTGTATTGGTTTCTCACGCCCATTTGTCTGATGTAAATAAAGTATCTGTTTACTATTACCGTAACCGTGATTCTTGTCTTATACATACAGTATTACAATGTATGTATATGGCAGCATGTGAACCATTGTGAATTTTTTATTTCCTGCATATACTATGATCATGTAGTAAAAGTAACCCATAATATAGTAACCACAGCCAAATGTAAGCCACAAGTGAAAAATGAATCGTAGCATTTTGAAACTCGGCACATGACTTCTTGACATCATGTATTATTATAAAAAAAATTGTTTACCAAAAAATCAGGGGAAGAACAACGATTTTAGACTAGTGAGACAAGTCTCACTTATATACATGCCAAAGAAAAAACTGGGTTTTACTCCTGCCTCAGTTTTAAACTCACCCATAATCCCGGCAATTTCTTCAGTATAGGTATATTGAAAATAATCGCTCATACACATCCTACATAAAAAATGAAGTGTGATTTCAAGCTTGAGGTTTGAGCTTCACAATAGTGTTAGTAAAAATATATGCAGGATATGAATAAGCGAATATTTTCAACATTTAATGTCGGTTTTATGGGTAAGTTGAAAATGGCAGGAGCAAAACAAAGTTTTTTTGGCATATATAAGTGGGACCTGTCACACTTCTTTAAAATTGTCGCATATAGTCCAAAGAGGGTAAGGGGTGCTGCTTCAGTATAATTATTTCATATTTCCTAAATTATTCATGATTTTCGGATCATCCGCAAACAGCTCCGTGAAGTGCGACAAAACACAAAAATGTGTTTTGTCGCACTTCACGAAGATGTTTGAGGGTGATTCCAAAATCATGAATAACTTAGTAAATATGGAATTTTTAAAATAAAGCAGCAACCCATACCCTCTTTGGACTATATGCAACAACAGCACTTATACATGCCAAAAAATACTTTGTTTTACTCCTGCCTCATTTTCAACTTACCCATAAAATCGGCATTCTCTTCACTAAATGTTGAAAATAATCGCTTATTCGTATTCTGCATATATGTATATATATTTAATAACACTATTGTAAAGTGCAAATCTCAAGCTTGAAATCACATACTTAATTTTTTATGTAGGATGTGCATGAGCGATTATTTTCAACATTTACTGAAGGAATTGCCGGAATTATGGGCGAGTTGAAAACTGAGGCAGGAATAAAACCCACTTTTTTCTTTGTCATGTATATAAGTGAGACTTGTCTCACTAGTCTAAAATCGTTGCATATTATGGTCTAAAGAGTTTACTGATTCCTGCTTCAGTATAATTATTTCATCCTCCGTAAATATCGTAGAAGTGGTGAAGTGGGACAAAACACATTTCAGGTACTCAGATACTCACATGTTATATTTGCATGAGGACATAGCCGATACCCACTTTTTCCTTTCCTTCTACTATAATTTTTAGCAAAGGACAAATCTAATTTTCGGCCCTTCCTGAACTTGCAGTGGCGGGTTAGCGCGAGCATGAAATGTGACGTCGGCGTTAAACCACGTTTTCTGAGAAAACGAGCGTATTTCATAAGGTATTACTGAAAATAATTCTTGTGGAGAATTGAATTATCTCTCAACCTATCGAAATCGTTTTTTGATAAATCTTATATTTTCTGAAATAAAAAGAAAAAAAATATATTTTTTTTAATGAAAAATTTTTTAGGTTCCACCCCTGATTTTTTGGTAAACAATTTTTTTTTCTAATATCTGTCGTTACTGGATTAAATATGCAACCGATCTGAAATATGGCAAATTTCAATTATTGGTTATGACACCACGTATCCATTATCCATCAAAGTTTGTTTGTCAAAAAAATGTCAGATCATTATTGTCACTCAAAATCCTTCCGTGAAATCATCCTCTGAGAACATCTATCAACAAATACACTCATAAAAATGGCTGAAAACAATAATTTCAATAAAGAAGAAGACAGAAGTGAGTGTTTAATTCAGAAATTACTTCATACGATTTATCAAAGACTGAAATCTTCAGAATGCCCACAGCAGTCTTCGAGGTTGACAATGACGTAAAGACCAGGATCCCACACCTATTTTAAAAAATGATCAATAACAGACTGAATCTTCCTGAGTAGCTTTATTTTGCCGGGACGCCCAACTTTTTCCTCTACGAAATTTCTCGATGGTGGTAGCTAATAAACTGCGCAGGCGTCAATCATGTCGATTTGGTGAGTGCAAAAAAGTCAATGTACCTAACAGTTAGTTTTTAGTTGAATTTCGAAATAATTCGCCAAAGTACTCGAAAAAACTTTTGTCCTACAAAATGGATGGTAGGACTACAGAGTCCCCCATTTCCAAGCATAGAAATTATTATATATATACTTACTCTAGAATGCCAATCCCCTCTTCGTGGGACACTGGAAAGTGTTAAGTGTTGTAAAATTCCAAATGTTTTCATCAATGCGCATGCCCATAACCAGTCTCCTAGCTCTGCAGCGTTGACAAATTTCAGAAAATTTTATCTTTGTAGTCGAGATTCTGCCGAAAATAATCTAAAATTACTGTGAAGCCTACCCAAATTCTCGTTGAATTGCTGGGATCGTGCAACAGTGTTAACAGTTTTCAATTGCCGCAAAGGAAGGCAGGTAGTTTGCCAAAGCCGGTTTGGGTTAGTTTGTTGGTTTAGTTTAGTCGATTAGTGTTCATTGTGAAATTAACCATTAACGTTATTGTGTTTCTTTAGATGTGCTTTTCTTATTACTGTTGTTTACTTCAATTATTCATCGGTAGTGTGTATGTTATTGGTTTTCGGGTTTTTCTGTAGTGAAATTTTAATTTTGACAATGTTGACTTGCTTGGTTCTATGGTGTGGAAATAAAGGAAATATTCCTGGAATCCATTATTTTTAGTATAAGTACCCACTTGAATATGAATTGTTGATGGCAAACCTAATGAATAACATAAATAGAGCAGAAATAACTCCCATCTTTGATAAAACTGAGAATATTAATCCTTTCTTTACGTTTGGCTTATATAAATCATTTTAAGCTTGACGAGAGCAAGGCATGGCATTTGGATGAGAGCATTGGGAAGAGATCCTACCGTGGAGCATCTGACTGAAAAAAATGTCATTTGCAGCAAACATTTTTCTTCAAACGATGTATATATATATGAAGGGTAGTCGAATGTTATTGGAACGAAATGCAGTTCCAAGTCTTTTTTTACGAAAAAATTATGAAGTTTCCACCGAAGAAACAACTGTAGAAATTTTCAAATATTTAAAATCTGTTCAATTCATTCATGATGTAAGTTTTATAAAGGATATCATTTTTTAAGGAATTCTGATTGATAATAATTATAAAACCACATCTGAAATTATGCAAACCAATACTACTTAACAATTTTTTTTTAAAGAACCCTTCAAGAATTGCATGACCATACGATGCAAAATATAGATCCCCAACGAATTGAAATGAATGATAACTTGGAGGTACTTTTTGTTGAAAACAAAGAAAATGTTCCTGGTGTTAGTCTTCATGTTTCTTGTACACCTACTCTATTGAAATAGCAGTCAGGTAAGATATTTACAATATGTATAAAATTTGCTCTTGGTGGCATAGCCTGTGGGGGTAGAGAAAATAATGGATAATATTATTGTTTGCTGAACAAGTATGTTTTCATAATTATTCAAGTTAAAAAATCATAAAATGGGTATATTTCAGAATTTCAGAAACGTCACCAATATAGTTACCCACTCAAGATATATTTTTTCATTGTTATTTTATTCGATGAATTTCTCGGATATAATCAGTTTCACAACTTATAGGTATGCCCACCAAAACTTTTCGTGTCTCATAGACTGCCCTGACACCAACGTATTATCAAATCGATTTTACTCAATATCATGAATCATTTAAAAATCTCACTGAAACCCACCCTGGTATGGATGAAACTGGTCCGATCATGCGCACTAAATAATGCATCGAACTTTTTACAACACTTTCGTCCCATTGAATTGGCATTCTAGAGTAAGTATATATATTATAATTTCTACGTTTCCAACATGTACCAATGACGTGGTCATAAGAAATCATTAGTAACCAGCCGATTTTTTTTACCGTTGCTTGGTTAATATATGTATGATTGAATGGTCATATTGTCCAACAAACTGAATGGTAGGTGTTCCCAGTCCTACGCTCCGAAATTGTCAATTCCATGGTAAAAAAAAAATTATTAATAACTGTAGGTCAATGATAACACATGAAAGGTTACTGTATTCTTTGCCTGAATAATACAGTGTCCTACAAAAAAGAACGGGTATTTATAGATTCAAAATAACGAATTAATCAAGCTCTGAGTGATCTATCGATTTGGAAGGAAATAGTCTAGAGAGTAGAGTATTATTAATTGTTTGGTAACGATGAAGGACCCCGCACTTTTACTACGAAAAATAGTTTTAGGCTAGTTTTGTTCAACATTTGATATGCTGTAGATCCATTTATGCAGTCTAATTTACAGACCAGTTTCCGAGCTACAGGGTGTCAAAAATTTGTGCTATTTTTCGAAATTGAACTCTCTTAGAAATAGCCTTTTCGCATCTAATTTCAAGATCTTGAGTCCCTTCATTTGAATGAAAATAATATCTCACAAAAGTTGTTATCTTACAGCATGACAGGAAACTGTTCACAGAAATAGATAAATACTGCAATATTAATTTTGATTTTCACTCAATCCGTTATAACTAGAAATTAAACTGCTAGAATTTGCCAAATTTGAAAAAAATGTGGGTCTTTATCAAGTTTGTACAAGAACATAATGGAGCACCCCGTATACTACGGCTGTTGCACGTATGACTGGGAAAACGCACCTACACGCAATGTGACCAGTTAATTATTCAAATATAAAGCAAGTGACGGTAGAAAAATCCGCTGGTTACTAATGATTTCTTATGACCACGTCATTGGTACATGTTGGGATTGGGGGGACTCTCCAGTCCTACCATCCATTTTGCAGGACAAAAGTTTTTTCGAGTACTTTGTTGAATTATGTCGAGGTTCAACTGAAAAACTAACTGTTATTATTGACTTTATTGCACTACCAAATCGACATGATTGAGGCCTGTGCAGTTTAATACCTACCACTATCGAGAAATTTCGTAGAGGAAAAAGTTGGGTGTCTCGGCAAAATGAAGCTACTCAGGAAATTTCAGTCTGTTAATAATCATTTTTGAAAATAGGCGTGGGATCCTGGTCTAGTGTTCCTAGGTACCTATATTTCGTAATTTCACTTTCAGATCACAGAAAAAAGCTGTATGGGTACATGACCAACAATCCATCATTCGTAGTGTCCCAATTCATCAGACCCACGCAAACGCTCCATCCGGCTGTAGAAAAATGGTTTCGGGCGATGGATACGAAAAACGAGGGTAAGATATCTTCCAAAGAGCTCCAACAGGCATTCGAGACGTTTCAGGGCAGACATTTCTCCGATTCGGCCTGCAAATTCGTCGTTAGACTCTTCGATCTAGACAGGAACGGTGGACTGGACATCAAAGAATTCGAAACGTTGTACTATCACATAAAACTATGGGTCAACGCGTTCAACTCCTATGACAGAGATAAATCCGGGTTTTTGGACGAAACCGAGCTCGATTATGCTCTCAAACACATGGATATCCACTTCACGCCAGAATTCACGAAGTTTCTGATCACCAGGAGTAATCCCAAGGCAAAGAAGATGTCTTTGGACCAATATATCGTTACTTGCATTCAGATACAAAAGTTTACAGATGAGTTCAAGAGTAGAGATCTTAATTTCACAGGCAATATCAATATTAAGTACGAGGATTTTCTTGAGATGATTCTTAGGTGTTTTTGATGAAAATCAGCAATCGCTTTTCATATGCTTCTACATAAATCATTTTTTCATGCTACATTTTTCAGAAGTAACAATAATTAATAAAAGTGTTAAAATTTCAATACTTTATTAATTTCTCGTTCCATTCATGATGTCATTTATACTCTGTGTTCCACTCGAACAACAAAAAAATTCTCACATTTCCATGAAGAATAGACGACATTTCGTGGTAGAAGTCTATTAATCATTACAATAGGTATTTTTAAAGGCAAATATCAGAAAACAACTAGTGCTCCCTACAACCAAAAAATTACAGGCATTTTATACTTGGCAATATTTTTAACAAGAATTACTTGCAATGCTCTTCAAATAACTATAGCTGAAATGAGGAAAACCTACCAATCGCTTTCGTGGTTCTTGCTTATTAGTTAATGCTAGTTCACCCAATTAAATCGAAAAACCCTTTCAGTTTTTCAGAATTCCTAATAATAAAAACATAGACTTCTGGAATAGGTAAAGGAGAAAGGTTCTGGTCTTTAAAATATAAAAAGACCGGTAATATCTAACGACAAAAAGGATAATGCTCTCAATTTCATAACACCTACTCACCAAAATGAAGTTTATGTTTTTGATTTCGTATTGTGGATACATTCCATTTGATTTTGATTCGTACCTACGAAATGTAGTTTTGCATGACTAACTAACGAGATACCTGCTTTAAAATCGAGTTAATATTGTTGGGATGAATCTCTACCTAGTAGAGGGTCAAAACCATTAGATAGCCAATTGGTGTTGGCGAGAAATTCACTATATAATGCTCTAGATTTCATAATTTCATTCAGATGTGTCTGCACCGTGCTGAAGAGATCCATATAGTTCGAAACAGCTGTCCACTGTTTGACGTTTTGGTGAGCAGGTGTTATGAAATTGAGAGCATTATCCTTTTTGTCGTTAGATCACTAGTTGAAACTTGATTTTAAACGAACCACGGAATTCAAAGTTGCAAATTTTTCTACTCATTGGCAGGCAGTCAACAATTTTGTTGTTCTGACCAATCCAAAGTTCAAAAAAGGTTCTCATGTGTGAAAAGGAGCTCCATGAAGCTGTCCTGACGAGTTGTAAACAACGACGTCGTCGGCAGATGGTGGAACTCTCGGAATTAAATCGAAACACTCTCTCCACTATATATTTATATATACCGGGTATCCACGGAAGGTGGCTCGTCGCTAAAACTTTTTGTTTTTATAGATATTGGAATGAAATTTGGAGGATCTATATAATACATAAAACTGCATTTTCTGACAAGTGACTGAGCTTCATTCAACTTCCGGTCTCACCGGAAGTGATGTAATCTTTCGATTTTTAAATGAGACACCCGGTATATTTTCACTTTTGTTCGTCTCCATATGACATTCTGAATACAACTATGTATCATTTGTTACTTTTTGTAACCAAATTTTTTTTAAATTTTGAAATTTATTTTTGAATCTAGAGAGCTATGAATACGTTTGAATTATTTATTTTAGTCTTAAAGTATTAAAAAAATTACAACTTTACGGCTTTCGGTTGAATGCATCTGCATAATTTTTAAATTATTATTAATATTTTTTTTTAAATGGTAACATAGTGGCTCGTAGGATTAGAAAGAAAGAGCATTTCATTACAATTAATTTGATACAGCACACTATTAGGTTTCGAAGAAACTTTCGTCAACAAACTTAAAAATATTAGGGTTGATCTTTTTTTTTGAGATTAAAATAATATTAAAGTTCATCGAGTAACCTGTGACCAACACAAATGATATAACAAAACCATCAATCCAAAAACTAATATCTTCTTGCATAAATGATATTATTAACATGATTTTCAATCAAAAGGGTATTTTCAATCAAAAGGGTATACAATAGTTTCCTAATTTAGATTTGGAGAAGTGAGGTAATATAACATATTGACAAGTAATGTTTTTTAATACATCTTAATTACCTTGTACTATCAGTTATGTAGGTCACAGGTAACCCAATGTATTTGAATCTCATATTAATCTGAAATGGTGTTTCATTTTAAGATCTTATATAATCTTTTCAAGTTTTGTTTTAACGAAAGTTTGTTTGAAACCTATAACAGTAAAGCGGTATTAACATAATCGTAATGAAATTCACAAAATTTCAATTTAAAAAAATTAATAATAAAAATTATAAAATTGAATTGTATTTACATAGCCGAAATATTTCGACTGAAAACAATATTCCACAAAATGTTAGAACTTGCTGAAGCTTGCAGTTTTAAGTCGTATAGAAATCCTCCAAATTTTTTTTTCTGGCCCGACCAGCCACTATGTTGTCATTTGAAAATAAAATAGTAGGAATAAATAAAAATTAAATTTTACACAGCAGATGCATTTTAACCGAAAACCGTTAAGTTAAAGTTTTCCCGATACCTACTTTGGGACTACAATTAATAATTTGAACATTTTCATAGCCCTCTAGAATAAAAATTTAATATCGAAATAAAAAAAAATGTAGTCACAAAAAGTAACAAGTGATACATGATTGTATTCAGAATGTCATATGGAGAAACAATAGGTGAAAATATACCAGATGTCTCATTTAAAAATCAAAATCTGAGTCACTTGTCAAAAAATGCAGTTATACATCTCACAAATCCTGCAAATTTCATTTCAATATCCGCAAAACCAAAGAAGTTATAGGGGCGAGCCACTTTCCGTGGACACCCGGCGTGTACCGTCTCGGAAACTTTTCATCTGTGGTATACATAGAAATCTACGCGAGCAACAAAGAAAGCAATGATATGATAATACCACATAAATAAGAGAGACGCACTACTGTACGCCTCCCCTACTACCTCGTCCGACAAATTAACAGCCACGTCGATATCCCTTCCTCGAGCGAGTCGAGGAGAAATTGTAATTCTCTCTCAACATAATAGCAAGCTATTCTTTACGCTCCTATGAAACCAGCATACCCCGATGAAAACTTTCCTATACTGTATAGCAAGCTATTCTTCTATCGTCGCTATCATAAAACCACCATACCCCAGATGAAAACTTACTGTATATCCTCGAAAAAAGTACTCACTTTTTTCCCCGGAAAGAAAGTAATTTCAGTATAAGTTATATTTTGTGTTACCTGTCACAAGAGATAAAATGTCAATATTTTTTTCCCTTTATTAACTATCAAACACAAGAATTATTTCAACTTCACTTCTGCCCACTAAATAACAACGACTACATCTTGGAATGATGATTGAATCCTCAATCAGTACAGACCGGATGATTAGTTGTTTACACTTCTAGGAACAAGAAAGAGAAGCTTATATGGCAGTTCGTGGTCGTTGATATATGAATACGAAAATTAAATAGAATGACGTCTGTTGTGCTGCGGGGAAGGTAAGAAGGGTTTTGATGGGTTATGATACGACTGCAGAGGTGTCATTATAAAACTGCTGGTCATGTCAGCAAATGGTTTCAACCTGCTACTTAGTCAGTAGCCAGTCAGTCGGACTCAACTATTGTTCGGCTATTATGGTCTTTCTGATGAAAAAACATTTCCGTCTCTGTTCAATTTATATTTATTATAAAATTAGTAGGGGCGCTGATGGTCGGATTCAGACTTGTATTCTGAAAATTGAAACGCTTGTTTTCGTTCTACACAACATTTTCTGTAGAAATCTTTACATTCTTGTCAGTATTTAACAAATGGTTACTATTTATACAAGGTATTTTCAAAATTGGTGCAAAAAATGACATTGAAGTAGAATATGACAAAATTGAACGGAATGAAAGAATACTTTTTTGTCGAAAAAAAAAAATATTTTGGGAGATATTCAATTTTAAAGTTTTCAAGGTTTATTTTGGTAATCACTAATACGAGGTCTACACACGAAAAAAAATTATTTGTAGAAGGGCCACGTTTTTTTTGTTTATATTGCATAATTTCGACTTTTATTTCGAAATTTTGACTTTTATCTCGATATTTCGACTTTTATCTCGATATTTCGACTTTTATTTCAAAAACTTTGCACCATATGATGATTTGAATTATATCTTTTTGATACTTGGCAAAGAAATAACAAGAACTACTTTGAGTTGCTTTTTAAATTGAACCTGAAGTTATTTTTTAATTTAAATAAGGGGTAACACCTACGTACCGGTTTCATGACCTAACCTAACCTAACCTAACCTAACCTAGAGATGGCGCTGGATAATGTCAAAAATTAGGGTAGTTTACACTTGATCCAATTTCCTATTTTTTGTTCTCCCCTGTATACCGTTTAGAAATTTAAAATTCCTACAACTTATATGCAAGTTTTCTGCCATGCACCAATTTTTATGAGAAGATAAAATTTTCTGACAAATGGATAATAAACAATTTTTCCATGTGGTGCAAACTTTTTGAAACTCACTATATAATCCATTTTTCATTATTTAGAGATAAAAGTTGAAATTTCGAGATAAAAGTCAAAATTATGGAAAATGAAAAAAAAACGTGGACCTTCTACGCCTTCGTACAGTTCCTGTCCCAACCAAAGAATATGGAACACTAGCCCATTGTGATTAGGTTGATCTAAAGTTCGAATGATATATACCAAGTATGTTGAAAGGTCTGAATTTTCTCAAATAGATTTCCGTGTCAAAATAGTAATTTATGTATCAAGTGAGTAAAACTTTACTCACGAGTTTCATACAGTATTTTTTCTACAATTGTCAAAAAAATAACCAATTCATATTTTTTTGCAAATATAAAATGAATTTAGCATATTTTTATTGATTCATTATTCGAACAAAGTTCGAAAAGTATGCCGGAGAGTTAAGTTTCAAACAAATGAAACGAATAATTTCGACAGAATCGAAATCCCTTTCTCTTCACA
The DNA here is from genome assembly GCA_958298965.1 of Chrysolina haemoptera. Taxonomy (NCBI): domain Eukaryota; kingdom Metazoa; phylum Arthropoda; class Insecta; order Coleoptera; family Chrysomelidae; genus Chrysolina; species Chrysolina haemoptera. The sequence continues at coordinate 32,019,445 of OY282592.1, read as the reverse complement.
CTATCCAGCAAAATGAAAACTTTGAAGCAAATATTAAAATAACATATTCATGGAGATCAATATTAATATTATTAATGTTGACTTGACTTTCGGATAACTAGTCCATCGAAGTAACTTTTCATTTTCTTAGATTTGTATTCAAAATAAATAAACAATCCTCGTGAAGCCACAAATACCTTTTTCTTTCTTTGAACTATGTCAAGAAAATCTCATAATTGCACCATCCACGATTTTCTCCGTTCAATCTCCATCACTTTTCATTTCTACTTGAATTTAATTTTGGTAAAAAAGCCATAGCTACCTTGGATTACCTAGTGTAGATGAGGTCCAATAGTTCCTTAGAGGTATATGCTATTATTTTGAATATATTCGCGGCGATAGTTTGGAATTTTGATAGTACTTATTTAATAGTAAGAATGCTAAGAATATTATTGGTGAAACATTTGTATATTGCCAAAGAAAATGAGAACTGGCTTTATGACAGGATTTCGTTATTATTCGGATCTGTCATTGTTGTTCCATGAAACTGTCGGTTGCCTAGCCAGAGCCTTTGAAAAAAGTGCACTTTTTTTACGCTTTTCCTTTTAATAATGAAATCGTATGTTAATAGTGAAATATCGTAATACTTTACGCACACAAACCACACAAAATGAGTGGACTTTTTTGACAGTTGTAGAAAAAATATTGTATGATACACTTTTCGCAGTTATATCATAAATAGCTATTGAACATTAGTCCTCAGAACAATCAACTTTATCATCCGTTTTCGCCTTGGTCGAAGACTGTGGATGATACATACGTCGGTACGCCCCATTACTATATCATAACCTGTAACTACTGAAGATATAATATTTTTTCAACGGTTCGAAGACAGCTTCAATAACAAAACCCCATTCCTGATGAGATATTTATATCTCTTGTATTTGTTGGGACGAATCCGTCAGTATCCGGTAGCGATTTAACGGTAGAGGTAGCGCTTGATTTAAGCTCATTTACAACGTGCATTCAAGAGTCCGCGTTGAAAGGAACCTCGTCAAAAAACTAACAATCATCGGTGATTCTAATGCCAGTTGAATTGAAAGTCGTTATCTTCGGCAATTATTGAATATGTTTGATAATTGATGACCGACTTGACTATACTCATCGGCTACTCAAGATTGGTTACAGAACTCACTTTGAGTTCCCAGAAACCTGAATGCAATATTTATTGTACAGGGTGTCCCAGTGTCTACTTTTCCAAATCAAAATTGTATTTCATTCGAGTGAATTGCGGGATCGGATGAAACCGAACGGGACCGAAGATTTTAAGGCAGTTCTGTCTGGCTCTCGAAAGTGAACTCCATCTAATTTTTTTATTCTACTTAGTCTTGAAATGTTGGCCATAACCGTTTAAAAAAAAAAGTGTTGATTCCATGAAAACTATTTTACTTCAGAAAATGGTGAAGGTGCTGTAAAGGGTTTTCTTTTTCATCACAAGTTTTTATTCAACTCGCTCTGTCCTTGTCTGCCTGTTTGTCTCTAAATGATAAAAAAAAAATTACCCCACCCTGAAGGCTAAACGAGTAGGTTCTCGGGAAAAATTCCAATGGGTTCGTACGAAAATTATAGCGAAAAAAATAGTACCGGTCATGATGCTCAGGCCACCTCTTTCTCGAAATGAATAGTGAATACTCACTAAAAATTTGATCGAAAAAAACCGTGAAAATAGTGAAAAACATAGGATAATCAAATTTTATTCAAAGAAATTTTACGAAAAAAATAGTTTGAAACATTCGAAGGCGTAGAAGGGCCAACAACAAAATATTTTTCAAAACATTTGTAATTGCCACTTCGAAGTGACAATTGCCACTTTGAACTGACAATTGTCACTTTGAACTGGCAATTGTCACTTTGAATTGGCAATTGTCACTTTGAACTGGCAATTGTCACTTTGAATTGGCAATTGTCACTTTGAACTGGCAATTGTCACTTTGAATTGGCAATTGTCACTTTGAATTGGCAATCGTCACTTTGAACTGGCAATTGTCACTTTGAATTGGCAATTGTCACTTTGAACTGGCAATTGTCACTTTGAACTTTAAATTGTTACTCCAAAAAACATTCACTGCCAGTCACAATTGCCAGTTCAAAGTGACAATTGTCAGTTCAAAGTGACAATTATCAGTTCAAAGTGACAATTGCCAGTTCAAAGTGGCAACTGCCAGTTCAAAGTAGCAATTGCCAATTCAAAGTGACAATTGCCAGTTCAAAGTGGCAATTGCCAATTTAAAGTGACAATTGCCAATTCAAAGCAACAATTGTCAGTTCAAAGTGACTATTGTCAGTTCAAAGTGGCAATTGTCACTTCGAAGTGGCAATTCCAAATGTTTTGAAAAATATTTTGTTGTTGACCCTTCTACGCCTTCGTATAAAACTGATGCCTCATCACATTTCACTTGAAGTAAATTGACCAGCGTTTGTTTGAAACTTGTAGAAGATGTAGTAACTTGATTACTCACATTTCGACATTACATTCAAGCTATTGAAACGTAGTGAAAAACAACGAAAGAAATAGAAATCTTTCAATCATTAGGACGATGGATGTCCAAAATGTAAGTAATTAAAATGACCAAATTGTACTTCTTCATGGAAAAGATTCGACTGTTCTGCGCATCGTTTTCCACTGATGGTAGATTCGCTGGATATCCCATATCCTCAGTCATTCGAATATAGATCTTAAAATTTTTAATTCATTCTTCAAAAAATAAAAATAATTTCAAAATTAGGATGAAATGAAAAAATAATAATGCAACAATATTTTTACGCATGCAACTGTGTGCGAGTAAACATTTTTCCTATCAAAAATGCCAAGTATCATGATGACTATCAGCTAATGAACAGTATTATATCACAAGTGATTAACTGAGTGAACCCGGTAGACATATCCATGAGAACGTTTAAGTTTTCACGAGCTGTCATTGTTTTTTATCTGTAACACAAGTTAAAAGCTTAGACGGTTCAACCTGTGACTACCATATAATTGCTACGGAGCAATGGGCTGTACCTGTAATAACCCTGTCAAGAGGCTTTTATGATCCATAGACAGATCTTCATTGTGGGAAAACATTTGAGCTCAGTACTTACTAGTAATTTTTATGTAAAATTATGATGGTACTAAAACCAAAGAGCCTCTTTTCGCTAATTAAACTTAATGGTTATCGGGGAATTTGAATTGGTTTGGACGTTATATATTTATTTATCGTTCGACAATATAATGTTCAGTATGTAGAAACATCTCCTAAAAATTTCAAGTAATTTTGAATGATAATAAAATAATACTCAAAATTTCCGAACGTCCGAATGATTTGAAACTTGGCAGGTGTTCATAGTTCCGGTGACAATGCAATATGACATTTTTTTTATAAAAAAACAAAATGGCGGCTCCAAGATGGCGGACGAGATTTGTTATAATGGTCCGATTCCATTCAAAATCGGTATATAAGGGTTTTTGGAGTCAAGGATTATGATTTTTTTATCAAAATTTATGCATTAAAAATGGCGGCTCCAAAATGGCGGACGAGATTTGTGGTTATGGTCCGATTCCATTCAAAATCGGCATATAAGGGTTTTCGGAGTCAGAGATTATGATTTTTTATCAACATTCATGCATTAAAAATGGCGGCTCCAAGATGGTGGACGAGATTTGTGGTATGTGGGGTTTTTTAGGTCGTATATTTCGAATTTTCTGTCAAAATTCATAAATTAAAGGTGTCATTATGGTCTGATTCTATTCAAAATTAGTGTGTGAGGCTTTTCGGGGCCAGAGATTATGAATTTTTCGTAAAAATTTATGAATTGCTAAAAGTAATTCAAAAACATTTTGTGTAAGCCAGAAGGAAATTCGAAGGAAATAATTTTATTTTTAACAAATTGCATTCTCTAGTAATTTCATAGTCCATTGTAAAATGAATATGATGAAACATGCAACTATTTAAAACGTAATACAATCTCACAGAAAATGGGCTAAATTTGGCGTCGATTCGAAAGTTTATGCCTGTCATGATGACAGAACGCTATAGTAGAATGACAGATGAGTGCAATAAAGAGGCAGTTTTTCCACCAAATATAGTTCAATAAAGTTTTGTTTTTTGCATGAACGTAGAAAAAATAAATTTTACATTTTCACTGTTGGTGGCGACGCCGTTAAACGTCAGTATAAAAATAAATTGTTAGCAGTTGTCAATGTCTGCAAATTCATTAAATCAGTTATCATATTTGATGTTTGTTTGAAGTTAACTTGTTAGTTTTTCAATAAATAATTTTTTTTTCATGGTTTGACAGTGAAGTGATTTTTCAAGCCTCAACAAGTCGCCAGGCTCAGCTGCTTTTCGCCTGCATGTCCATATCTTTTTTCGGTCATGAAAAATAGTCATGAAATAGTAATTTTCCTAACAAGTGCGGAAAGACACTTTCCGCATGAGTTAGGAACAATACTTTTTCTACAAGCGTAGGAAACAAATTCATTTTTTCAATTATTTATTCATGCAAATGGAAACAACTAACAAGAGTAACATTTTCTATCCACTAATTATTCGTAATATTTATTGTAAATGTACAATTTGATACATTATGTAAATTTATAGCGGAAGCCAGCATATTTTTTGAAGATGGCTGATTTCCTGAAGAAGAAGGTAACTCGGGCAATACATTATCGAAAGAAATCGAATGTGCAGGCACAGGCATCAAATCGTCGCCGATCGATATAAACGTGGATGGTTCTAAAATGCAACCGGAAGACGATGTAGTGTTCAAATTGAGAATTTTGTTGGACATTTCTTTTTTTCGATTGGCGGAGTCTTCTAAATACTCCTCTGCAACTGAAGTCGATTTCCATCCTCTTAGGCGTTTGATATTAGTTATACCCACACCACAGTCAGCAAGTAAAGTGGCTGAGGAACGCCTGAAGCTGTGACCAGTGTAAAGCTCTGGATTTTGAAGGCGCAGATATACTGCTCTTTCGGAGGGTATCTTTCCTATGGTATTGATTCCTACACATTGCACAGTACATTTTCCACTTTTGTAATACAAGAATAAACGACGGTGAGGAGTCTCTTTTGGACGTAAATGTACATAATTTCTGTATACGTTCAAAAAATAACCATCATTTGCTTCTTCAAATATCACGAAGGATCTAGAGGAATGATTTTTGGAATCCTTGATATTAACAATTATCAGGTTTTCTTTGTCGTCTATGTCGTCAATGGTGAGTTTTGTCAGCTCTTCTCGTCTGCAAGCACCAGCTAATCCAAAAATTGCTACTAACTTAGTCATGAGGTATATGTCATCGGGTGCTTCAGTCATAAATTTTGAAACGTCTTCTTAAGTGAAGATTTTGGCCTTTTTCGGTCGAAAACCGACATTCTGTCTTTTAATGAATGCATTTATTTTGTAAAATTTGCTAATATCCAAATTTTGCTTTACTTTGAATACACTCAACATTGAATATCTTGCCCATAAAGTGTTCGGCTTCCATGTTTTAGACATTTCTAGAAAATAAGCCAAGAATACTTCTTCTTTATTTGGTGTTTTCACTTTTTTATTGTTGCACCATTCAATAAAACTCGTGTATTGCTTCTCATACCTTTGTTTAGATTTCTTGGCAATAACTCTAAGTTCGCATCTGTAGCTGCTTGCACGATTTCTTGTGGAAGTTCTTCATCAGATGAATAATCCATTGTGGCAATTTCACTGAATCGAAAATTTTATATAAGTAACGTTTTGTCTGTCACTGACAATTACAAACAAATTTGTGTATTGATCGGCATGACAACATCAATTGTTACCTACTCGTTATCAGATCAATCAAAGCCTATATATAGGGTGATTTTCATAACAATACATTTTTATTTATCAATATTTGTTCATTTTTTCAATAAATAGTGCAAATTGATGGATGATTTTGAACAAACTCACTTATTATTGCAACAAAAAAGCTTGAACTTTCATATTTTGTCACCCACCACTAATATTTTACGAGGATATCATATAAATGTTTTTCCCGCACTAGTGTGGGAAAACTTTTTCCGCACAACTGTGGGAAAATGACACTTTCCAAACTGAATTGCGTGCGGGTAGAGGGTGAATCACGCACGCTTGTAGGAAAAGAAAGTTCCTTCAAAAAGTTGATGATAGGAATATCTTCGGAAACGACTGGGATAATTCGATGTCTAATTGAATGTCAGTTTGATTCATATTAAAGGGCCGTCAGTTGGCCAATGAGTATGGATAATAAGCTCCAATGAAAGATTATCATTAGTCACGTCCTTAACCGTAGGAATTTATATCGGAACCGAGACAGTTTCCGTTATGTTTGCTGTAAACGGATGTGCACTTGACGGGAATTCAAAAAAGTTACACATGAATTATTTCAGATTGCATAATCGTTACTATGAAGGGATATTTTTTCATCAATCAAATTTTTTAGCTACGACAATTTCGCCTACAGTATTGTGAAAAAATATTTCGATAAAACCTATTTGTCTGTGTTTCATTTCGCAGTTGTTAGCAGTTGAAAAACTCATTGTGTCTCCACATTAGGGAGTATTTTGAATTGATATTCTCTAACAGCTATTTTAAAAAATGCAAAGCAATGTGTGAAATGCTTATACAACATTTGTGCATTCTGAATTTCAATTAATTTTGTCCACAGAACTATAATACATACAAAATGATGTGTAAAGAAATACTAGTTTAAAAAAACTAAAAAACATGTTTTACTTCCCATGGACTAAAAAGTAAAAAATAATTGACGATTCAATTCCTCAAATGTAAAAAAAAGCGTGGGTGCTCGATCTATATTCTCATATTTTTTAGTTTAATTTAACAATACAGAGCGTTCAAAACCTCAAGAGAACTTTATCAAGCACCCCACGCTTTTTTTACATTTGAGAAATTAAATTGTCAATAATTTTTTACTTTTTAGTCCATGGGAAGTAAAGCGTGTTCATTAGTTTTTTAAACTATTATTTTTTTTTTACTAAAAAATCGAAATCTCCGACTCCGAAAGCCATACCAATTTTGAATTGAATCTGACCATAATCACAATATTCGTCCACCATCTTGAATTCATAAATGTTGATAAAAAATTCATAATCTCTGACCCCGAAAACCCTCACACACTAATTTTGAATCGAATCGGACCATTATCACAAATCTCGTCCGCCATCTTGGGCCACAATCTTGAATTCATAAATGTTGATAAAAAAATCATAATCTCTGACTCCAAAAACCCTTATATACCAATTTTGAATGGAATCGGACCATTATCACAAATCTCGTCCGCCATATTGGAGCCGCCATTTTGTTTTTTATAACAAAAAATGTCATATTGCCTTGTCACCGGAACTATGAACGCTTGCCAAATTTCAAATCATTCGGACGTCTGGGAATGAGTGAAAATCACGCCCTAAGGACTCAGTTACAAACATACAAACAAACAAACATACAAACAAATATACAAGTGAAGCTAATATAAAGCGTGTAATGAAAATAACACGATATTGTGTATTTTTCAATTATACAGTGCCTTCATTTCAAAACTTCCCACCCCTATTACGTCTTGTTGCAGGGAGAATTTGTCGTAGACAAAAAACACGTCAATGTAGATATCGAGGGGGAAGTTTAAAACCAGTGCCAGTGGTATATTAGGTTTCACCCCCTCACCCCTAGCTACCCCCACTTAATAATTTTAAATGGCACCCCCACACTTGTAATACATCATTTTAAAGATCTTAAAAATCCTCACTCAACCCCGTTTAGAAAACTGAAATTGGTTGATCCGTTCTCGTAAAAAGGGCAAAAAGAAAATTAATTATTATAACAAATAAAATAATAGCTATTGCAATTAAATAAATGTACTTTACTTTATTAGGTGTTCAAAATGTTCACCATTGTTAGCTAAGCAAAAGTACAATCGATTCTCGAATTCCTGTCGGACTTTTGTAAATGTTTCCTTATTAATTTGTCTGCATGTGTCAGTAATCCTGTGTCTTAGATCCTGAATGTCCTGCGGGGGAGTTTTGTATACCATTGTCTTCAAATAACCCCAGAGAAAGAAATCCAATGGAGTTAAATCCGGAGATCTTGCCGGCCATTCCAGAGCGCCTCTTCTGCCAATCCATTTGTCAGGATACCGTTGATCGAGCCACTGTCGGACATGCAATGCGTAGTGTGGCGGTGCGCCGTCCTGTTGAAAATGTAAATGTTGTTCATCCAAGAGCGGGTTGTCGTCTTCGTCAATTTGGCTTTCTAAGGACTGTGTTATCAGTGGATCGATTACATTTTCCAATAAGTTTAAATACAATTGACCAGTTAAATTTTCTTCAATAAAAATAGGGCCAATTATTTCGTTTCCCAGAATTCCAGCCCAGACGTTAAGTTTTTGTGGATATTGCGTATGATCCTCTCGAAACAAGTGTGGATTTTCATTATCCCAGTATCTACAGTTATGCTTATTTACAAAGCCATTAAGAAAAAAAGTTGATTCATCACTGAAGCAAATATTTTGTAGTAAATTCGGGTCATTTTGAATTCTCGCAGTCATTATTTCACAAAATTCAATTCTCCTATCATAGTCATCCTCACTGAGTTGCTGAAGAATACTCATTTTGTAAGGAAAGAACTTGTTTAGTTTTAAAACTTTGTGTATAGAACCAACTGAAATATTTACTACCTTAGCGACTTTCGAAATTGAAGTAGTAGGCTCAATGGCAAATTGGCCTAAAATCTCAATCTGTGCGGCTTCAGTAAGAACTCTCGGCTGCTTTACTGCTTTGTTGCACACAGAACCGGTCTCTTCAAATTTTTGAACAAGGTCTAGAACATATCGGTGACTCACATTTTGGCCTGCATGCCTTTCATTAAAAACCCGGGCTGTCCTACGAGCACACCTATTTTCAGCACCATAAATAAAAATAATTTCAGTTCTTTCTTGTAAAGTGTACACCATTACGATTTGTATTACTGTCAGTGCAACTGACACCACTTGACAAACAGTTTAAAATCAGGAATCACTAATTCTGATAAATGTTTTCACCATTTAATTTTAACTGACCCCAAGAAGAAACTGTGAGACCTTATCTCACTTTTAGCTAAACCAAAAAACTCTGTGTAAAAAATGAACAAACATACCGTTATTGAGTCAGTGGTAGCGGTTCCATAAATTCATTAATTTGTTTTGCATTTTGTTATAATTTATTTTCTTTTTGCCCTATTTTACGAGAACGGATCAACCAATTTCAGTTTTCTAAACGGGGTTGAGTGAGGATTTTTAAGATCTTTAAAATGATGTATTACAAGTGTGGGAGTGCCATTTAAAATTATTAAGTGGGGGTAGCTAGGGGTGAGGGGGTGACACCTAATATACCACTGGCACTGGTTTTAAACTTCCCCCTCGATATCTAAATTGACGTGTTTTTTCCCCACAGGAAATTTTCCCTGCTAAAAGAAATAATAGGGGTGGGAAGTTTTGAAATGAAGGCACTGTATAGTCAATATAGTTCAATTATACAGAATTATACAGAAAAGAACTACAATTTCTATAACATTTATACACAACGGTGTTAACCAATTTCTAACAATATTGGTTAAAAACTGGATTCAAATGAATATAGGTACACAATGTGGATATATTATATTATTACAACAAATTAGGATAAACAATACCGTGCGAAATTTCTTGTTTCTGTAGCCATTCCAGACACAACTTGTTTAAAAATTTCAAACAATTGTGGAAAAAACTAAACAAATTTTTTTCCGTGCACTCGCAATAAGGAAAAGCAGATTCATTTGGCTGTTTTCTATATTGCCAAAGAAATTTTCGTAATAAAATGAAATCCCAGTATTAATAGAAACAAATAATTGATATTCCTACTCAATAATTCAATAATATCGTCTGTTCTAGTTAATTGCTTTTCAAACCTCTGGAGACGAACCAAATATTGAGGTTAAATACAGGGTGTTTCAAAATTCAGTATCAAGATTTCAGGGGCTTTTTTTTCAGGTCAAAATAATATTTTTTTTTTCATAAACATGTGTCCGCAACTGCTTAATTTCTAAGATAAAGGGTGTTGAAATTTAACAAAAATGATAATGATACGCCAATGCTTATTTTTTAATGAATATTATATTTTTTATGAATGTCCTCTATCTACTAATAAAAATGGTCCTTTGACTTTTTTTCGTACGAAGAACAGTTTTCGATTCAAATAACAAAATGAGACAAACAAAAATTCGCCTAGGTTTAAGCAAATGACTACCTTTTATTTTTTAAATCGAAAACCGTCGGTCGGACGGAAAAAAATCAAAAGACCATGTTTGTGTCAAGATAGAAGACAATTATAAAAATAAGACTTATTTGACAAAAACACAGTAGCGTATCATTATTTTGATCAAAATTATTACAGGTCATGTGCACAGGGACGCCACTGATGGAAATTAAGAAAACGTTCACCATGGAAAAAGTGTATTTTTATGTGTACTTTCCATGTTCCAAAATTAAAAAGAGAAGCCAAAGTGGTTTTAGAGATATTGAAAAAGAACTGATTTGTTTGTTAAATTTCAACATCCTGTATCTTAGAAATGAAGCGGTTGTGGACACATGTTTATGAGAAAAAAAAGTCTTATTTTGACCTAAGAAATACGTCCCTGAAATCTTGATACTGAATTTTGAAACACCCTGTATATCGTCTATTAATGTAGACACACCGTTCGTTTTTCAGCTCGATTCCTTTCACTCTGCTAATGTTCGGAACGAAACGCCGCATCTGTTCCAAAGAATAAATGTCTTGGATTCTCTCCCCAACAAATTACATGACTGAAACATCAATCGTTTTGCCACTAAACGCAAAACTCTAATCAGCTACCGTCACATAGGTTAGTTTTTTTGGTATAATTGATGATGTTTTTTCATTTATGATATAATATACTGAAATGATGGACATATGAGAATGTGTTCGAAAATATCGTGTTTTTCAATTTTCATATACAGTGCCGCTTACAGGGTGTTTTCTACCTACGGTTCCTAACTGCAGGGGGTGATTTGTTAGGTCATTTTAAGAAGAAAAGTTCCTATGAACATATGTCCGGAGTTGCTTCGTTTCTGAGATACAAGGCGTTGAAATTAAAGAAAAAAAACGGTAAGTAATTATAAAATATCATAAATATCCTAAAACCGATTTGGTTGAAATTTGGTACATTTATTTGAACTAATATGGCGCTCATTTAGCCCTAACTAGATTGAAATTGTTATGGCCAGTGGCGTCTCAGTGGGCACCACAGCCATTAATATTGTAAAAAAAGTACGGTACTGACTGAACAACTCAAAATTCAACTTTTTGGTCTCTTGTATTTTCATCATATCTAGCTTCTTTTTCGAGAAAAAACAAAACATAAAATAAAGACCAAAAATAAAAATATTAACAATTACAGCAATATTATAGTAAATGAGCAAAATGTCCACCTTCTGATAAAATACACGACCGCATTCGATTTACGATTGATTGTCTGACACGTTCAAAAATTCCTGGAGTAGTCCTTATTCATTGCAATTGCCAATTATTCGGTTCCTCAAGTCATTCACATCTAGTAAAGGAGTTTTATAAACAAGAGCCTTCAGATGACCCAATAGATAGAAATCTAGAGGATTCATATCAGGACTGCGAGCTGGCCAATGTTAAGGTCCTGCACGTCCAATCCAGCGATTAGGGTAGGTGATGTCTGGATGCTGACGAGCAAGAACACTAAAATGAGCTGGAGCCCCGTCGTGCATAAACCACATGTTACCTCTTACAAGTATGGGTACTTCTTCTAAAAAATGGGTAAATGATCTCGCAAAAAGTCCGTGTGGGATTCACCTGTTAATCTTTCTGTTAAAAAAATGGACCAATTAGGTAGTCACCAATAATTCCTACCCAAACGTTCAGCGAAAATTGATGCTGAAAATGATTTTCTCTAATAGCGTGGGGATTTTCGTCGGCTCAAAAATGGTTATTGTGAAAGTTCATAATAGCATTCCGTAAGAAATTTGCCTCGCCCGTAAATAAAATATTTGGTAAAAAATTATTATTCTGTTCCATCATATGAATTAACCACCTGCAGAACATTAATCTTTGAAGAAAATCCCGAGGCAGTAGAGCTTGGACCCGCTGTATGTGGTATGGGTATAGGAGGTTTCTTTTTAGAACTTTCCAAACGGTTTTTGGGCTGACTTCAAGCTACAGTGCAATGGTACTATTTGAAGAATCTTCTTCTATCGCATCAAGTATGGCTTCTTCCAGTTCAGGCGTTGTTACCGTTTCTGGTCTTCTACCACCTGAATTTTTATTGAAACTCCCAGTTTCACATAATCTTGCATGTAGCGTTCTAAATGTTTTAGAGCAAGGAATTACTCTGTTAGGATATCTGAACTGGTAAATTCTTCGTGCTTCTCCCGAATTTCCATTTGCTAATCCATAAATAAGGTGCATGTCAACTATTTCAATGTTAGTATAATTATTCATGATGGAATCGCTGCTAATTGACTACTCTGAATTTTACTGCTATGACAATAATGTTGTCAAAGCGACCTACCTTAAGGGCCATTATTCGTTATCGTATGCACGTACGCCTATCGCTATTAAATTATTACGGATGGTGAACAAATAACAACCAATAATTCAAAACAAAAATTAAGTTTTTCAATTTGAAATGAAATATCTGTAGGAAAAACCCTACTATCAATGTCAGCTAGTCTCCAATGCAGGTGTTCATGATATGCTATAGAATGGCTTTAATTTTTTTTCTCGAAAACGAAGCTGGATATGAAGAAAATACAAGAGACCAAAAAGTTGTATTTTCAGTTGCTTAATCTTAAAAAATAAAAATTCACCAAAAAAAATTAGTGGCGTACTTTTTTTACAATATTGTAAAACTTTATTTTTGATTAGTCAAAAAATTTTAAGGATTTTTAAGGGTTCTGCCGTGATTAAAATGATAATATAATGATCATACCGACTATTCCCGGTGACTATTGTGAACCATGCAAATAGTCGATAATGAAGCGTATGTTGTATGTGATTGGTTCATGACTGATACTCAACAGACAAACTGTCACATGTCAATGTCATCAAATTCTGACACTTTTTCGTCTACGATATACTCTGAGCCGCTGCTTCGGAAAGGTTCCGATTCCATTACGGACAAATCACTTAAATCAAACATAAACAATAATTATTCTATAGTCGCCACTGAAGTCAGGATTCTACCAACGTATTAGTCCCCTTTATCTTGAGTATGTTATTTTGTTAGCAATGTTGAATTTCCAACGAAGGATTATATCTTGTCAAACTGTCAGACATCGACAATTAGCCAGGAATCACACTGATCGACTAGGACTGACCGTCCGCGACCGTCCACCTACGACCAAAATTTCCAACACGTATATTCTTATCGCACAACTCACACTGTATAATCGTCATTGACCGTCCTCGACCGTTTTTCAAAAACCATGTTCGAAATTGTAGTCTGCTGGAAATTTTGGTCGGTGTCACACTATCCTGACGTAATGTCATTTTGACACACATTTATGATGAACTTTTACTTCAACAAAACTCATGTAAATAGGTATATTTATTACCGGAAAAATATAATTATTTAAAGCAATACTATTGATCTTATGAATTTAACTTATTTTCAATAAATGAACAGACAATTCACATAAACTTTCGAATGGCAAATTAATGTCAGATTTACAAAATTATTCTGGTGGTCAGTGTGACTTTGAAAGTTTTCATTGATCTACTTCTACTTTTGGTCGTAGGTGGACGGTCGCGGACGGTCGGCCCTGGTCGATCAGTGTGATTCCTCACTAACTATCCAAAAATCGAACACAAACGAATAAAAAACTCAATCACTATTCGTCTAGATCAATTCACATCTCGTTCGTTATGTAGACAGTCGGTAATGAATACCTACCTACCAGGTTTGAAAATACTACATAAAAAATTTACATTTAATAACTCTATTAAATATCCTGTTCGTGTTGCTGGCGTGTCAACATCGGAGTGCTAATGGTATATTAGGTTAATTCAAATAAAACTTTTCATAATGGGATTTCATTATGCAAATTGAGCTCACGCAGGAACGTTAAGAAATATCGCAACGATGCGCACATTTCAATAAAAACAGCTTGGCCTCTGAGATGCGCAAACGATAAACATGCAGAGATAAAGGATTTTTTAAGGATTCTGTCGTGATTATAAGGATAATATAATGATCATACCGACTATTCCCGGCCTCTATTGTGCACCGTGCAGAGGGCTCCCATTCGCCATAACCCAATTTTCACGCCACTGGATTATTATTGGTTTTCCCTTTTTTTTGATTCTCAATATATTTTATACATGAAAAAGGGATGTTTCGTTCGGTTTGCCTGCAAGATATTTGAAGTTGAATGAGTGCGTGCGTAGGTGATCTGGAAACTCATTGTTGATAATTTTGTTAGAAGATGATAATAATAGCCGGTCACACACATAGAGGTTAATCTGCCAGTTTGAACCGCCACAGATAAGTCTGACGGTTTTGTACGCCGCGGTTATAACCGCTGTCAACCACTAAGGAAAGACAAAACCACGGATCAATCTTAAACCGATGACTAGTCACATACAAAACTGCGTGTTGGTGGACAAACCTTCGGTCAAGAATTGACCACAATCTTCTGAAATTGTACTACTATTCATACGTTTATTCAACTATGAATAATGGGATTCTAGCCTGGGGCAACAGTTCTAGGTCTAATGAAGTTTTTATTCAAGAAAAAAAGATTGTACGTAACATGATGTTCAAACCTAGGATGTTTTCCTGTCGCCAGTTGTTTAAACAACTTGAGCTTTTAACGTTCCCTTCTCTCTTCATTTATAATTGTATTATATATATATAAAAAATAACCCAGCTATTCTCAACCAGTCTCGTGACAATATTGTACACAACTTAAGGCAAAACTTCAATATCAATATACCATCCCACCGTTTATCAACTGTGGCTAACAGACCGTTGGTTTTGCCGATCAAATTATACAACCACTTACCCACTAGGCTTAAAATATTATCAAATGTGAATAAATTCAAATATGAAGCTCGAAAACTTTTAGTTAACGGGGTTTTTTATTCGGTTTCAGAATATTTGTGTTGTAACCTGGTATAACCATACCTTTACAAGTACACTTTTATATACTGTCGTTTATATACTTTTTTATTCTCTGTTTTTCGTCTCTATACACTGTTCTTTATATACATTATTTTATATTATATTATTATATATTTATATACTGTACTATTCGTTTTTTGACAATATCCTATACTTATGTATTTATAAGTCTGATTGAAAATAAAGAAATTGAATTGAATAGTTATGTGCAAAACTTGCTCTCTGCTTTTTCTGTTCTGGTTTCCACGAGAAAGAAAATTCTGTATTGTTTAGAGAACATCGCGAGAGCCGAGGAAAAGACGTTTTACTTGCAAAACTGGCTGGAAGAACAATTTATCCTAAAGTGATTGTTTTATAAGAAACGGATTTCAGTAATTTGTATTCAAACGAGACAAAGCAGGTGGTTCTCCGTTGATTTTGAAAGAGATAGTGTTTTATAATTATTATAGAGTTTGTAGGTGAAAATGTGAAAATATTCTGTTTGTTGAACCTTGTCCATGAGGAAACGGAAGCAAAAAGGTTTTATGCGTTTTTTTTTATACAATTATTTGCAAAACTGGCTATTTGCAATTATTTAATTTTTTTTAAACAAAGCTGTAAATATTTCTTAATTCCACTCCTAAAAGCTTTAAGCAACATTTATAAATCACTTTATTTTCAGAAAACAACACCACTAAGCTGTTTTTTTTATTTCCCAAAAAAATGCTCCCGAGCAAATAGCAAGTTTTGCAAATAATGGCCTCAAATATTCGAGTGTAATAGAAGACAGGCCCTGTCTTGTGCAATTAGGGGGCATCCATTAATTACATAAGGCATTTAGGGGGGGGTCGAACGAAACCTCACCGTTTTTCACGTGGGGAAGAGGGTGGTCTCGGCAAATATCACGTGTTTTTTTTCCGCAAGAAACAGTGTAATATTTTCGAGAAAACTAATTAAGCAATTTATGAGCTACATGTTGCATACAAGATTTTTTCTAATTTTGAGTACCTGGAAAGCCTGTGAACGTAAATGAAATATGAATATGTATTTTTTGTTTAAAAATCTGGAAGATTAAGTAGTTATCTCTAAAGGTATGTTTCCATAGCTGTAGGCTTTCCGGGTTTTCCTGTAGCTGAGCGCCACGGCAAATAATAATAATAGCCGTCCTCTACCCGCACAGGCTATTCCTTTGGGTACACTCTACGAGTGTTTATGAGGAAGTATTATTATTATTATTATTATTATTTTTTGGTTGGTTTGCGGGTTTTGCCGTGGTCGTCTTTGGTTACAATCTCCAAACGTTTCAACTGCAGCTGCAGTTGTCATTTTCAGTGGCGTGATCGAAGTATACTCTTCTTGACGTATCAATTGAAACTGATTTCGATTCAGATATCCCAAGCGATATTAATGCAAGAATTGCTGTGGTGTCATTGATTCCTGTCAAGAAATTGATGATGTGAAGAACTTTTCCTAATCAGTTAGGTTAGGTTAGGTTAGGTTATGAAATTCACGTCAATTTTGAAAAGTCACTTTCTTTATATGTCAAAATTAGAAAACAAATATTTCTCCACTATGAGGGAACATATAAATAGAAAGCGATGAAGATAGAAGCATTATTAATTGATGTTCATTATGAGTTAATTTAAAGATTCTCGCGAGGATAGATCTAATTACTTCATTAATATTGTCATGTATTACTTATATTTTTCGTCTGTATCCTAAAATTGAGCGAGTAACAAAACGCACTCATCGTAATAGTCGATGAGTTATGAATTATTCTATAACGATGCCAAAAAAAACTTCGTGCATAAAAATTGCAAAACATTGGAGGATGTTTCCGGAAAGAACTAAGTCAAGTTGAAGCATATCATCACACTGGAATGGGTTCAGATTATCTGTACGAACCACATCTACGGTATTTCAGTCGCAAGCGCCACCAGTGGGGAAACCAACAAGCAATCTTAGGTAGCAAAGACACCAGGAAGTGAAGAGAGTTCGAGAATTTTTGCTGGAGAGTACCAAATAAATGAAATAGTAAAATCGAAAATGTCGAAGTACCCTTCTCTCCAAATATTTCCACCGTGTGGAACATATGACGCATACGTCTGACAGGACACAACTACTTCCCTGACTAATATCCCACCTACCCTATCACTGACGAGCGGCAAGAACCGCAAAACACGTCTGCAGGTGGTCTTTCCCAGCCAAATGAAGGATAATTTGCTATATAATTACAATAAGCAATTGCGGGTCTTATTGGAAGAATGTTGCACACATATCTGTCAGATGTAATTCAATGCCCGTCGTGGTATTAGCCAGGGAAGTAGTTGTTTTCTGTCCTGTCAGATGTTTGCCTCATATTTTCCACATGGTGGGATAAACACATGTGATTACTGTTGGTCCATCATAAGAGAAACCGATCCAAAAATGTTAAATCTTATTATTACTATTATTATTATTGTTAATTTTATTCTTAGTTTTAAAACGTTCTCTTGTATGAAAAACGAAATATGAAGGACGTGTTCAATGAAAAATCTTGAAGAATTGATACACATCATGAATATTACAAGACTATCCAAGTATTTTTCATCTCAAAACTAAGAAAGTGACCGATTGCCACATGATATTCCAAGGTTACTGAAATATTATAATACAATTAATTCTAAGTCAAACAAAATCCCAATTTCCTCAAAATTAAATAATAGGAATACCATTTACAACCTGTTACTCCTGAACAGAGCTTCAACATGAATATTTGATTGATATATATTTGTTTTTTATTGACCTTCAAGCAACTGTTACACCTGCAGTCGGAGAGAAATGAATGTGTAAAAATTGTAATTTAATTAATATTACTAACGATTAAGGACGGGAAGTGACATAAAAGTGCTCACGGAGGCGTTTTGTGGCGGCTCTGAAAACATGAAGTCTGCCGTCGCACAGATGGTGAGATTATTCGAAATAAATGTTTCCTCATCATGTCCTTTTCGTACCTATACAAAACGATGAATAAGCATTTTCCCGTCTGAAATACTTTTGGAATCCACGTTAAACAATTCTTTTGTGAGCATTTTTTGTAACTTCACAGACATGAAAAGATAAATTGGAAAACTCTGTGAGCCGTTTTAAGATAATTCTGCAAACAAAATATTTTTTCTTTAAATTTTAATCGAATAATATTGATATTCAAAACAGCACGTTCATAGAAGTGTCAAAGATACAGAACAATAATAATCAAACTATGGCACTGAGGAAAACACTTTTTTCATTTTCAATTTTTTTCTTTGGTATGTCATGTAATTTTGGGTATTTCTTTAATTTTGTTTGCATTCGTACTCATCGGATCATGAAACTCCTTTAAATTCACAAATTGTGATTATGTTTTCATTACAATTTAATGAGATGACATTTTTCAAAACAGGGGTTTCGTGACAAATGATGGTGAACTGTCAACAGGTCACTATTTATGACAAATACTCCTCACTCACTCTGTTCTGTACAAGATGTTTTCAACAAAATCGTGATTGGAAAACTATTGTCTTGAACCTGTGAATTCATATTTAGAAGGTGTATATTTTAAACTTCGTAGTTATACGCCCATAGAAAAATTATTTACGCATCTATTGTATACAATGACACCTTGTATATATTTTTTCATTATCTGAAAGAGCACGCAATTTGCGATAACACTTTTCTTCAAAATTGGAAATCGGTTGAAAAATGGCGGAGATACAGTTGATTGTTCAGTCAAACAAAGTTGGCCATGAAATTCAAACTTAAATCATCACAACTGACAAACGACGTCAGTTCTTTTCACTTCGTCATGATGAAAAATGATTAATTGTCAGATTATCCGTGTGAAAAATTCTGAAGAATTCCGCAAATACAAGATGTTTTATCATGAGTGTTCTCAAAATTAGATAAGAAATGGGAGTTGTGAGCATTTGTTTATGGATACCATTCCGGTTTTAGGTAAGTTTTGATAATTGTTGGAATATATGGGAGCTGCAAATTCATGAGAACCTCAGTTTTCAACTGATTCGCGCTTCGAATCTTCCTTTGGTAACTTCTGATGTCGTTTGTCAGTTGTGATAATTTGAGTTTGAATTTCATAGCCAACTTTGTTTGACTGAACAATCAACTGTATCTCCGCCATTTTTCAACCGATTTTTAATTTTGAAGAACAGTGGTCACAAATTGCGTGCTCTTTCGGAAAATGGAAAAATATGTACAGGGTGTCATTTAAAAGAAAAAAGTTTTGGGTCACTTCCGGTTGAACGGGAAGTGGTGAATTTTCAGTAGAGACTTCGAAATATGCGTATTTAAGTACTATAGAAACACACCAAATTTGAAATCTGTATCTTCAAAACTATAGAGATCTACAGTATACAGAAAATTCAACAAATTCACAGAAAGCCAATTTCTCATTGAAATGGTGCGAGATCCTTTTAATTTTTTTTATTTTCCTAAATTCTTGTTGCATGAAACGACATCACAGTGGAAATCAAGCCTTCAACTCATTTCAATACGATTCTCATATAAGTTTTTTACAATAAAGGTGTTAGATAGACATCAGCTTGAAAACCAACCAGATCCCATAACCAATTTCATTTCATTCTCTTCTCTTTTCAAAACATCAATATTTCAAGAACTAGATGACTCACTTACAGAATCCCGGATTTGCGCTCCGGACTTGTCCGGGTAGTCAAGTGATTCTCTCCATCCTAACTTAATTTGACGGAAGTGCTGAATTCACTTCACACTTCCCTATCAGTTGGGTTTATCTTCGAGTGGTCCTGGCCAGACATGCTGATATACAGGGTATTCCAAGAAAGGAAACCTGGGGTGTCAATAATTTTTTTTATATTGAGATTTTCTTAACTATGTTGAAAGATTCGTTCACTTTTTGATTACCACCCTTTGATCGATGTTCTGATGCAAATATTGACATTAAAGTCATATTTTTCTTGTTTCTGAACCGTTAGATGGCGCTGGCAACAAATGTTTTTCACAACCATACTAGCAGCGATCTTCTATAATAATTCCAAATAAATTACAGTTTTCTGCTGGAATATCCACCGAATATCCTCATGGAAATGCATTGTTGCATTGATTCTCAACATTATTCGAAGAACTGCGAAATAGCTCACAGGATTACTATTATCAGGTATTGTTGTAATGTGGTTTGAAGCAATATGGGGGTATAGTATGGATAGTCGGATTATTAACAAGTGTGCGCTCGTAATCCGCCTACGCTAGGATTCGCCTTGCGCCCACACTTGGCCTGCCGGCGGCTTAACTAACGCGCTTCGCGCGACGATCCTAGCCCCCCGTGCGTACACGTATATCCTTCCCTAGAAGTTAAAGGGGGGCCTAGAAGTTGTTGAAAATGGTTGAAACTATAATTGGTCAGCACTAATTTGAATACAACGATCAATGCGTGTCTGTCTCTATCATTGAATCCGTTTGAAACTATAATTGGACACCAATAATGTGAATACTACGATCAATGAGTGTCTGTCTTCATCATTGAATCCGTATGAAACTATAATTGGACATCAAGAATGTGAATACTACGATCAATGCGTGTCTGTCTCAATCATTGAATCCGTTTGAAACTATAATTGGACACCAATAATATGAATACAACGATCAATGCGTGTCTGTCCCAATCATTGAATCCGTTTGAAACTATAATTGGACACCAATAATGTGAATACTACGATCAATGCGTGTCTGTCTTTATCATTGAATCCGTTTGAAACTATGATTGGACAACAATAATGTGAATACTACGATCAATGCGTGTCTGTCTTTATCATTGAATCCGTTTGAAACTATGATTGGACAACAATAATGTGAATACTACGATCAATGCATGTCTGTCTTAATCATTGAATCCGTTTGAAACTATAATTGGACACCAATAATGTGAATACTACGATCAATGAGTGTCTGTCTCAATCATTGAATCCGTTTGAAACTATAATTGGACGCCAATAATGTCTATACTACGATCAATGCGTGTGTGTCTTAATCATTGAATCCTTTTGAAACTCTAATTGGACACCAATAATGTGAATACTACGATCAATGCGTGTCTGTCTTTATCATTGAATCCGTTTGAAACTATGATTGGACAACAATAATGTGAATACTACGATCAATGCATGTCTGTCTTAATCATTGAATCCGTTTGAAACTATATTTGGACACCAATAATGTGAATACTGGGATCAATGCGTGTCTGTTTTAATCATGGAATCCGTTTGAAACTATAATTGGACACCAATAATGTGTATACTACGATCAATGCGTGTCGGTCTTCATCATTGAATCCGTTTGAAACTATAATTGTTTTTTAACAATTTTAACAATTTTAACAATTGATAGTTGTATTCACATTATTGGTGTCCAATTATAGTTTCAAACGGATTTAATGATGAAGACAGACACGCATTGATCGTGGTATTCACATTATTGGTGTCCAATTATGGTTTCAAACGGATTCCATGATTAAAACAGACACGCATTGATCGCAGTATTCACATTATTGGTGTCCAATTATAGTTTCAAACGGATTCAATGATTAAGACTACGATCAATGCGTGTCTGTCTCTATCATGGAATCCGTTTGAAACTATAATTGTTTTTTAACAATTTTAACAATTTTAACAATTGATCGTTGTATTCACATTATTGGTGTCCAATTATAGTTTCAAACGGATTTAATGATGAAGACAGACACGCGTTGATCGTAGTATTCACATTATTGGTGTCCAATTATAGTTTCAAACGGATTCAATGATTAAGACTACGATCAATGCGTGTCTGTCTTCATCATTGAATCCGTTTGAAACTATAATTGTTTTTTAACAATTTTAACAATTTTAACAATTGATCGTTGTATTCACATTATTGGTGTCCAATTATAGTTTCAAACGGATTTAATGATGAAGACAGACACGCATTGATCGTAGTATTCACATTATTGGTGTCCAATTATGGTTTCAAACGGATTCCATGATTAAAACAGACACGCATTGATCGCAGTATTCACATTATTGGTGTCCAATTATAGTTTCAAACGGATTCAATGATTAAGACTACGATCAATGCGTGTCTGTCTTCATCATTGAATCCGTTTGAAACTATAATTGTTTTTTAACAATTTTAACAATTTTAACAATTGATCGTTGTATTCACATTATTGGTGTCCAATTATAGTTTCAAACGGATTTAATGATGAAGACAGACACGCATTGATCGTAGTATTCACATTATTGGTGTCCAATTATGGTTTCAAACGGATTCCATGATTAAAACAGACACGCATTGATCGCAGTATTCACATTATTGGTGTCCAATTATAGTTTCAAACGGATTCAATGATTAAGACTACGATCAATGCGTGTCTGTCTCTATCATGGAATCCGTTTGAAACTATAATTGGACACCAATAATGTGAATACTACAATCAATGCGTGTCTGTCTTCATCATTGAATCCGTTTGAAACTATAATTGGACACCAATAATGTGAATACTACAATCAATGCGTGTCTGTCTTAATCATTGAATCCGTTTGAAACTATAATTGGACACCAATAATGTGAATACTACGATCAATGAGTGTCTGTCTTCATCATTGAGTCAGTTTGAAACTATAATTGGACACCAATAATGTGAATACTACGATCAATGCGTGTCTGGAACACAAATATAATGATTTTCGTTCTTTAAGACTTGAAAAAAATCATACCTCACTCTGAATAGAATTAAAAAATCATAGGTGAAAAACTTTCGAAATTAATATATTCTCTAAGATACAAAAACTATAGGACATAATTCTGTTTGTTTTTATTGTTTTTTTTTAAATGTATGAGAAAACCGGGCGCGAAGCGCCCGATAAAATGTTGGATAAAACTATTGGAAGGGGAGGGGGGTTATGTGGGATACTGACATAATTATCTTTGTCTCATTTGTTTTGTAAAATATATTCATATTGGGAAAATTGGCGGGGTCGATAATGGGAGGTACTGACATAAAAAAATTGATGAAGCGGGGAAAGAGAATGGAAGTAATGTGGAATACGAATATAATTCTGTTTGTTTGTTTTCGTTGCTTGTCAAAAATGATTATAATAAAACATATCAGCTGAATGGTCAAGAAGGGTACTTCGACCACGCCACTGAAGATGAGTGCCGCAGTTGCAGTTGAAACGTTTGGAGATTTTAACCAAAGAAGACCACGGCAAAACCCGGAAAACTAGCCAAAACATTGACGCAAGCCGTGATATATTCCTATATCTCATATACCGGGTGATTCTCCAAGGTGGCTCACCCCTATAACTTTTTTATTATTGAAGATAGAAAAACGAAATTTGGGGGTTATGTATTATAGTTCAATTTACATTTTTTGACATATCAACTTGCGTTATGGTACTTCCGGTTCGACCGGAAATGACCATAACTTTTTATTTTTAAATGGGACATCCTATATATTTTTACTTATTTCGATCGAAAATGACATTCTAAATCCAACAACACCTCACTTGTCAATATTTGACAAATTTGGTTATTTTTATTTCAATTTTTATTTTTCGATCTAGAATGCCACGGATCGTGTGAATCGCCTCGTTTTTGATCAAGTAACATGGGAAAAATACGATTTTGAGGCTTTTGACTTCACAGTCGTTGTAAGAATTATTCTATAACTAGAATAACTAATAACTAGAATAACAGGACTTAGTGCATAAGTTTACCGAATACGTATTATTTGTTATTGGGTATGATCGCTTCTTGCAATCGTTCACAGAAATAGTGAAAATAAAGTGAAAGTGTGTGGTATCAAATTATTCGTAAGAAAATGATCTTCCACAAAAAGCCGACGACCCACCCCCTTTTAATTTGAAAAATTCAAGTTAACTGGAAAAATTCATATTTGAGACTTTTGAATAATTCATACAACGACTGTGAAGTCAAAAGCCTCAAAGTCGTATTTTTTCCATGTTACTGGATCAAGAATGAGGCGATTCACACGATCCATGGCATTCTAGACCGAAAAATAAAAATTGAAATAAAAATTACTTTATTTGTCAAATATTGACAAGTGAAGTGTTGTTGGATTTAGAATGTCATTCTCGATCGAAATAAGTAAAAATATATAGGATGTCCCATTTAAAAATCAAAAGTTATGGTCATTTCCGGTCGAACCGGAAGTACCATAAAGCAAGTTAATATGTCAAAAAATGTAAATTGAATTATAATACACAACCCCCAAATTTCGTTTTTCTATCTTCAATAATAAAAAAGTTATAGGGGTGAGCCACCTTGGAGAATCACCCGGTATATTTTGGGTATGTTACATTTTTAAACATTATACCTATTATTTTTCTGTCCCATTGTCTTGGACCCTCATGGTATACAAATTTATAATTCATGGCAGGACCTGGAAATGGCCACCTTCCTAAAAAATAACATTCTTCACCATTCGTTTCAAAGGTCGAGAGTTGTTATTCACTCGAAAGGTTATGAATTAATAATATTGCACAAGAAGTACAATTAGCGTTAATGTCCATCAGTCGGTAATGTCTTCAACCCGAAGGATATTAAAATGCCGTAAAATGAACACAAATCAATATTTACTGGCGTATTGAGTATGACATTGGTAATTTCATACAATGTACCGCATTGTTGTGATACTCTTTCAAAAATTGTTCGAAATGTGAGAGGAACTTATTCATCGCCAAAATCGTATCGACCCTTCATCCTTATCATACAAGCATCATACGACGAAATCTTTGAATTGATTGCTGAATAAGTTCATATAAAATAAAAAACACTCGATAGGAAAATCATTACTGTTCGTCAATATACGAAACACTCTGAGAAATCTTCAGAGTTAAAACTATACGATCTAAATAAGCTATTTCGCATTTCATTAGCGAATTGACTTCCTTTTCAACACAGATCTTCAGCTTTTGATCATTTGTCCATAATATACTGTTGCGTCTTCGGGTTCAAAAATAAGTGTTCTCTGGTATGAACTCGCCTTTATTAATCAAACTTCACTTGACAACACTGTAATACAAGTCACTGTCAAAATACTTTCTAACTAACTTACTTCATCTCACAAATGCATTGCTTTTATATACAAATGAAGTTCTAGAAAACTTAAGAAATCAATAGAACACAAATAGAATGTTCGACGATTGATCCAGAACAAAAGTTAGTGCTTCTAGATTTTTCCATCTAATTCATGGAACGATCTCGAACAATTCGAAAAGTCTTTATCAAATTTCAGGTCTGTAACAATACTGTATCGGAAACTTTTCATCTGGGCTATAGACAGAAATCTACGCAAGCAACAAGGAACGCAATGATATGATAATACCACATAAATAAGAGAGACGCACTACTGTGCACCTCTCCTGTTATTCCACCCGACTCATTACCGGACCACGTGGCAATGCGACACACCGCACGTCGATATCCCTTCCTCGAGCGAGTAGAGGAGAAATTGTAATGCTCTCTCAACATATAGCAAGCTATTCTTTACGCTCTCAAATATTCACCATATCCACGATGAAAACTTTCCGATACTGTATATTAAAAGTGCACCTCCAGGAAATGTGTATTTCAGTGACACTGAATTCAGTACACCAGAAAATAATTCAAGAATTTTTGCGGGAGAGTATCGAATAAATGAAATGTTAAAATCTTCAATGTCGAAGTACCCTTCTCTCCAAATATTTCCACCATGGCCATCATGTGGAAAATATTAGGCAAACATCTGACAGAAAACAACTACTTCCCTGGCTAATGCCGAGACGGACATTGAACAAAATCTGACAGATATTGTCTATTTTACTATTTCATTCATTTGATACTCTCCGGAAAAAAATCTTGAACTCTGTTCACTTTCTGGAGTCTTTGCTACCAAGGAGTGTTTTTGGTTTTTTCCAAAGATGGCGCTGCGACTGACTTTACTGTAATTCGCTGGCTTCATTTGTGAGGAAAAATTAGTTATACAGACGATATAAATAATTGGCTGGGGCAGGACGACTCTAATGTTGTCCGACCTACCCTGTCACTGACGAGAGGCAAGAACCTCGAAACGCGTCTACAAGTGGCCTTTTCCAGAATGACGGATAATCTACTGTTTAATAACAACAAGCATTTGCAATTGGGTCTTCTTTGAAGAACATTGCATAAATATCTGTCAGATGTAGTTCAATCTCCGTTGTGGTATTATCCAGGAAAGTAGTCGTTTTTTGTGAGACGTTTGCCTCATATTATCCACATGGTGAATGTAACTACTTAAATGCTAACGATCTATATTCTCATATTTTTTATTTTAATTTAACAAAACTGAACGTACAAGAGTTCAAGAAAATTTTATATTTTACGTTTCAATCCATGTTGGAAGTAATGCGTGTTCTTTAATTTCTTTGAACTATTATTTTTTTATGACTAAAAACTGGAAATCTTCGACCCCAAAAACCCCCACATACAAATTTTGAATCGAATCTGATCACAAAACTCGTCCACCATTTAGAGTGTTTTGACGGAAAATTCATAATCTTTGACCCCGAAAACCCTCACACACTAATTTTGAATCGAATCGGACCATAACGACAAATCTCGTCCGCCATCTTGAAGCCGCCATTTTGAATTTATGAACTTTGACACCAAAATCATAATCTCTGACCTCGAAAACCCTTACAAATCAATTTTGAATTGAATCAGATTATTATCACAAATCTCGTCCGCCATCTTGGAGCCGCCATTTTATTTTTTCTGTAACAAAAATCGAATCGAAACATATGACAAATCTCGTCCGCCGTATTGAAGGCGCCATCTTTGATTTTTGAATTTTGAAAAATTTCAAATCTATGACCTGGAAAACCCCCACATACCAAATTTGAATGTGACCCTAATCACAAATCCCGTCCGCCATCTTGAAGACGACATTTTAAATTTATGAATTTTGCCACAAAAATCATAATCTCTGACCTCGAAAACCCTTACACATCAATTTTGAATCGAATCAGATTATTATCACAAATCTCGTCCGCCATCTCGGAGCCGCCATTTTGTTTTTTCTATAACAAAAATGTCATGAATGAAGCGAAGAATTTGTATATAAGTGTATAAATTTATTATTTATTGCAAAGCGCTTTCCAAATAATCTGATTGAAGAAAATTGAAATTGAAATTGAATTTTGAGGTTATGAAATTTAGAAAGGTTAGTGAGTACTTACCAGTCAGGCAACAGGAAGTATCGAGATTTGTAAAAACATTATCTGTCATAATGTCATATTCCATTGTCAACTATGAACACCTGCCAAATTTCATTCGGAAGTTTGGAAGTGGGTGAAAATCGTGTTCAAAGATTCCGTTACATAGATTGATAGATACGTAGCTTGGCAAATCGAGCAAGGCATGTTGATGAACGTATGAGATGAACGAATTAGAATGAGAAAGTGTTCGGAGGATAAAGAAGGTAGTATAAATTATTGTACAGAATCGATAGGCGTGCCGATTTTACATACCTGCCTAGATTTGCCAAAGTTTAGCTGAAGCTAATAAAAGCGTGTTAAAAAGATAACATTGCATCCCCTGTATTTTTGTTTCTCTGAAATGATATGAGTTGTAGGCCTGACATATTTTTATTTTGGATCTATCGACTGGAAAAGACGGAAATAATCACCATTAAACTTTTTAATCGTTCCCAACTTCAGAAAAATTGTAACATTTTTTTTACATTTCCTTAATCGAAAGGCGTATACTTGGCACAATTCTTCACCTACAAAACATCTGCATTATATAATCGTTCGTGAAGCTAATGACATTTTTATTACGTCATTAACTACTAAACACCAGACAGTTTCATTAAAGTTAACCAAGTGTCACAAGTGTGAGTTTTGAATGATTCAGAACGAATGAAACATGCTCGTAAAATGACTGAACTTAATCCAAAACCGACACGAGCACAACACCTCAGAGTCTCTACGACATTAACGATTCAGTTCAATGGTGAACTGTGAGAAAAATATTGTATGTCGTCTATTGCGGACATTAGGGACCAAAAGTACGGAAGCGTAGAAGGGCCATTATTTTTTTATTTATTTTTTCTCCTTAATTCCGAGTTGCAACTCGGAAAATTACTAAATTCCGAGTTGCAACTCGGAAAATTACTAAATTCCGAGTTGCAACTCGGAAAATTACTAAATTCCGAGTTGCAACTCGAAAAATTACTAAATTCCGAGTTGCAACTCGGAAAATTACTAAATTCCGAGTTGCAACTCGGAAAATTACTAAATTCCGAGTTGCAACTCGGAAAATTACTAAATCCGAGTTTCAACTCCGATGAAATTTCGAGTTGCAACTCGAAATTTAGTAATTTTCCGAGTTGCACAAGTGGTTTGTATTTTATCGGGTAAATTTGCGTTGTTTAATGAGAAACTGTTTCCTAGCAATTCGACGAGAATAACAGTCAACTATTAAAAACACCGAAGGTGGAGTGTTTTCAGGTTGACAGTTGTTCGAGTCAAATTGCTAAAGGATACAGTTTAGAATTTGAACAACACAAATTTACCCGATACAAACCTCGAGTGTAATTCGGCAGGACAATTTAATGAATAATAATTTCAGAAACATATCAATGTCAAACTATTCATTTTGGCAACCAACACCGCTATAATTGATAAACAAATGAATAAGTGAAAAAACCACTTGTGTTTGTCGCTGTAAAAGTTAAAGCTAACTTTTCCCGCTGTCAAAGTGACAATTGCACTGTGGCATATGCGATTTTTTATAAATGAATTAATTTCAAAAGAAAAAGACAGACAAACGAGGATACTTCAGATGAAGGTAATAATATTGATGCTGTGAGTGATTCTCAGCCATCAACCTCTGGATGTTACTACTGTTGCAGACCAATCTAATACTTCTTTCTTTACTGCAGGGGTTATCGGCACCAAAAAAAAAATTTGAGTATCCAAGTACAACTTTTGGAAATAAATCTAGGAAATTCCAATATGAAACTTATAAGTGGCTGATATATTCAAAATCAGAGAAAGGTGCTTACTGTAAGTATTGTTTCATTTTTGCCCAAAAAGAAGTTGTACATAATTCAGCTTGAATCACTGGCCATCTTGTTAGTGATCCTTACCTTATCGAAATTGGAAAAACGTTTTAGAGAGTATTCAGAAACACCAGACAACCCAGTACCATCATGCTGCAAGTATAAAGGCTGACAAATTCTTGGTATAGTTATAGCATTATAAAGTTATTCTGAAACACACTTTCGATCCGCATGCAATCATGTGTGCCCCATCATAATATCATTCTGGTTAGTCGGAAATGTAATTCACAAATAGTACCATAGATACGTTATTTGAATTTTAAAATTGACAACACTCATCTATCTTCTGTAATCACTGTCAAAATAATGGAGATTTCAAAAACTCAGAAAGGGAAAGATTTACTTACATATGAAGATTATAGGTATAGACGCGATAAAGTGCATATTCTTTCTGAATCACGGAGATGTATGAAAGCTACCTGCAACGGGAGATTGGTTGTTACTTCCGGAAAGCGGGAGAATATTCGGTTTCATCACCGACCTATGATGCTGCCAGGACGGGTCAACTTTCGTTTAACTGAAACCAGTTACAGAAAAACTGTTGCCATGGCAACCGTTGCTACGGTTACGAGAATACAAAAACCCGATTCTCATGGTGCGGAAATGCATGGTTGCCAAGTTGCCCGCTTTAGTGTAGCTGAAACCAGTTACAGAAAAACTGTTGCCATGGCAACAGTTGCTATGGTAACGAGTATAAAAAAACTATTCCCATGGTGCGAAAATGCGTGGTTGCCAAATAATCATTTCGGAATTAACGGAACTAATTTTTGTAATTAGTGCTTTCTAAACTGAAATACCTTAACAAATAACGGAATTCGATTGAAGAAAAAACAGGAAATGTGTTATTAACTGCACTTCTGCCCTGGGTACCTCATTTCATTGGTGCAGAAATGCGTGGTGGCCAAGTTGTCTGTTGTCTTAAAGTCACAATAGGAAAACGGTTCCATTGGTACTTTGTGGCCTTTGCATGTTTTCCTGCAAACAGATATGGGTGGTACCAAACCATGATGGAGAGCAACTTCGAACACTTCTTGCCGATCTCTCGGTAGAGACACCTCGCTGATTATTGACATTTTCAAACTGACACTTTTCTTACAGTTCAGTTTCAAATTGAAATGACGCATAAAAAATATTCATAGGTAGCTTGACCTAACAAACTGAACTGAACTAACCAATGCTCAATGCTAAAATTATTTTGGAAGAGATGAACCCACTTTTATACCAATTATAGGTCTTTCATTTAGGAATGAAACATATAATTCATTCAATGGTCAAAGAAACCAAAGATTAATTTAAAATATTAGATCCAGAACACAATAAACGCGAGCGAAGCGAGCGGGTCCGGCCGACATTTCGCAAATCCGCTCGCCCTCATGTTACTACTTCGTCCATTTTCTTCTTTTGTCGTAACTAATTTCAGCTAAACTATAACTGACCCATTTGGCAACCACGCATTTCCACATCAAGGGAATCGGGTTTTTGTGTTCTCATAACCATACTAACGGTTGCCATGGCAACCTTTTTTCCGTAACTGATTTCAGCCAAACTAAAACGGACAACTTGGCAACCCCGCATTTCCGCACCATGGGAATCGGGTTTGTATTCTCGTAACCATAGCAACAGTTGCCATGACGACCGTTTTTCCATAACTGGTTTCAGCTAAACGAAAGTTGAGCCATGAATTCAAGCACGAGTATCGGTAGAAAATTCAAAGTTGCGCCAACTCTTTTCTTACAGTTGTTCACAATTCATGTACTATAGTCGATGACAAAGCAGTTCCAGTTATGTATTGCCTTATGCGCACTAAAACAGAAGAGAGTTATAAGAGAATTTTCCATATCGGTTAATTTAGAGTCGCTTTTACGCCCCTCTACTATTCAATCAGATTTTGAATTAGCATCAATGAATGCCGTGAAGTACAGGTCTGACGAGAGTTTCACAGTTCGCTCCAAAATGCTTCTAGCATTGAGTTTTGTTCCTGAAGATGATGTCGAACAAGCAATCGCACACAATCAGGACTCCTCAATCCCAGAAGAATTGGTTCCATTGATGGAATATCGGGAGCAAAACTACGTGGGAAGAAAACTGATGAAATTGGAACCTTGTTTTCCTATTTCTATATGGAATTTGTCCGAACGCATAAAAAATCATTTGCCCAGAACAAATAACTCTTTAGAAGCTTGGCACAATTCTTTCCAACATTCAGTAGATTGTCAACATCCATCTCTTTATAAATTGATCATTCAATTGAAAAAGGAACAGCATCAAGCTAAAATTTTTATCACACGCTTCAAATGCGGCTTCAGACAGGAAAAGAGAAATAACAGCAAATATGTGCAACGGAACAAACGATTGGAAAGATCAGTCTGAAATTATAACTTTGACCAAATTGAAGATTACTTGCAGTCTGTTGCCTATAGTTTGAGTATTTACTTGTTATTGTCCAATAAACCATATGATTGGTGCTGTTTCGATAGGCGCTATTTGGTTACAGCGCTATTTCGTTACGCGCTATTTTGTAACGGTCTGTTTAATTACAGCGCTGTTTTGTCACAAGCGCTATTTCGTTACGCGCTATTTTGTAACGGTCTGTTTAATTACAGCGCTGTTTTGTCACAAGCGCTATTTCGTTACGCGCTATTTTGTAACGGTCTGTTTAATTACAGCGCTGTTTTGTCACAAGCGCTATTTCGTTACGCGCTATTTTGTAACGGTCTGTTTAATTACAGCGCTGTTTTGTCACAAGCGCTATTTCGTTACGCGCTATTTTGTAACGGTCTGTTTAATTACAGCGCTGTTTTGTCACAAGCGCTATTTCGTTACGCGCTATTTTGTAACGGTCTGTTTAATTACAGCGCTGTTTTGTCACAAGCGCTATTTCGTTACGCGCTATTTTGTAACGGTCTGTTTAATTACAGCGCTGTTTTGTCACAAGCGCTATTTCGTTACGCGCTATTTTGTAACGGTCTGTTTAATTACAGCGCTGTTTTGTCACAAGCGCTGTTTTGTTACGCGCTGTTTTGTAACGAGTTCTTTCGTTGCAGAGCCGACTTGGCATATAATAGCGATACTGAGAATTTTGTATCCGCTGTACCCTTTATAGGGATCAATTCTCCATTAAATTTCTGTTTGGAACCTCTAGTATACCTACATCACAAAAGAACAAGAATTACCCCAGGCGATTCACGAAACGAAAAAATCCAAATGTAGATCGTTGAAACAGATGCAAATGAATCCGTTCATTAAAATGTGCATAAATAAAAAATCTCGAAATACACCGCACTACTAGTGCCGGTTATTATGGTCCTATCACTGTAAAATCGAGTGTTAAATGGGTGTTACTGAAATAATTATCGTAAAATATCAATGCATCACCGGTATCTTGGTGTTTACTTCTCACCTCGAGGGCGAGACCATTGCTGATCCCTCCAATTAGAGACACTAAATTAAAGAACGATAAAATAAGGATGACAACATTGAGTTATTATGTTAGAAAGCACGATACGTTTACAGTGATTCCATCTGCGTTTATCTCGGTTGTAATGGGATGCTGGAGTAATTTCAGATTGGAACCGATAGTCCTACTGTGTTTCCAAATTATATAGATACCCAGCGAAACTGATTTGTTATTTATCGTTCTGTAATGTCTGAAATATACTTCAAGTTGGGATGTCCTTATAGCGTGTGTTGTGCGAGAATGTCCACAGGAAGAAGTGAAAAAATAATGAAGAAATGCGGATTTTTCTACCGTTGCTTGGTTAATATTTGTATAATTGAATGGTCATATTGTCCTACAAATTGAATGGTAGGTGTTCCCAGTCCTACGCTCCAAAATTATCAATAACCACTGGTTACTAATGATTTCTTATGATCACGTCATTGGTACATGTTGGGAGTGGAGGACTCTTCAGTCCTACATCCATTTTGTAGGACAAAAGTTTTTTCAAGTACTTTGGCAAATTATCTCGAGGTTCAACTGAAAAACCAATTGTTACTAATGACTTTTTTGCACTCACCAAATCGACATGATTGACGCCTGCGCAGTTTATCAGCTACCGCTATCGAGAAATTTCGTAGAAAAAAAGTTGGGCGCCTCTGCAAAATGAAGCTACTCAGGAAGATTCAGTCTGTTATTAATCATTTTTGAAAATAGGCGTGGGATTCTGGTCTATAATTTCAATATAAAAATTGATGACAATCGAATTATATACAGTGTGACCCATTTAAGATGGAAGCACCCTTATAAAACTTACATTTTTCAACCGATTGGAATGATTTTTGTTTCGTTAGGTAGGTAGATACAAGAAGTCTACTAGGACACCAAATTTCATGAATAAATCTCCATTTCCAGGGCCAACTAATTTTATTTTTCAAGGTCAAAAATCTAGAAAAATTACTAGCGATTTTTTCAGAAAAAATCTGACTTCAACACTGGATTCGCGACATTTTCAAATGGTTCATATGTAAATTACGTTGAAATCAAAACTTTGACTACACCACTGGATTGAGGGTGTCTCGAAATATCACTGACTATAATTTCATTTTAATCTGTTGATACATAAAAATTATGAGATAAAATGACATTTTCCTGAAAATCCATTAATATTATTATATTATTAAAATTTTATTATCTTATTATTTTTTTATTTATGAACAGATTCCGATGAAATTTTGACTAGTGATATATCGATACCTCCTCAATGCAGTGGTGTTTTCCAAATTTTGATTAAAGTTCTGAAATTGAATTGGTGGGTTGAATACACGGCATAGTTTTCAAATTTCATTTCCTTATAACTTTTTTATTGATTTACGCATTTTAACGTAATTTATATATGAACCATTTGAAAATGTCGCAAATCCAGTGGTGTAGTCAGATTTTTTCTAAAAAAATCGCTAGTGAATTTTTCAGTTTTTCGACCTTGAAAAATAAGATTAGTTGGCCCTGGAAATGGAGATTTAATTATGAAATTTGGTGTCCTAGTAGACTTTTTGAATGTCTACCTGAAAAAAAATCATTCCAATCGGTTGAAAAATGTAAGTTTTATAAGGGTGCTTCCAAAAGTGTTATTAATATTACAGATTTATTTATGATTCAGATGGTCGTAGAAAAAGTATAGTGTACAATTTGCATGAAATGTATGCTATTTCATGCTCATTGTATAATATACTGTTCTTAACAATAAATGCACATAAAGTAGATATGTTGCTAGTTTTGAGTATGATAATCATGATTCAGATAATTTATTCATATCTGTATTCTTTACTATACATTTCAGAAATAACTTCCCCTGTAGTAGCGATCATGAAACCATCCATCCCTCTCTATATAATACATCAACTCGCCTCAGAAAACGTATTTCCGAAAAAACTTCCCCAATAGTGTTCATGAAACCAACCCTTTCTAATACATCACCTCGGCCGAGAAAATTGACAGTAGAAGCAAATATTGAACGCCAAATCTGTATTGCCGGTGGCGCTATTGTGTCCAATCTGTCAGGAATGAAAGGAAAGTTGTTTTCCCAGCGTAGCCGAAGGCTGTGATATATCAAATTATATCTTTGGTATCCAATAAGAAAAGTTTAACGGCTGGCTTCTTCCCTATTGCATACAAACGAAATATGTGAGTTTTGTTTACGAACGGATTTCTGTCCATAGAATTCTGGTCTCAATTGTTTCTTGTAGAAATAGCTTTTTTTTTTAAACAAAATTATTTCGATAATAATGATTATAATCACACCTTGGGCTGGCCGATCTCTGCTTGGAATACGGAGGTGTTTGTACCTAGTGAGACGCTTATTTGCGAGTTTCTCCCCTCACTGGTATGTTCGTGTAGCAGATCCTCTCTCCAGGTTTGTCCCTGATGTTGTCATCTGTCCATTCCTTTCGATCTTGTAACCTAACCTCGAAGTTAATGTTGAAAAAGTACCTGGGAGTCATGAGATTTCATTTCGATAATGTTGCCTTTCACTATCTTCTTTATCTTATTGTGATCCGATGTGTTGCTCGTGTTTTTTTGCCTTAGAAGTCCCATTCTTGCCTCTCCCATGATTGTTATGTCAATCGGTGAACTAATCACTTCGAAGAGTAGTATGTATAGAATAAGAGTAAGCTTGAAGCTTATAGATCTTAAGAATTCCAACTTTGTTGGCCAAACATGCTTCGAGTGAAAGCCAAATAACGTTGATACACAACTTAAAGCATTCATCGTTGAAAATCTCAACTGTACTATAGATTTTCTTAATCAGAAACATTTCTTCTACGTGGATAAAACTTTATAATTAACATAATGCATACACCTCCTTCTGAGTTCATTACCTACCGTGTTTACCCTGACTGGTAAGTTGTCTCCTCCATCGCTTCAGCACAGTGTTAGGGGTGTATTGTCGTTAATGTTATAAACTCAAGTACAAACTTGGCTGAAACTCTGAAAGCCCCCTCTTGAGAAGATGCCGGTATTGCGGATAATTTTATTATCGATCGATCCCTTCGGCTACGTAAACTTCTGGTTTTTGTTTGGGTCTCGGAAGTTCTTGAGAGAAATATATAGACCCTTCTATATTCTTCTGCGGATTCAGATTGACAATTTAAATCCTTATATCCTGCCAATGCCGATACGGAAAAATACGTTGAGAGATTGAAATTTGCATTTGTAGTCTTCGAATTTCAGAAATATAACTGACATGATTCGATTTGATTGCAGCGGAACGATACAGTAAGTTTCACAATGTAGGAACAGATCGCATCAGCTTTTCTTCTGAATTCATCTCAATATTTAGATTGTTTCGGGAAAGGAAGAAAATGCCAATATGGTTCCAAAGTTGGGATTGTCTACTTCTCCAACTTAGCACATGGAAATGCAAAAAGCTTTAATGTTATCTATATCCCTGCACTCATTAGTTCAATAAAATATATCGTCACCATTTATATAAACACCAAACTTGCATTTCACCATATATAAGGTATGTGGGCTCAAAAACCTATACACTGCGTCCTCTTCAAGTCTATTGTGTGTGCACTCATGCTGTTTGACGTTTCTTGTCTAATACCTCCTCCACCATCAGACTCCATATGTTAGACTTTGAAAGGGTACAACGAATTGAAATAGGAAACAAAATATCAGACCCCTTAGGGATATCTTGCGGCGTACCACAAGGCTCCATTCTGGGACCTCTGCTACTCATTTTGTATACCTCTGACTTCCAACGAGCTATAAACCACTCGACAATTAATAGATACAAATTCAAAATTTAAACGTCATATCAACAAATGTATCAGTATTGCCTACATGAATGATATATGCAAACAGACACTGCTTCAACAAAAAGGTGAAAACTATATTGTGCGAATCATTAGTTTTATCAAGATTCAATTTTGGAATTGCAATATTCAGTCCGTGTATAGACTCGGAAGATAAGCGAAGAATACAAGTTGTTCAAAATAATTGTCTCCGCTTGATTCATGGTATAAGACGTATATCTCACAAACTGAAAGAGACTAATTGGCTCAATATGTCGAAACGAATGAGACCACACACTGCATGTTTATACCATAAAATAATTATGGAAAAGTGTCCACAATACCTTTTCAATAAAATAAGATATCGAACTGATATTTACAACATCCTGCTCATCGAACAGAACTATTCAAAAGATCATTTTCCTATCAGATTACGAAGGTGTATAACTCAATTTCTGAGGAGCTGAAGACTTTGCCGATCTTCCATTTCGAAAAAGCTTTCAAAAGATATCTAAGTGACGAACAAGATTAACTGAGTATTACTGAAAGAACTGATTAAATATACATAGTTTTCTGTTATCATAATATTCACTGTTCGCGTTTTTAAGTAATATCTACTTTTTATTTGGTCAATTTACAAAAAGCTGTAGGTATTTTAAATTTATTATTAGTTTTTATCTTCTTTTTTTTTCTCGAGCTCAAGATGAAAAACAGAGGCTGTGTTGTGAGGTACATCCAGCTGATCTTCGGCTTTTTCCCAATGTCATTTACTGTTACTAATGTATTATTATTGGGAAATAAAGACCTATTATTATTATTTATTATTATTAATTCCAGTATATTTAGGAGGATTGATTTTTCCACCTCTATAGTGTTGAAAATGATCCTGATTTTTGTTCGGAAATATGAATAGGATATTCATAAAATCTGTTGTAGAATCATCTGCGGCTGAAAAACAAACTTTAGTCGCTATTTTCCATCGTTCAAGATAACCTCACTTTCAGATTTTTTCTTTTAAATAAAGTCTTTCCACAATATCTATCAGATGTAGTTCAATGTCCAGCGTGGCTTTAGCTCTTTTCTGTTAGATATTACAAATAAATCACATTTTTCGTTTTTCAATTTTTATGGAGAATGTTCCCTTTTTTAACATAGATACCTCCCAAGAGGTTATCTTGAACGATGAAAATAGCGACTAAAGTTTGTCTTTCAGCCGCAGATGATTCCACAATTTATTTTATGAATATCCTATTCATATTTTCGAACAAAAATCAAAATTCAAGTGGTATTGGACCAATATTGCAAAATGTTCACATTTTTTTCTCCCTTATATTAAATTCGACTATTTTAGCAATATAAGCGGGGATTGGCGCAGTAGTAACGCCGGGGCTTCGTGATCGAAAGGTCGCGGGTTCGATCCCCAGGCAGTTTCAGATATGAATCTGAGTGATTGAATCTTGTTGCTGGCTGGGGATAATCCTCCACGATTCGCTGTTGCGTTAATAATTAACAGTGCTGCTCCTAAGGTGGCGTATGGAGTAAGTAGCAAGGCCTACCCAGAACACATTATATCCATAGTAATTAGACCATCAGGTCTGTTTGGATATGAATATAAAAAAAAAATTCATAATATTGTACCACCAGTATTCCAAATATAAGTTTGTCACTTGGTATACTGTCGTAAGAATTTCAATTAAACCGCACTAAGACATGCATGCATATAAAACTAAAAATCGAAGAAGGGCATGTTAAACCTTCGTTGCAGTGACTGTGAGATTGGAAATCAGAATGATATCTCGTATCGGGAATTCTAAATGAAATCTTCACATTAAACTTTATAAAATTAATCAACCTTTCACTGGTTGCACTCTTATGGTGAGTTGAGGATAATGATTTTGGAGAAATTCTTACCTTCTTTGCATTTCTTTCCAGAAATCTAACAAATTTGAGATTTTGTGTAAAAAATCATATACTTATTCACCTACCAGTATCTATATACTTTGACACGATACGGTGAAGCAAAACCATTCTTCATTAAACCCTCGTAAAAAGTAATGAGATCTGGTCTTTTTTGTGTGTTCACCTTGGTCATTAATTTCTTCCATGAAAGATACAAGCTTCAATTATGTAACATATAAACTCGGTGCAGCTTTACATCCATTAAACAGAAAGCATTCATCATTTCGAGGTCAATATGACATGTGTGGCGGTTTCTGTAATGTGACTCGCGGATTGTAAACGAGAACCAGCAGCTGAAATTCGCTTAATCTCAACTTGAGTATATCTGCATCATGCTAAAATGACATAAATTGCCACCTTCATTTGGCAGAATTGGTCATATTGAAGTTTAATATTATTTTAATCGAAAATCTGTAGCTGATGACCCCGCATCGATCCCAAATCCACGCCTATGTGAAAATATGTCACCAATATTGGATCTAGAGACCCGTCACGCATCTCTTTTTCAGGTATTCGTGAATATTTGTTGTGTGTCCAGTACACAGATAACTACGAAGGCGTAGAAGGGCCATATACACTTTTATGTCGCTATTGCAATGCAATCTCAATACAAATCAGTATTTTGAAAAATCCGGTTTGAATTAATAACATTGCCATTTTATCATTCGTTGCTAGGTGAATGTTGACAAACATAAATGTCATAAAATCACAATAATTTTTATGTGTGTCAAAGTTAGAAGTCAAAATGAACGAAGATTTTGGAATTCCTGATGAAATTATTGAAAAAGCAAAGAAAGCAACTGAAAATCTGTTGCCAAAAAAGTCTAAAGAAGCTTACGAAATGGAATACGAAAAATGAGTTGAATAATAAATTATTTCTCTTTATGCCCGCGCAACAGCGAATCGTGGAGGATTATCCCCAGCCAGCAACAAAATTCAATCACTCAGATTCATAAAGTACGACATTAGATAGTTGGTAACTGAGCAATAAAAACACAATAATGAACTAGTATGACATAAAAGTTTGTATGTACCGCGGGCATAAACAGATGTGTATACCCTTGGTACAAAAATAACTATTAAAAATATTTATTCTGTGTTATCGACGGTACCGCGGAAGGAATATTTAGATATTCCATCAGATTTGGTTCAATGTTCAACGTGGCTTTAGCTAGGAAAGTAGTTGTTTTCTATTAGATATTTCAAAAAAATTATCTATCATGATATACTCGACTTTTTTGTCCGACGATTTTTTTCGTTCAAATTCTCAGTAAATACTAACTCGGCCATTCTGAATCGATTGGCGTTCGCAGGATTCGTCTATCTCTAACTGTTCTCGAGTTGGTCAGCTCTGAATCAGTTTTCATATGGTTTTTTTGAAGGCAAAAATATTTCTGATGTGTTTTCGACATTTTCGTTTAAAGATTCGGAATCAGCACGTCAAAATACGTTCGAAGACAAAAATTTAAAATTCGAAAAATGAAAAATAAAAAATCTCAGAAAATTGTATTTTCTACCTTAAACACTCGTTTCCGGCTAAATCTTATATCTGAGCACATAAGTATCATACATTTTCGGAATCAGCATGGAATTTTACCTATACAGTGCACATTTCCGGTCGATGTGACGACTTGGTATTTTTCATGATTTTTAGGGGTGAACCCCTTGCAAGTTTTTTCGAGTAATTTTTTATTTTTTCGATTGACTCGAAATATACGAAACAAACTATTTCGGTCATTCTGAATCGATTGGCGTTCGCAGAATTTGTCTATCTCTAACCATTCTCGAGTTAGTCTGTCTGAATCAGTTTTTAGATGTTTTTTTTGCCGCCAAAAATATTTCTGATGTGTTCTCGACATTTTCATTCAAAGATTCGGAATCAGCACGTCAAAATACGTTCGAGGACAAAAATTAAAATTCGAAAAATGAAAAATAAAAAATCTCAGAAAATTTAATTTTTACCTTAAACACCTTTTTTTCGCTAAATCTTATATCTGTACATATAAAAATCATACGTATATGGAATAAGCATGAAATTTTACGTATACCTTGCAAATTTCAAGTCGATGTGACGACTTGGTATTTTTCATGATTTTTAGGGGTGAACCCCTTGCAAGTTTTTTCGAGTAATTTTTTATTTTTTCGATTGACTCGAAATATACGAAACAAACTATTTCGGTCACTCTGAATCGATTGGCGTTCGCAGAATTTGTCTATCTCTAACCATAGTCAGCTCTAAATCAGTTTTTAGATGGTTTTTTTGCCGCCAAGAATATTTCTGATATGTTTTCGACATTTTCGTTCAAAGACTCGGAATCAGCACGTCAAAATACGTTCGAGGACAAAAAATTAAAATTCGAAAAATGAAAAATAAAAAATCTCAGAAAATTTAATTTTTACCTTAAACACCTTTTTTCGGCTAAATCTTACATCTGTACATATAAAAATCATACATATTTGAAATAAGCATGAAATTTTACGTATACAGTGCAAATTTCAAGTCGATGTGACGATTTGGTACTTTTCATGATTTTTAGGGGTGTACCCCTTGCAACTTTTTCGAGTAATTTTTTATTTTTTTGATTGACTCAAAATATACGAAACAAACTATTTCAGTCATTCTGAATCGATTGGCGTTCGCAGAATTTGTTTATCTCTAACCATTCTGGAGTTAGTCAGCTCTAAATCAGTTTTTAGATGGTTTTTTTGCCGCCAAAAATATTTCTGATATGTTTTCGACATTTTCGTTCAAAGACTCGGAATCAGCACGTCAAAATACGTTCGAGGACAAAAAATTAAAATTCGAAAAATGAAAAATAAAAAATCTCAAAAAATTTAATTTTTACCTTAAACACCTTTTTTCGGCTAAATCTTATATCTGTACATATAAAAATCATACATATTTGAAATAAGCATGAAATTTTACGTATACAGTGCAAATTTCAAGTCGATGTGACGATTTGGTACTTTTCATAATTTTTTGGGGTGTACTCCTTGCAACTTTTTCGAGTAATTTTTTATTTTTTTGATCGACTCGAAATATACGAAACAAACTATTTCGGTCATTCTGAATCGATTGGCGTTCGCAGAATTTGTCTATCTCTAACCATTCTCGAGTTAGCCAGCTCTAAATCAGTTTTTAGATGTTTTGTTTGCCGCCAAAAATATTTCTGATGTGTTTTCGACATTTTCGTTCAAAGATTCGGAATCAGCACGACAAAATACGTTCGAGGACAAAAATTTAAAATTCGAAAAATGAAAACTAAAAAATCTCAGAAAATTGGATTTTCTACCATAAACACTCGTTTCCGGCTAAATCTCATATCTGAGCACATGAAAATCATACATTTTCGGAATCAGCAAGAAATTTTACGTATACAATGCAAATTTCAGGTCGATGTGACGACTTGGTACTTTTCCTGATTTTTAGGAGTGAACCCCTTGCAAGTTTTTTCGAGTAATTTTTTATTTTTTCGATTGACTCGAAATATACGAAACAAACTATTTCGGTCATTCTGAATCGATTGGCGTTCGCAGAATTTGTCTATCTCTAACCATTCTCGAGTTAGTCAGCTCTGATCAGTTTTTAGATGTTTTTTTTGCCGCCAAAAATATTTCTGATGTGTTTTTGACATTTTCATTCAAAGATTCGGACTCAGCACGTTGAAATACGTTCGAGGACAAAAAATTAAAATTCGAAAAATCAAAAATAAAAAATCTCAGAAAATTTAATTTTTACCTTAAACACCTTTTTCCGGCTAAATCTCATATCTGAGCATATAAAAATCATACATTCTCGGAATGAGCATGAAATTTTACGTATGAAGTGCAAATTTCAGGTCGATGTGACGACTTGGTATTTTTCATGATTTTTAGGGGTGAACCCCTTGCAAGTTTTTTCGAGTAATTTTTTATTTTTTCGATTGACTCGAAATATACGAAACAAACGATTTCGGTCATTCTGAATCGATTGGCGTTCGCAGAATTTGTCTATCTCTAACCATTCTCGAGTTAGCCAGCTCTAAATCAGTTTTTATATGTTTTTTTTGCCGCCAAAAATATTTCTGATGTGTTTTCGACATTTTCGTTCAAAGATTCGGAATCAGCACGTCAAAATACGTTCGAGGACAAAAATTTAAAATTCGAAAAATGAAAAATAAAAAATCTCAGAAAATTGTATTTTTTACCTTAAACACTCGTTTCCGGCTAAATCTCATATCTGAGCACATGAAAATCATACATTTTCGGAATCAGCAAGAAATTTTACGTATACAATGCAAATTTCAGGTTGATGTGACGACTTGGTACTTTTCATGATTTTTAGGGGTGTACCCCTGCAAGTTTTTTCGAGTAATTTTTTATTTTTTCGATTGACTCGAAATATACGAAACAAACTATTTCGGTCATTCTGAATCGATTGGCGTTCGCAGAATTTGTCTATCTCTAACCATTCTGGAGTTAGTCAGCTCTAAATCAGTTTTTAGATGGTTTTTTTGCCGCCAAAAATATTTCTGCTATTTTTTCGACATTTTCGTTCAAAGACTCGGAATCAGCACGTCAAAATACGTTCGAGGACAAAAAATTAAAATTCGAAAAATGAAAAATAAAAAATCTCAAAAAATTTAATTTTTACCTTAAACACCTTTTTGCGGCTAAATCT
The DNA here is from genome assembly GCA_958298965.1 of Chrysolina haemoptera. Classification (NCBI taxonomy): domain Eukaryota; kingdom Metazoa; phylum Arthropoda; class Insecta; order Coleoptera; family Chrysomelidae; genus Chrysolina; species Chrysolina haemoptera. The sequence continues at coordinate 31,976,243 of OY282592.1, read as the reverse complement.
TATATCTGTACATATAAAAATCATACATATTTGAAATAAGCATGAAATTTTACGTATACAGTGCAAATTTCAAGTCGATGTGACGATTTGGTACTTTTCATGATTTTTAGGGGTGTACCCCTTGCAACTTTTTCGAGTAATTTTTATTTTTTTGATTGACTCGAAATATACGAAACAAGCTATTTCGGTCATTCTGAATCGATTGGCGTTCGCAGAATTTGTCTATCTCTAACCATTCTCGAGTTAGTCAGCTCTGAATCAGTTTTTAGATGTTTTTTTTGCCGCCAAAAATATTTCTGCTGTTTTCGACATTTTCATTCAAAAATTCGGAATCAGCACGTTGTAATGCGTTCGAGGACAAAAAATTAAAATTCGAAAAATGAAAAATAAAAAATCTCAAAAAATTTAATTTTTACCTAAAACACCTTTTTTCGGCTAAATCTTATATCTGTACATATAAAAATCATACATATTTGAAATAAGCATGAAATTTTACGTATACAGTGCAAATTTCAAGTCGATGTGACGATTTGGTACTTTTCATGATTTTTAGGGGTGTACCCCTTGCAACTTTTTCGAGTAATTTTTTATTTTTTTGATTGACTCGAAATATACGAAACAAACTATTTCGGTCATTCTGAATCGATTGGCGTTCGCAGAATTTGTCTATCTCTAACCATTCTCGAGTTAGTCAGCTCTGAATCAATTTTTAGATGTTTTTTTTGCCGCCAAAAATATTTCTGATGTGTTTTCACATTTTCATTCAAAAATTCGGAATCAGCACGTTGTAATACGTTCGAGGACAAAAAATTAAAATTCAAAAAATGAAAAATAAAAAATCTCAGAAAATTTAATTTTTACCTTAAACACCTTTTTCCGGCTAAATCTCATATCTGAGCATATAAAAATCATACATTCTCGGAATGAGCATGAAATTTTACGTATGAAGTGCAAATTTCAGGTCGATGTGACGACTTGGTATTTTTTATGATTTTTAGGGGTGAACCCCTTGCAAGTTTTTTCGAGTAATTTTTTATTTTTTCGATTGACTCGAAATATACGAAACAAACTATTTCGGTCATTCTAAATCGATTGGCGTTCGCAGAATTTGTCTATCTCTAACCATTCTGGAGTTAGTCAGCTCTGAATCGGTTTTAGATGGTTTTTTTGCCGCAAAAAATATTTCTTATATGTTTTCGACATTTTCGTTCAAAGACTCGGAATCAGCACGTCAAAATACATTCGAGGACAAAAATTAAAATTCGAGAAATGAAAAATAAAAATCTCAGAAAATTTAATTTTTACCTTAAACACCTTTTTTCGGCTAAATCTTATATCTGTACATATAAAAATCATACATATTTGAAATAAGCATGAAATTTTACGTATACAGTGCAAATTTCAAGTCGATGTGACGATTTGGTACTTTTCATGATTTTTAGGGGTGTACCCCTTGCAACTTTTTCGAGTAATTTTTTATTTTTTTGATAGACTCGAAATATACGAAACAAACTATTTCGGTCATTCTGAATCGATTGGCGTTCGCAGAATTTGTCTATCTCTAACCATTCTCGAGTTAGTCAGCTCTGAATCAGTTTTTAGATGTTTTTTTTGCGCCAAAAATATTTCTGATGTGTTTTCGACATTTTCGTTCAAAGATTCGGAATCGGCACGTCATAATACGTTCGAGGACAAAAATTAAAATTCGAAAAATGAAAAATAAAAAATCTCAGAAAATTTAATTTTTACCTTAAACACCTTTTTTCGGCTAAATCTTATATCTGTACATATAAAAATCATACATATTTGGAATAAGCATGAAATTTTACGTATACAGTGCAAATTTCAAGTCGATGTGACTTGCAACTTTTTCGAGTAATTTTTTATTTTTTTGATCGACTCGAAATATACGAAACATACTATTTCGGTCATTCTGAATCGATTGGTGCTCGAGTTAGTCAGCCCAATTAAAATAATCCGACCCCGAAGCGTGAATGGCCCTGTAAAAACGGTGTTGAAGAAATCAAGCCACAGATCAAATTACCGAAAAACGTCGCCGCACGGTGAACGGCGATAATTCGAAATAATTTTAAATTACCCGTTCAGCATTTTTCGGTCTCAAAATTTCTATCGGTGCGGTCATCAACATCACCTTGCTTTCATAAATTCGGGTGTTACATTCACCTTATCAAACACTCGATTCAATTCCAGAGTTATTCCACCATGTCAAATTCGAAGCTTTGTCGGTACATACGGAATGGGTGTCTGAGGAACACCTGCGCGATGAAAAATTGAATGATATGATATCTTGGTAATGTAATAATAATTATTTTCAATGGTAGTTCCGACCAATTCGACTTTCAGCTGGGTTTTTTATGCGTGTGTTAGTTGACGTGATGATCGGTATGAAGAACACACATGCAGTAGGGAGTTAAGGTGGATTCATGCGAGCATAAATCTAAACTTGGATGAATTTAAAACTAAAATTAAGAATAGAAAACAATGTAATGAAATGGAGGTGTTCACGCAAAAAATTAAGCAACTAAAATTAACATTAAAACTAAGAAAGATGGCCAACTTTCAACTAATAACTTAATTTTTGTACAACTGACATTAAAAATGACGTTTTTAATTCATTGACACATGAACTAAAAACTGACTTTTTCACAAAATCACTTTTAACACTAGTGTTAAAAGTACTTTTAACACTAGTGTTAAAAGTAAAATGACAGATGAGATGATGGATACTCAGTAATATAGATCTCTCTAATAGAAACACTTTAATCAGATATTAATACTATTATAACAATCAGAATCAAAATTACTTATAAATATGTATTTGGCAATTTGTACAATTTGTGATATTAACTGACGAAGTAACTGCAGAAGCTTCATCGCCAATCAATGATGGTGCTATTATTGAAGTGGGATGATCAAATAATGCTGGGAGAGAACTAGAACTTATACCAGGAAACATTTTGTCAGCTATTTTATTTTTATTTTCAATGGAATCCTCGATATAACCCTCAGCTACAGTTGAGGACTTCCACCCGCCATGTCGTTTTATTGTAGTCAAATTTGCTCCTGAATTCGCTAACAGAGATGCTGAAGATCTTCGAATTCAATGGCCGGTAAACTGCTGCGGATCTGGTAATTTCAGAAATTCAGCAATAGTGGAAGGCATCTTCCCAAAAGTATTTATTCCAACTGGTTGAATAGTGCATTTGTAGTTAGAGTAATTCAGGAAAAATCGACGGTGAGTAACAGAAGTTGGGCGTAATACAGCATATTCCCGGTAATAATTCACGTAGTGTCCAACGATGCAAAAACTTCTTTGAATGTTGGTTTTGGTATCCGAAATATGAATTAGTAATGACTGTATAGTTTCTTCAATGTCATCTACGCTCAATTTGCAGAGTTCTTCACGACGGCACGCTCCAAATAATCCAAAAATGGTTGCCACTTTAATCATAAGATATTTGGTATCGGGAGCTTCATTTAAAAATCTGTCAATCTGTTCCCTTGTCAGAATTTTCGATTTTTTCGGACGGTATCCGACACTTTTTCGTTTCAAAAATGCGACTAATTTATGGTATTTACTTATATCCACGTTTTCCTTGATTTTCAGTTCAGCTTTTATCATAGAGAATTTAGACCACAGTGTTGATGATTTCCATAACTTCGATTTTTCTTCGAAATAAACTAAAAGTACGCTTTCGCTGAACTTGCCTTCAACTTTCTTCAGTTGACTCCATTCGATGAATCCATTATAAGCAATATCATATTGTTGCCGTGATTTTTCAGGCAACAGATCTAAAGTTGCTCTGTTTGCAGCTTCTTGAATTTCTGTTGGAAGAAAATCAACTGAATCATCCATTCCAACTTCCATTATATTTATATTTGCAACAGTAATAGCTACGAACACAAAGAAGCTAGGATCGTTTATTAATTTGTGGTAACTAATAAACAACAATTATTAGGCAGTTGTTTTTTACCTGCCTGTCATGCTTGCAATTTAGATTTGAAATACAAAATATAGTTGTCAATTATAAAGTCCATGTAGCTAGATCCGTAGAGCATCTGACTTGTAATCCAAAGATCGTGTGTTCGAATCCTTATGGATCTTATTTTTTTTTTGTTTTTTTCTTACTAGCAGTAACTGTTGAACAAAAAATTTTGTATGATACATTTGTTAAAAGTGATTTTATTTTGCTCGTGGGGTTGCTCCACTCGCTAACGCTCGTTTCGCAATATTCCCCACTCACAAAATAAAATGCCACTTTTAACACTTGTATCATAAATAACTATTCTTCCATAAATTAGAAACGGCGCGTGCGTAGTCTCGTTACTCACAGCTAATTGCTTTCTTATTTCTCACAACACCAGAGGCTCTCGCAGAAGCAATAATGTACTCAGTACTAAACCATACTCACTTCTCTTGGTGATAGTTTTCATGCTGTACTGTAAACACCAGACCAGAATAGATAAAACAAAAAACAACAAACCACGATAATCTCAGGTTAGGGTTCACCTTCTGTTTTCTGATCAAAGAATACCCTAAGACGTTTCAAAAATTGACAGTTGGAACGATATGCGCATGTCTAGTACTTTCTTAATTTCGTTAAATTGATGGTGCATGAACACCGTCATATTCTTAAGTAAAAATTCATCTAAATCTTAAAATCATTTTAGTTTTAGTGATTTTGCATGAATCCACCTTTCCAGGGGTGGAACATATTTTTTTTTTTCGTTTAAAAATATATAAATAAATTTTTGCTGTAATCTTGGAAATTATATGAATTATCGGAAAAATAACTCAACAGGGCAAAAAACAATTGAATTTTCCACAAAAAATATTCCTAGTAATTTCTTATGAAATGCGCTTGTTTTCTCGGAAAACGTGATCGAACGCCGACATCAAATTTCAGGTTCACCCTTACCGCCGCTGAAAGTTCTGGCGGAGCCGAATATTTGATTGGTCATAACTCTGCTAAAAATGATCGAAGAAGGAAAAGAAAAAGTTCATATTGTTTCTGAAGACTCCTTCCTTCTCATGCAAAAATAATATGCGAGTATTTGTGTACCTAAAGTGATTTTTGTCGCACCTCACGGAGATGTTTGCGGATGATCCAAAAATCATGAATAATTCAGTAAATAGGGTATTATTATAGTGAAGCAGCAACCCATACCCTCTTTGGACTATATGCAACAATTTTAAATTAATATGACAGGTCGTACTTATACATGCCAAAATTAAACTTTGCTTTACTCCTGCCTCATTTTCAACTTACCAATAAAATCGTCATTCTTTTCAGTAAATGTTGAAAATAATCGCTTATTCATATCCTACATATATGTTTAATGACACTATTGTAAAGTACAAACCTCAATCTTGAAATCACATACTTCATTTTTTATGTAGGATGTGTATGAGCGATTATTTTCAACATTTACTGAAGAAATTGCCGGGATTATGGGTGAGTTGAAAACTGAGGCAGGAGTAAAACCCAATTTTTGCTTTGGCATGTATAAGTGAGACATGTCTCATTAGTCTAAAATCGTTGCAAATGATCCAAAGAGTGTACTGATTCCTGCTTCATGATAACTATTTCATGAAGCAACAGCAAAAAAAATATATTTTTTTGAAATAAAAATTGTTTTTTGGTCCACCCCTGATATTTTGGTATACTTTTTTTTTTCTAACAATATATTCTTTACTTGTGGCTTACATTTGTCTGTGGTTATTGTACTATCAACAGTATACCTAATATACAGGAAAGAATGATAGATTTTATTAATATTATTACCAATAATATTCCCTTTTTTTTTTGTCAGTCCAAAACCTAACATCAGGCTAAATACCTACAGCAGACAACAATAATGCAAATAAAGGCATAGAAGAGTTTTCGATTAATTCAAAAAATGCAAATTCTGTTAAACTAAGTGAAAAATTAGTGATAATGACTGAAAGAATTCAAAAACTATTACAGACAAATGTGAAAAGGGCTTTAGCTTATTTATTTGTGTTTTGATGATATTATGTTCAAACGTGTACCTAAATATAAACACTTGAGATACAAAAATAAGTATCCAATCTGGTTTACAAGAAGGTGTAATTAAAAGTACCTATATCACATTATTATTATTATTATTATTATTACAGTGAAAATGTGCAACGCATTACAGAAATTTTATACAATTGCTGTGCAATATACAGAAGTGCGAATTCTCAAAGTATTGTTGAATCTACTGGATAGTCCAGTATAGTTCATCCATTATCAATTGCAACAACTCGTATAGATTCAAAGGAAGCGCCGTGGTCCACGTGGACTCAATTGACGTGCGGCAAAGTGGGAAAACTTTTGCTGGAGAGTGATAAATCATCATTCAAATGAGATGGCGGCATATCAAACGAAATTGTCGGTAAGGCTTCGAAACGAGTTGTTATGTTCTACAATTGATAGTAGAAAGACTATAACACCAGGTTAATTTCAATTTTCCACATCTGGTTTTTGGAATCGGTATGACTTTTCAAGAGGAAGAGTAAAGTATCTCGCGGGAAAAAGAAGCAAGTTGAGTCTTTTGTGATTTCATGTTTTGATTTTGATATTGAAAATAGCATAGAAAACTTTCACAGAGCAATAATTTATGTTTTCTGTCTAAGAGGCCATACAAATTTAAATTTGCTATTGCATGTTTTGGCAACCATCATCAACTTTTTCTCAATAAAAGCAAAAAAGAATTTTTTTTTCTCTGAATAATTATTCGACCTGGATTTTAGATTGACCCTGCGAATTTGAAAATATTTTTTTTATTCCTGTTGTTGAATTAACTTCTTCGAAATTATTTCCAGTATATCTTGGACGAGAAAAGAAATCATACTAAACCACATTAATGAACCACTCTGTGTATTAACATTATTTTTTTTTTTTTGAAATGAGAGTTGATGATAGTTACCAATATGCTTTTAACGATAATGAGTATTGATGTTTTACTAATTTAAACTCTGAACTGAATGAGGATTATAACATAAGCTGTTAGAGCTGACAAGAATCCGGGTATGAGGCGTTGATTGACGTCAAAGAAACCTGCAGCCGAAAATTTCGGCATGAGATTTCTAATGCAGATCGACAGGCCGAAGAGTTCATTTGCAATGAAATCATTTTCAGCAGTGGCTTGAAGATAATGACAGGTTTCCAGTAGCCTAAGAGCACTCTTCTCCACCTTATCATATGACATAATCATGATTAAGGTGTATATCTGAAACAAAAATTACCGAAAATAATGATATGAGTACAGGAATTATCATGTGATCCAGTTATTTTCGATATTCCCATGCAATTTAACAATATGAAAAAAATTTGGAACGTCGCGTAACTCAACATGAATGTGAAAAAAAAATTTCATTTTGCTTTTTTACAGAGAAGTTAGACAGGTTTAAGTCTGACAGGTTACGAAAATTAAAGGTTTTTTGTCATTATTGGGAATTTCAGGCATCCCGATGTGATCAAACTTCATATCAAGGCCGAAATGGTCACCAAGTTGAAGGCCAACGAGAAAGTAGTCAATTTTGATATGATCAATTTTGTCTATCGCAACTCTAGTGGGTTCATTATTTTGACACAACATATTTTAAACTTTCCATAAAATCTAAACATAATTTTTTGCTCGTGATAATTTTGGGAGATATTGAATTTTAAGGTTTCAATTTTTTTTGGTAATCATTGGTCTACAGCTTGCGAAAACTACGCCGAGACACTGCCAGCCTAACCTAACCTAACCTAACCTAACCTAACCTAACATAACATATCCTAACCTAACCTAACTGAAAGCGATTTCATAAAATTTCATAAAAATTTCGAAAATTTTTGATTACTTCAAAAACAAATTCCTGCCATTTATTGTTATATTATGTTCCATATAAAAAACTATTTTCTTAATCGCTCTACCCTGTATAAGGGTCCACCGGGTATTTTATTGTATCTGCAATAGGTATGCATTGACTATGATATAACCGTTTAGATTCAGAGAGTTTAGTGAATCAAGTCAATACACTATGTTGTGAGAGACATTTGGTTCATTGGTTAAAACAGATAGATATGTAGAATAAAAACTACTTACAATTTGTGATACGCTATGTATAAAGAATCCAAAAGATAATTCAAATTGTGTAGCATCTTGTACTCTTAGCACTGTCTCACAAACTACCAATATCCACAAACCACACTGGACAAACATCCAAAGGCTGTATAATCCGAAAAGGGTATTCATCCTTCCAACCATGTCAACTAAAATCCTGATCTTTTCTTTGACTCTCCTCACATCCAGTTTGATATTTATTTGATTGACCAATTGCCTGGACAAAGAAGACTCGACCATTTTGATCGTATGTTCATAATGTCTCTCTAGAATACCATTGATTTCATATACGATAATCGTCATTAGTGAAACTTGGATATTCATTACCAGTCTGTGAAATATAACTATTATGTTTCCTATCACATCTGAACCATATGTTTGAAATAGAATATATTCAAAAACTGACACCGATAAGATACATACACAGCAGAAGATCGGTAAGGGAATGTGACCCCATATGTTCATACCTTGATGAGATTTTCCCCGCTTTATACTTTTCTCAAACCCCGTAATATTTTCCCAGAGTTGTATCCATTTCGATTTGTATTTTATGTTACCATGTAATGTTATTAGAGAAAAGGCCAATTCACCTGCTAGGACCAAGTTGTCAAGTATTGTAACAGACAGAGGGACACTGAATTTCAACCTGATTTCATTTTGTGCCACGCAGTAGTATACGAAGAGGAAAAACGATGTCAAGTGGAAGACATAAACGAAAACCATCGACAACCGACTTTCAGGACGAACGTTTGTATAATTCAATCCAAAAAATTTTGCAATTTTCACATAATATGACAAAACCGTTATATCATCAGTTTTTGTACTACAACACATTTTCAGATGTTGAAAGCTTCAGAAAATGACTGGCAAATGATTGAAATGAAAGTCCTCATTTCAGCATGATATTAGGTGATTTGAGTCAATTTCTATTGTCGTTTTCGTAGTCCAGTCTATAGAGACAAAAAACAAGCTCAAAATTTGATGGCATCAGACGATTTCATTGTGTTCTCAGATGTATTTGGTCTAGAATAAGTCTTTGATTAACAGGTGCGTGTCTGAGATAGGGGTAAATGGGGTATTTACCCCCCATTTACCCCCCATGACTGCCTAAGAGTGACCGAAATTGTACTTAGCAGAACGTAAAAATGGTCTCTGGAAATTGCCCCAATATGATTGAGCCCCCCCCACATGGAATTACCCTTGGCACGCGCCTGTTGATTACAAATATATCTTTAAAATTGATTTCATCTTTTTCAATCTATATGGACGCACCTATTCAACGTGATCACCATTGAAAAATAACATATCTTTGGACCGTGGTGGCGGTTACTTTAAAAGTTAGAGAAAGAAAAGTCATTCCAATCGGTTGAAAAACGTAAGTTTTATAAGGGTGCTCCTATCTAATAAAAAAAGTACTGACATTTTTCTCGGGAAAAAAGTAATTTCATTAATAGTTATATTTTGTTACCTGTCACAGAGGTAAAATGTCAAACTATTTTTGCGTCACAGAAAAAAAGTCTTTCTATGTTCTATGGAAATTGAACTATTTTATTTTAGTAGATTTTTATCTTAGTGAGTCAACTGGTCCTGAATTGAAATATTGGAGGCAGCAATAACCTAGACATTTTCTTCAGAAGGAATATATTTGAACAACTTTTCTGACTGACTGACTAACTGTCTGGGGATTTAATTTGGAATTGGTATTGGCAAGTATGGATGGTGACTAGATCTATTGAGCCCCATCTTCTTCTGCTATCACAAGGTGTTCTTGTTTACAGCAGCCCTTCAAGACTCAATTCCTTCAGGAATTTTAGGATTTTGAGGGGGTCTACTTGTGGTTTTTCTGCCACAGTCAGCTGATGTTTTTCACAGAATCTGCAGGTGCTGTCCTCCTCTAAGCCTAGCTTACCCAGGTGTTCTTTGAGTCTGCAACGCCCCGTTAGAAATCCCGTGTTTGTCTTTAGACTAGTTTTGCTGAGGTTAATCAGTGTCTTCGATCTTGCTCGGTTGAAATTGCCGAGGAGATCTTTGGCCTGCCTCAGCCCTGGAAGTCTTAGCCAGCATGTTGCTCTCATTGCTCCTTCAGCTTTATTGAGTTCTTCTCGGAAGTAAGATTTTCCAAGTCCACAGAATGGTTCTGGCCTGATAAGTGCCGTTGCTGCGCCTTTCCGTGCCAGGATGTCTGATTGTTCATTGCCCTCCACTCCGACATGCCCCTGCACCCAGAAGAGGGTCACCTTGTTGTTCCTGCCTAGATAATTAAGTTTGTGTAGGCATTCCCAAACCATCTTCGAGTTGATGTTAGACGAGCTCAACGCTTTGATGGCTGCTTGGCTATCGGAGAGGATCACAATTTCCCTGTCCGGTATTTCCTGTTGAAGTTGAACTGAATGCACCTTTCCATGGCGTGAAATTCCGCTTAAAAAATGCTGGGTAACTGGCCCATGGGTTCGGAGTATTTGGTACGAGGCCCAAAGACTCCTGCTCCAGTTCCCTCGGGAGTTTTGGACCCGTCCGTGTTATGGTATTCTTCCCCAGTGCTCGAATGGTTTAATTTAGGTTAACATCAAATAGTTTGTTTGTGAATTTAAAGTTTGCCTCATTTTCTTGGTTGCATAAAATTCATCAAAACCAAAACACTTTCAATCTTCTGGACTGGCCTAATGTACGAACATGTTTTTTTTCTCGATGTTTTTTCAACTTCATGATCTGCTTCATAGTAATGATAATATCACTATAATGTGCGTGATCTACATTTCGAGTGAAAAAATTAATGAAGTAATCGAGAAATTAAATCAGAAACATATATTTCACTATCAATATATCTTTGGGTATATGTTTTGGAGAGCATGCAATGTGAATCAAATATGTACAAACTGAAATTTGTGATATGAATAAATTTTTTGTACTCAGTTCCAGTATTGGTGGTCATTGGAGCTATAAATGTTATTGAAGTCGTCATCATCATCCATTTATATCTTTTACATTTATTGTTACAGTTGAAGTCAAATTCTTTAATGATGAATTTTAGATGTGTAACAAGGAGGTTACATTATAGTCATTACATGAGAGCTGAATTCACTTCTACAAAACTGCTTATGATCTATAGATACAGGTACAACGTGCCCCGCCATGCAGCTCCAAAACCAGTACTAAAGATTCTGTGAAAAAGTTCTTACTTTTCTGGAATACCATAAAAACTACCTCTTCTGAGGTAAAATCGATTAGTCTACCGTTAGCAGTTTCATTTCTCGATTTGGCCGAAGCTTTTGATACTGTTCCTCACAATGTGTTATTAGTTAGGTAGGCTTATTAAGGCTGGTTTAAGAGGTCCTGCATTAAAACTGTTGCAATCGTACTCAATAGATAAATCCACTCATAATAAATTACAGAGTTCCACAAGGAACGGTACTAGGCCCTATGCTATTAATAAAATACATATTAATAAAATTGATAATCTATAAGAATTCGGCAATCGTTTTCAATGATGACTTTTGGGGTGGGCTGTATAGGAAAGACGAGACGAGTCTGACCTCCATATAACTATGGCTGAATCACAGTTTGCTACAGCCTCAACTTCCAGAAGAGTAAATTCATCACTTTTAGCCTGAATAGCGTAGATAAACCTGAAGAATCATCTAAGTATTCATGAACATTTATGTCAATGAAAAGGTAATAGTCCATACTCGAAGTGGAAGACAAAGTTTTTTTGGAAAAAGAACACAAAGTGGAGACGACTTATGTCAATACCTCAATTGTGGTTGCCCCGTAATTGAGAAAACTAAAAAAAAAAATTTGTCACTTGTTAGTTCGGATCTTTTACATTCTGCAACTATTAAATCCAATACTGAACAACTAATGTTAACAGAGAAGGGGGCAAGGTCATGATTTCTTTTCCAATTTACTGTTTTAGCATGATAGCTAACCATCGATATCTTGATATTTTTCCACAATTGGTCTGTTGGTTCTATATTCCACTATCTAGGTTAGTCTGACATGAATATTATATAGGTGAACTGGAAACATAAAAAAGTTCTTGGAACAATTTATTTAATGATTTTTATAGCAACAAATACAATATACACTCTTTTAGTTGTAAACGGTAATCTTAATAATATTGATACAATAATAGTAATTTATGTATCAAGTGAGTAAAGTGATACTTTTTTACGAGTAGGAAATGTTAACGCACGACACCGTAGGTGGAGTGCGGCATTCCTACGAGTAAAAAAATACTTTACTCAAGAGTTTCATGCAGTATTTTTTCTACAACTGTCAAAAAAAATTACCAATTTATATTTTTTTGCAAATATGAAATGAATTTGGCATATTTTTATTGATTCATTATTCGAACGAAGTTCGAAGAGTATGTCGGAGAGTTGAGTTTCAAACAAATGAAACGAATAATTTCGACCGACTCGAAATCGCTTTCTCTTCACACTATCCCGCAAAACGAAAAATTTGAAGCGAATATTAAAATAACATATTCATCGAGGTCAATATTATTATTATTAATGTTGACTTGACTTTCGAATAACTAGTCCATCGAAGTAACTTTTCATTTTCTTAGATTTGTATTCAAAATAAATAAACAATCCTCGTGAAGCAACGAATACCTTTTTCTTTCTTTGAACTATGTTAAGGAAATCTCATATTTGCACTATCCACGATTTTTTCCGTTCAATCATCATCACTTTTCATTTCTACAGTTTTCAAGAATTCGTTATCTGGATAGATGCCCAATTTCACAAATTTTATTAATTATTGTTGTGAACTAGTTTCTGACGGCCAAACAGCCATAGCTGCCTTGGATTACCTAGTGCAGATTAGGTCCAATAGTTGCTTAGAGGTATACGCTATTATTTTGAATATATTCGCCGCGATAGTTTGGAATTTTGATAATACTTATTTAATAGTAAGAATGCTAAGAATATTATTGGTGAAACAATTTGAATATCAGATATTTATAGGTCATTAGTTGCCAAAGAAAATGAGAACTGGATTTATGACAGGATTTCGTTATTATTTGGATCTGTCACTGTTGTTGCATGAAACTGTCGGTTGCCTAGCAACAGCCGTTAAAAAAAGTGCAGTTTTTTTACGCTTTTCCGTTTAATAATGAAATCGTATGTTGATAGTGAAATATTGTAATACTTTACGCACACAAACCACACAAAAAAGTGGACTTTTTTGACAGTTGTAGAAAAATATATATTTCACACAGTAGGTACATTGCAGAATTTCACTTCAGCGTGCTACCAATTCAAAAAGGTGTGCATTCATGCAGTGTGGAAATGTATAGTTGATAGAATGCTATTCATTGAACCATATACAGGGTGTTAATTGAGTATGTTGACAAACTTCAGGATGTGATTCGATGTGTGACGAAAAGTTCATATAAATAGATGTTCTGAACGGCTTGGTTTTTGAGATACAGGGTGATAAAAATTATTTTTTTTCAATATTTTTTGGAATGGACTCAGACATTTTCGACAATAATCAAATCAAATTAGGCGTATATAATTCAATAGTACCTACGATACAAAATAATTCATTTCTTAAATTATTCACAGGGTCCTACTTTTCTATGGATATTAGATTAAATATCTTCCTCCTGTACAAGATTATTTATTTTGTATCCGCGGGAGCTTTTGAATTTGTTACTCACAGAATAACCTAGATTAAACAATGAAAGAAATTTTTTTTTCATTTTCAGTGTATTTGTATAAAAGCTTGCCTATATATTTTTTATTCAATAATTTTTATTCATCGTTGATTTTTCCAATTCTGAAAAAATATTTCTTTCAATTTACAATAATTGAGAATTTTTTATTTTCAAATTTTTCTAATGTTATAATAAAAATATTTTCGTTATAGCTCCTGAACCGTACAAGTAAATAAAAACTTCAAGAAAACAAAATGATGATGAAACATTATTGATAATTCTTGTCTCACAATCTCTCACTGTTGGCCGAAGGGTTGAACAAATCTTGTCTCTAGAAAAAGGAGGACCCTGTGAATTATTTAAGAAATTAATTATTTTGTATTGTGCGTACTATTGAATGGATCATACTTGCCTAAATTAAACTAATTATTGTCGAAAATGTCGAAGTTGACTTCAAAAAATTTTGAAAACAATTTATTTTTATCACTCTGTGTATCGAAAACCGAGCCGTTTGGGACGTATGTTTATACGAACTTTTCGTCCTGAAAACTTTCAGAGAATCACTTCCCGAAGTTTGTCAACGTACTTAATTAACACCCTGTATAAAGGTAAAATTAATAACGCTATATTCACACTCGATTTTTTTTCTGTGCGTGTCTCGTAAAAGAGATATATTTTTCACCAGTGCATCAATCTGTAGTTCTAAACTGAATGAGAATAATAACATAAGCCGTCACAGCTGACAAGAATCCGGGTATGAGGCGTTGATTGACGTCAAAGAAACCTGCAGCTGAAAATTTTGGCATGAGATTTCTGATGCAGATCGACAGTCCGTGAAGTTCTTTTGAAACGAAGTCATTTTCAGCAGTAGCTTGAAGATGCTGACAGGTTTCCAGTAGCCTAAGAGCACTCTTCTCCACCTTATCGTATGACATAATCATGACTATGGTGTATATCTGAAACAAAAATTACCAAAAATAATCACCACATAATATTTAATACAGGGTGTCCCAAACTAATTTAGCCAGGTTCCATGAGGATACTTTTAAATTACAGCGCAATTTCATTTTATTACGAACAGCCATTAGCGCAGCCAGGGGGGTCTTTGGGGCTACAGCCCCTCCCAAGCCACCAAATGACTATTAAAATGATGGCGTAGAATACGGAAAAGCTATTGAAAAAATTCTGAAACTTTCGGTAGTATTTTATTTTTGGCGGTTTTATGTACTAGGAAGCCGGATTCTAGCGCACCTTTTACATTTTTCGCATTTTGCGACTATAACGAGATACATTCGTTAAAGATATAGGTATATAGAAAAAAAGCTAAGGAAATTTACTACAAGAGGATGTCATTGTTTGTTTGTCTAACAGTTCGCTTGTGGACGTTATAGGTGGTTTTATGTGCTAGGATGCCGGATCCTAGGGCACCATTTACATTTTTCTCATTTTGCGACCATAAAGAGACAGATTCGTTAAATACATAAGTATATAGAAAGAAAGCTAAAAAAATTTCCTACAAAATGATGTTATCGTTCGCGTGCTTAACAGTTCGCTTGTAGGTGTTATTCATAACATCCAGCTGACGAAAAAAAAAAGGCTCTGGTATCTGATAAATTATTTATTCAGCCTCCCCCCCCCAAACTGAAATCCTGGCTGCTCTACTGCGAACAGTTACCCTTAAAAAATCACTCTTACTGTAAAATAAATTTTAAATAGCACCCTGTAATATTTTTAACATATTCTCGTAGTCTAATTCTTAATTCATCAGTTTTTTCCGATTTAAAATCGGATGATCAAAAGCTGTAAAATTAATTTTTAAATTTTAAATCCAGTTACCCATGAAAATTAGGTAGCCTGCACGTTCGCTTGATCTTTCCCCCTTAGATTTATTCTTGTGGGGAACTCTAAAGGATATGATAGATCTATGTGAACCCCAAGACTCAGAGAACCTGAAGAATAAAATTCAAAGCCCTACTTATGGGGTATGCGGTATCAAATTAATCGTAATGAAAAATAGTAATAATAATTTTAAAATTGAATTTTACCCAGCAAATGCATTTTAATCGAAAATTGTAGTTATATTTTTTCCAATACTTTAGTACTAAAATTAATAATTTGAACGTATTCATAGCCCTCTAGATTCAAAAATAAATTTCGAAATTTCAAAAAAAATTTGTAACAAACAGTAACATTGTTTTCAGAATGTCATATGGAGACAAAAAAAGTGAAAATATACCGGGTGTCGCATTTAAAAATCGAAAGTTTATATCACTTCCGGTGAAGCTGAGTCACTTGTCAAAAAATGTAGTTTTATGTATTATATAGATCCTCCAAATTTCATTCCAATATCCCGGTATGTAGTTTTTGACTATCTTTGAGGGCGAATCTATCACTGTGATTTCATTATGGGAAAGTACGTGACAGTATTTAATAATTGTCACACTGGCACTTTTGTGTTTCATGGGGAAACGTAACTGACTTTACGCGAAATGACCTGACGTATTATATGGTACCTGAACAATACATGTTCATTTTGACTTTTCTCAGAGGACAACCCATTTTTATTCATGAAACTTATACATATGGAACATAGGTAAAAAAACTTCACTCACGCATAGTAATGAGGTGTATATGGCGAAAGTGGAGGACCTTTATTAACCACTCTTTTGGAACCATCATCATTGTTAAACATAGAATCAAAATGTACAGAGATGAGTTGAAAATCATCCACAAGATACATTTTCCGAAGATGGTATTGATTTGTTTTGAAGCGTCATATATGACTGTAAACATCACTTTTAGTTCTTTCAGTTTCAATGTAGCAGTTGTTTGTGTATTGACTGCGGCATTGACTATATTGGTTAAATAAGTATATCTTCTCTCTAAAATACCGCACAGTTCATAAGTGATAGCAGTCATTAAGAATTTTTGAGTATTCATTACCAATCTGCGACTATATGTGGAAATATTATAAAGCATATTCGGTTTCAAATTGTAAAATAATCCGCACTCCAAAATGGTTATCGGTAACATAACCATCACATAGCATAAGGCTGAGAAGACAATATGCTTCCAATAATCAATATCTCGCAAATATTCCGTTTGAATATATATGTCAATCTTATTCAAATTCGCCAAAAGCTTGTTCCAGCTTGGTCCATCCTTGATGATACTGTACAATCCATACACCAAGGAAGCTGTTTCGGCTGCCATAATGCTAATGCAAAGAATCACAACAAAAGATGATGATGCGACCACTGTTTCGGTGTATATTACATCAAAGTGCACTACTGAACACAACAATGCTATGTAGAAACAGAATATGTAACACCTTGATACCCAAATATTTAACTTCCAATTTATATGAATTAAACACAGAAACTCTCCAAATCTGAGGTAATGTGACAAGAGGGCACCGCCGTTTGAAATTCTTTTGGCAGGACTCATTTTATACGATATGCACGTTCTACATCGACCGAAGACAAAACCAAATTGAATCAATTGTTTCATCAATATGGTAATCTTCGTTTCATTTTTGAACATGTCACAATTATTTGTTTGTATCGAAAAACAACGATGTGCGTTCAATTCAATTAGGAACCGCCCTAGAACTCGTATGTCAAGATAAATAAATGTTTCTCCATGTTTTTTCAGGTCAGGAATATCCATTAGGATAAACCATAGTTACACGGTGAAAAAAAATTCACACCATCTCTCACTAGCTAACACCATCCTTCAATTCAAGAAATAGAAATTACCCAAAACACCAAAACTACAAAGTCTTCAGGAACTCAATTCTCACTAACAACTTATCATATTTTAGACTCTAGTAAAATCGACAATGTCGAAGTACACTTCTCTCCAAATATTTCCAATATGAGGCAAACATCTGACAGAAAACAAATACTTCCCTGGCTAATACCGCGACGGACATTGAATTATATCTGACAGATATTTGTGCAACGTCTTCCAAGAAGACCCAATTGCAAATGCTTATAGGAAGTATTAAGCAAATTATCCTTTACTTGGCTGGGGAAGACCACCTGCAGACGCGTTTCGCAGTTCTTGCCGCTAGTCAGTGACAGGGTAGGTCGGACAACATTGGAGTCGTCCTGCCCCAGCCAAATGATTTATAATCCACTGTACAACTAATATTTCCTCAGATGTAATTCAATATCCGTCGTGGTATAAGCCAGGGAAGTATTTGTTTTCTGTTAGATGTTTGCCTCATATTTTCCACATGGTGGAAATGTTTGGAGAGAACGGTACTTCGACATTGTTATAATTTCATTTCTTTGTTACCCTCCGTTAAAAATTCCTGAACTCTGTTCACTTCCTGGTGTCTTTGCTACTGAGGAATGCTTGTTGGTTGTTTCTCCACGGGTGGCGCTGCGACCGAATTTCACTGTAAATCGCTGCTTCATTTGTGAGAAAATATCATTTATACAGTAGATTATGATTCATTGGGCTGGGGCAGGACGACTCTAATGTTGTCCGACCTACCCTGATATACTCTATTATCTGTGTTTGGGATAACACGTGCATTTTCTATTTGTGATGACAGTTATTGTGTCTATTTGTGTCACCAGCACAATGGTAACACTAATATGGCTTTGTTGGTGAGTTCAAAGCCCTGCTTGCGAAATATACTCTATTATCTGTGTTTGGGATAACACGTGCATTTTCTGTTTGGGATAACAGTTATTGTGTCTGTTTGTGTCAACAGCACAATGGTAACACTAATATGGCTTTGTTGGTGAGTTCAAAGCCCTGCTTGCGAAATATACTCTATTATCTGTGTTTGGGATAACACATGTATTTTCTGTTTGGGATAACAGTTATTGTGTCTGTGACAACAGCACTATGGTAACACTAATATGGCTTTGTTGGTGAGTTTAAAGCCCTGCTTGAGAATTATACTCTATTATCTGTGTTTGGGATAACACGTGCATTTTCTGTTTGTGATGACAGTTATTGTGTCTATTTGTGTCAACAGCACAATGGTAACACTAATATGGCTTTGTTGGTGAGTTTAAAGCCCTGCTTGCGAATTATACTCTATTATCTGTGTTTGGGATAACACGTTCATTTTCTGTTTGGGATAACAGTTATTGTGTCTGTTTGTGGACAACAGTACAATGGTAACACTGATATGGCTTTGTTGGTGAGTTCAAAGCCCTGCTTGCGAATTATACTCTATTATCTGTGTTTGGGATAACATGTGCATTTTCTGTTTGGGATAACAGTTATTGTGTCTATTTGCGACAGCAAAACAACGGAAGTTCAAAGCCCTGCTTGTGAAATATATTTCTGTTTGGGATAACATATGTGTTTCTCTTTGTGATAAAAGTCATAATGTCTGTTTGCGACTGAGGAGCTGTTGTTTGCTTTAGCATAAGTTTGAAATGAACCCAAATGAATCGTTGCAGTCAACCCAGAATAAAACAAAAAAAATGGGCTTGATTTTTTGTGGGAATACGAACTATCAAAAATGATTTTACTCACACTCTGAATCAAGCTATAAGTCACAAGGCTGATCTGATCCTTCGTTATCCACATGTCTTCAGTACTTTGACCTCGTAGTGCTAGCGCGACAAATATCAAGATGTAAGTGGTTGAATTGAAAATCATCAGCAACGTATATTTCCCGAAGATAGTGTTGATCTGTTCTACAGCAACATGTAGATTCTTGCAGATTTTTTCAATTTCTCTTGCTTTCCTTGCAGCATTACGATATCTGACTGGTGCATCGAAAGCGGAATCAATAACAGCGGTGAGGTAGTCATACCTCCTTGACAGGATACCACAAAGTTCATATGAGAAAGCGTTTATAAGAAAAGTTTGATATTCAATTACCAGTTTATGGCTATAAGAGATGACAGCGAATATCATGCCAAGTTCACCGATATACATAGCACTGTCGAAAATTGTTATCGCCAAAACGAATCCATAGGAAAAAGTAGATAGTAGAATGTGTTTTCGTATATTGATATCTTGAAAATATAATCTTTGCGACAAACGTGTCCCAATCTCTGCTATATTCGAAAAGAGTAAATCCCAGTTCGATTCATTCATTGTTGCACAGTAAAATCCAAACACCCAGCAGAAAACTTTGGCCATGATCTCAAAATTGGTGACAATTGTTTCCATCATCGAACTTTGCTGGCTCACTACACCATTCAATGAAATATAAAAGAATATTATAAGACATAATAATATCATGTATAAAAACCAGATGAAACATCTTGATATCCAAACGTTTGATGGAGAAATTCCGTGAATCAATCCCAAGATTCTTCCAATTCTGTCGTAATATGACAGGAGAACAATATCTTTTGTTGGTACCTTGGAAGGGCTCATTTTGTTTATCGTTGCACAATGATCACTGGCTACAATGGATATGACTGGGATGATTCTAATCGATTCATGTGCTCATCCTGATGATAAATTGGTGAGTTGACGCAAAACATGTCACCCTAATGAATTGACATTTTGTTTGTATCGGGCAAACAACAAACTGAAGTTGGATTAGAGTATTAATAATGAAAAGGACGATACAAGAGTAGGGGTATTTTTAGACTTCTCCCGTTTATTCGACAGCTACTGGACGTGGCTTTCTCCGTTAAGACAAAAAGTTGATTGAAATAAATTAGATTCAAATCCACAGAAGGGTTCTGGGCCGTAAAATTGTGTGTTTGCCCCTTCTTTGGCAAAACAATATGCTTCTTCGTTATCTTCAATTCCTTTGTGACCTGGCACCCACATCAGGGTGACCTGATTGTTTGCTGCCAGTTGTCTCAGGGATTTTTTACAGTCCCAAGTCAGCTTGGGGTGGTCACAGGTGTATGACCTCAGAGCTTTTAGTGCTGCTTGGCTATCTGATAATATATAGATTTCTGCCTTCGAGTGCATTTTTCAAGGCATTCTTGGACACATAATTCTATAGCATGTACTTCTGCTTGGAAGATAGTTGGGGTGTTACCAAGGGGTTTTGAGAAAATTTGGTCCTGCTAGCCGCTGCACTTTCTGCAGCGGCTCTACTTGTGCCGAAATTTGTTGAATTTCTGGCCACCATACCAGTGAGGCGTAGGTGACCATGGGTTTGACCATGGTATGACCAATAAATCAAAAATATCCCAAATATACAAGAGGACTCAATAATACTGAGCCATTTATGGTAAGAAAAATTAATCACCAGTATTAGTTTGGAAGTCACTAACTATTTTCGATGAATGTTCACCGAATAAGCTTATTTTTATTTGAAGAATACCCTGTAGATAATTGAAAAACAGGTCTTATTCAAGAATCAGAATTTTATTTCTGATAATATGAATGATGACTGCAAAAAAAATAATAATCAAATTGCGTAAAACATTATTAAATAAACATAGCCACTTTCAACTTCAACACCCAATATCTGAAAAACTAGTCAAAGGATCGTATTGGGCCTATGGACACTTGTGATGAGATGATCGAATACTACAACATACTATAGTTTCAGCCAATTTCACCGAGACCCATAATCCCAGAATGGTGCGGAGCCCTTTGCAACCATGAATGTTATATATTTTGGATTGTTGCGTCTGCAAAGTTGAAGCAGGAAAGAAAATAATGAAGGTTGAAAATATTTACGAATCCAAAATCCAATCAATTGAGTATTAAATTTTGGGAGAGAAATACTCTATTGTTGATACCTATGTAATATAGTTGAATGAACTTTACTCACACAAACTAATGAGGTGTATATCACGAAGGTGAAGGACATCTGTTTCAACCACTCCATTGAAGCTTCAATCACCGATTCACATAAAGTCAAAATGTACACAGCTGAGTAGAAAACCATCCACAAGGTAAATTTTCCAAAGATCGTATTGATTTGTTTTGAAGCGTCATGTATAACTATAAACATCGCTTTGATTCCATTGAGTTTCAATGTAGAATTACTATCAATCATCCGTGCAGTGCATGTGGAATTTACAATATTGGTTAAATAGGTATATCTTCTCTCTAGAAGGCCACACAGTTCATAAGTGATGACAGTCATGAAGAATATTTGTGTATCCATAACAAATCTACGACTGTATGTGAATACAAGATATGGTGCGTCAAATTTGATAATATATACTTTGCACTCCAAAATGCTTATCGATAAAACTACTAGGTAGCAGAAGGCTGACAGGACAATATGCCTCCAATAATCGATATCTGGTAGATATGTCATTTTGATACTTCTATCAATCTTCTTCAGGTTTGCCCAAAGCTTATTCCAGCTTGATCCATTGTTTGTAACACTGTAAAATCCGAAAATCAAGAAGGTTGCTTCGGCAATCATCACCAAAATGGAAAAGGTTTTTAGAGGATATGACACTGTGAGCACTGGTCCAGTAACAAATATTACATCGAAGTGTATCATCAAACACAATAATGTATTGTAGAAGATCCAACTGTAACATTTTGATACCCAAGTATTCGATTTCAAATTGAAATGAGTTAAACACAGAATTTTCACAATTCTGAAGTAATATGATAGGATGGCACTATCGTTCGTAGTTTTTTTGGCAGGAATCATTTTGTCCGGTAAGTACGTTCTATATCGACCACAGACAAAACCGAATGGAATTAATCGTTTCATCATCTAATACACTTCAAGTAGTCGTCGTCTCCTCGTTGAACATGTCATCGTTAACCTTTTGTTTGTATCGAAAACAACCAAATGATAAATGTTTTTCCGTGAAGCTTTCGCTTATGGAATAATCCATTACGACAATCAATAACCAGCTGAAAGCCAAATCCTGACACGATATTGGAATTTGTTTTGCTCTCGTTGAAGATATCGAAAAAAATATCTCCTTTTTCTTTCTTTGAACTATGTCAAGGAAATCTCATATTTGCACTATCCACGATTTTCTCCGTTCAATCTTCATCACTTTTCATTTCTACCTAAATTAAATTTATAGTTATCAAGAATTCGTTATCTGGATCTCGATCTGGATAGATGCCCAATTTCACAAATTTTATTAATTATTGCTGTCAACTAATTTCTGACGGCCAAACAGCCATAGCTATCTTGGATCACCTCGAGGATTACCTAGTGTAGATTAGGTCCAATAGTTCCTTTGAGGTATAAATATGCTATTATTTTGAATATATTCGCCGCGATAGTTTGGAATTTTGATAATATGCTAAGAATATCATTGGTGAAACATTTGTATATTAGATATTTATAGGTTATCAGTTGCCAAAGAAAATGAGAACTGGCTTTATGACAGGATTTCGTTTTTATTCGGATCTGTCACTGTTGTTGCATGAAACTGTCGGTTGCCTAGTAAAAGCCGTTAAAAAAAGTGCACTTTTTTACGCTTTTCCGTTTAATAATGAAATGGTATGTTGATAGTGAAATATTGTAATACTTTACGCACACAAACCACACAAACCACACAAAAAAGTGGACTTTTTTTGACAGTTGTAGAAAAATATAATTATTGTTTCACCTTCTCAAGCCAACTCGAAACTGAATTTTTTTTTTCGCAGACTCTAGTGTGTTCAGCTTGCAAATGTCGCCTTAGTGAAGATGTTCCGCAGTTTTTCATTTTCAAAACATTTGCCTTGTTTATCAGTATTTTTATTACTTTTAGGATCTTGCTCGACTATGAAATAATCCGTAATTTGTTTCATTTTATTAAATACACTTTTATCAACTTCAACTCGTTTGGCCTTTGGCCTTTGATGGTGCCGACCCTGCACTTTCTATTTCTATTTCGATGTCATCAAATTCTGACACTTTTTCATCTACGATATATTCTGAGCCGCTACTTTCAAAAGGTTCCGATTCCATTACGGACAAATCACTTAAATCAGACATAAACAATTATTCTCTAGCCGTCACTGTTTATTATTGATAAACGCTGCTCTACCATTTAACAGCACGTCGTC
This sequence comes from Chrysolina haemoptera, assembly GCA_958298965.1. Classification (NCBI taxonomy): domain Eukaryota; kingdom Metazoa; phylum Arthropoda; class Insecta; order Coleoptera; family Chrysomelidae; genus Chrysolina; species Chrysolina haemoptera. Next base: position 31,952,506 of record OY282592.1, on the reverse strand, counting down.
ATCAAGCAATCGGGGGCTTGCTTACTGTAACCTTGGTGAATCCCTTATTTTAACGCTTCAGTGTGCATTTCATGGAACGCTATCAAGTAATATCAAGTACTTTGATTCCATTCATCCAAATTATCTGAAATTTGGCAACCATTTCAAGAACCGACGGCAGTAAAAGAATTTCATTATAATAATTTTATATGGGTGGGCAAGGCAAGATTTTTTCAGTTTCAGATGTACATCTGAGTGACTGAATCTTGTAACTGGCTGGGGATAATCCTCCACTATTCACTGTTGCGTTAATAACTAACAGTGCTGCTCCTTAGGTGGCGTATGGAGTTAGTAACAAGGCCTATCCAGAACACGTCTCTAATGACCATAGCAGTCGATGCCAACACACCAAGGAAAAAATTAATTTTATTATAATAATAATGATCCACTTACAATCCTCTGGATGATCTGGAATTTGGCAGACATATCAAAGACCGAAGACAATACAAGAATTTCATTGGAGTATGGTAATAATAATAATGTATTAATAATTATAATGAGAATTTTCATGTAAAATTTTGACCCACTTCCAATCGTTATGAAAGGCACATATTTCAAGAACCTAACCTACAAAAATATCAGTTTGGTAGTGGACATGCACTATCCTTTTCTATACAATTTGTAGACGAAGGGGGGTGACTGGTGATGGGAGGTTATGGACAGTTTGTTTACATTTAGAGTAAGTCGGACCATAATATCATACCATATAATGTATAGTAGAGAAAATCCAACTGTAACATTTTGATACCCAAATATTCGATTTCAAATTGAAATGAATCAAACACAGATTTCTTCCAATTCCAAAGTAATATGACAGGAGGGCACTATCGTTCGTAGTTTTTTTAGCAGGACTCATTCTATCCGATATCGACCACAGAAAAAACCGAATGGGATCAATCATTTCATCATCTAGTATACACTCAAGTAATCATCGTTTCCTCGTTGAACGTGTCATTACTAAAATTTGTTTGTATCGGAAAAATAACGATGTGGAACTAATATGATCGATGTCAAATTGAATGAATGTTTTTCCATTTTTCGGTTATTAAATAATCCATTAGGATAATCCATACCCATCTGGAAGACTACGATATTGGAAAATGTTGTTCTCATTGAAGATATCGAAAAACTATCTGCTTGTTTCGTGAACAATTTCTGAAAAATGAAGATTGCATCTTGATTGTGAAGCCCACAAGAATAATCAGAAATTTTATTTTGATCGTCTTGTCAACAAATTCTAACAACCAACAAAAAGCCCAAGAGGCTGAGGTGTAGCTGGCGAAGGTACAGCATCCGAGGAAAAAAAAACAACCCATTCAATAGAGTGATCCTTGTCCTCGTCTTATTCGAAGGACATAGTGGCATCATCAGTCTGAACAAACACCACCTCATCGTTGGCACGAGCTTGTAAATTAAGTATTTCGTTTTCCTTGGTCTGTTCGAAAGTATCGTATCACAGACACCCTACAACCTATTGCTTTGTTTATAATTTTTTTTTTCGAAATAACGTGGCTCATACTTTTAAACGTGTGATCCCAAGCATGGTCGACAATTCCTACTGAAAATGTGTCAACCCAAAAAATAACTGCTGCCACGGTTGCTTGGCTTTCTGATTGACATCACGTGACTTATCCACTACACTGCAGAGAAATGTTTTTTCTGTAATCGAAAGCTACTACAAGACTGTTGTCCTTTTATGAATATCTATTGGTTCCACCCTTGGTATGTCTTCATCAGTACGAAATTAGAATGATCGGAAAACACGTCAATTTTATATACGAGGACACTTGTAACTGTGACCTAACCTAACCTAACGTAACATGTGCGGAAAGTGGAACGACAGATGACCGAACGACACGAAATAGTGTATTAATTACTAGTGTGCAGAGTGACATTTTCCACACAAGTGGGAAATATTGTAGCACGAGGCATAAGCCGAGTGCGAAGCCAAGTGCGGCAATCACACGAGTGTGAAAAATAACTTTCGCACGGGTAATGTACACTATTTTTCCTACGACTACATAATAATTTTACTAAATAATGTATACATCAACATCTGACATTCAAGTACACAATATATAATAATTAAAGACAACATACCTAGTTTATTTCGGAAAGTTACTTCACAATTACTATTACCGATTTTTTTGGAATGCGTTTAAAAAATCCTTGTTTCTGCTAGCTTTACCGTTAAGCAAGCAGAACCCCACAATAAAAATAACTCGGAACAAATCCAGTTGAACAGTAATTTTAGGCTCTATTCAGTCTAATTTATTATCCAAGTATATATTTTTTTGCTCTTCAGTTGGAGTGGCAATAATAGGTTCTGTAAGCTAAACATTGAGCTGGCTGTACCACAAGGCTAACCGAATATTTATGAAAAATCTGATCACGTCATAATTTCAGGCTCATTCAGTCTCACGTTTGAACCTATTGCCAATGTTTTTGGATTGCATTTTAAAAATATATCCTTTGTTCTGACAGCTTTACCTAATTTTAATTTAATGAATTTCCAATGAAAATTAGAAAAAATTATAAAAAATCAACTATCTGAATGAAATTCGAATTTTCACTTTTCAGATTTTTCTTTTTCAGTTAGAGTCTTTTCACAATATCTATCAGATGTAGTTCAATGTCCAGCGTGGCTTTAGCCGGGGAAGTAATTGTGTTCTGTTAGATATTACAAATAAATCACATTTTTCATGAAGAATGTGCCCCTTTTCAACATGAATACCTCCCAAGAGGAAAATAACGACTAAAGTTTGTTTTTCAGCCGCAGATGATTCCAAAGCAGATTTTATGACAGGTCTGTCAAAAAATAACTTTCAAAAGTGTCGCCTCAGAAGGAATATTTCCATCAATTTCCATCCTTGATGTGTGTTATTGCTTCTGAAGAGCCTGTTTTCCAATTTTATCAATCTCCCTGATGAGCTTGGCAAAGCAAAATAGATTTTCGTCGACCAAAATGTATTGGGGATTAAATGCGAGAGGAGCGACTTGCTTCAATGAAATGCAGGATTTCTATGAGTGGTATTTTTTAATAACATTCAACCCATCTAATTTATTTAATTAATTTTCAATGAAAACTAGAGAAAATTATAAAAAAAATCAACTATCTGATTCTCCCTATCTAATTTATTTAATGAATTTTCAATGAAAACTAGAGAAAATTATTAAAAAAATCAACTATCTGAATGAAAATGCGAATTTTTAATTTCAGATTTTTTTTTTCAGTTAGAGTCTTTTCACAATATCTATCAGATTTAGTTCAATGTCCAGCGTGGCTTTAGCCGAGGAAGTAGTTGTTTTCTGTTAGATATTACAAATAAATCACATTTTCCATTTTTAAATTTTCATGGAGAATGTTCTCCATTTCAACAAAAAATTAATTAATTAATGTTTAACCTCACACTTGTTATAACAATGTGTCTAAAATTTCAAGTTGAACCGGAGAAAATCTTTTATAACATCAAACAGGTTAAGGCGGGCTTTTTAAAATCATCAGTTTCGTGAATTTGATTTATGATTTCCATTTCATCATGATTTATCGAAAAAATTGTAATTTTCAATGAACTCCTCTTTGTATTATACAAAATAATGATAATTCAGTGATGGTAATTCAATTCATGAAAGTATGCAGTTTTTCATCAATGTTTTTTTATGACATTATCACGTCCATAAACCGACTTTACTGCCTACCAATTTTTTTTAATCAAAATTACCAGTGCCATTAAACACTATTTCTATAACAAATATGCTCAGTTCTTGGTACGACTACCAACTACTATCAAAAATAATGATATTGAACTCACGCTCTCAATCAAAGTATAAGTGATAAGACTGATCTGCTCGTTCTTCATCCACATGTCTTCAATACTTTCAGCTCTCAATGCTAGCGCGACACATATCAAGAGGTATGAGGTTGAATAGAAAATCTGCAGCAACGTATATTTTCCGAATATGGTGTTGATCTGTTCTACAGCGACATGCAGACTTTTGCAGATTCTTTCAATTTCTCTTGTTTTCATTGCATTACAATTCCTGACCGGTGAATCGAAAGCGGAATAAGTAATTTCGGTGAGGTAGTCATACCTTCTTACCAGTATGCCACAAAGTACATATAAGGAAGAGTTTATAAGGAAAATTTGAATGTCAATTACCAGGTTATGAGTATAAGAGGTTATACTGAATATTATGCCCAATTCACCGGTATACATAGCACTGTCGAGAATTGTTATTCCTAAAATGATCCCACAGCAAAGAGTAGATATCATAATGTGTTTTTGTATATTGATATCTTGAAAATATAACCTTTGTGTCATACGTGTCCCAATCTGTGTTATCTTCGCAAAGAGTAAACTCCAGTTTGCTCCATTTTTTGTTGCACAGTAAAATCCAAACACCCAGTAGAAAACTTTGGCCGTCATCTCAAAATTGGTTACTACTGTTTCCAACGTCGAATTTTGTTGATAGCTCGCCGTACTATTCCACAGCATATAAAACAATATTATAAGACATAATTCTGTCGTGTATAACAACCAAATGAAACATCTCGATATCCAAACGTTTGACGAAGAAATTCCTTGATTCAATCCTAAGATTCTTCCAATTCTTCCATAGTATGATAGGAGTACAATATCATTTGTTGGTTGCTTGAAAGGACTCATTTTTCAGACGTTGCACAATGACTGCTGACTGCAGGAAAATGACTGGGATGGTTCCTATCGATTCACACACTTATTCTGATGATAAATTGGTGAGTTGACGCAAAACATGTCACTCTAATGAATTAACATTTTGTTTGTATCGGACGAATGGAGGGCTACTCAAAGTTGGATTGAATTATTAATAATGAAATGGATGAGAAGGGTTTGGAGAAGTATTTGTAGTTAATTGTTGACTTCTCTACTGATCCTGGTCATTAGGCAGCGAGAGAGAAGATTTTTCATATTTTAATAAAATTTATTTTTATTCAACAAATATTTTCTTGAATAGCGTCAAACTTTATTTACGTTTGGTAGAAATTAAAATTCTGCAAATAATGGCTATTTATGATATAAGTGTAAAAGTGGATACTTATAACACAGGCGTGAATGTTTGAGTTCACACCAGTGTTTTAAATGCACTTATCCCGAGTGTATCATACAATCTTTTTTCGTCGACTTCTACAAAAAATTTAATTTTACGTACTAATTTCCGGACGAAAAATCGACTATTTTTGAAGGCAAGTACTTTTCGTCCGCAAACACTTTTCCTTCGCAAATGCTTTTCGTCAGCTGTGGTCACTATGCCGTATCGTAGTGACTACAGCGGACGAAAAGCGTTTGCGGACGATTACGATAAAATAAATTTTCTGGACTTTTCTTTTGTTGGATGAATGAGAGCGAAAACGAGTGTTCATGTTGAAAAATGAAAACTCATAATTTCGAACAAAAATCAGTGTTCACCTTAAAAAAATTGTTTTTGATAGAAAATTGTGCTTTTTCATCAAAATAAAGTTCCCATTTTTAGGTCAAAGAACATCACTTTTTCGATCAAAAAAAGTAAGTACTCATTTTTAGCTCAAAAATTGCACTTTTTTCGAACAAAATAGTACCCATTTTTGAGTAAAAAGAGACTACAAATTTGGCATGGTGGACGAAATGAGCGAAAAGTTCAGTGAAAGTTCAGTGACTGAATTCAGTGAGAGTCAAACACCGAAAATTTGTCATGCTTTCCCTATGGGGCCTGAAAATTTAGTGAAATTGAGTGCAATTTCAGTGACTGAATCCAGTGACACTCAACTGAAACTTATCCACTCATCCACTCAAAAATAGCATCGTATTTTACTCAAGAATGGGTAGTTTTTCACTATCAAGAACGATCCATTTTTTAGTCTGAAAAGCTCGATTTTTTGCGAATAAAAAATAAAACAAAAATGAACTAGGACACATATAATTTTAATAAATTTCAAATTGGTGCTCTACATACCACGCACAGACCGGCACATCGTGAACAGCACACCAAGTGTTTACAAACAAATACGACACATCATTATAGTGTTCTGTGAACAGTAACAGATTAAATGAAAGAATGAAAATAGAATATCCTATGAAATGGCAGGATTAATGAAACCAGGATAGAGTACCATGATCATACCTTGCTTTTCCATCCAACCATGACTTCTTGGACTAAGCCGACGAATTACACGCTTTTAGTTTTGAACGGAATCCTTAATACTACTCATACAATAAATAGCTATTTGTCTTACTAGGGAGAAAAGTGTCACTTTTCCTCCCGCAGGATGCAGTAAACATCCAAGGGAGGAAAATACACTTTACTCCCATCTAATACATATGCTTTTTCCTCCTACCCACTTAATGAACCTTTTTTTGTAAATTTTAAACGAATCTCAACTGCTTTTGTCTAAAACGGACCTAATATACTTGCATGATGGAAAGTATAGACAATACAGTCATGTCCATCTGAGAATCTGCGGTGGTGCAATGGCTAGCATCTTGGGCTTGTAATCCGAAGGTCCTGGATTCAGCACCTGGCAATTGCAACTTTTTTTTTAAGAACGTCATTTTACTTTTTTCTTGTTAGTGAAAAGTACTTTCCCCCTAGGGTGGAAAAGTATGAGTTTCCTCCCTGGCTTGAGGGAGGTAAGTGTGTACTTCCTATAGGGGTAGGAGGAAAAAACATATTACACAGTACATCGCAGAATCTTGCTTCGGCATTAAGTGCTACCAACTCAAGAAGGTGTGAATTCATGCATTGTGAAAATGTTTAATTTATGGAATGCTATTCACCCTTGTATGAGCTAGGGATCTATAGTACACAGTGTTCAAGTTGATTCCCAAGTAACACACTTATATCGAGGCAATATTGTGGAAATATTGGCAAAATATCCAAATAATAATATTGGCTAGAAAAAAACTTTTCGCGATATCTGTCCAATATTTGGAAAATAATATTGCTATAATATTCTCGAAGCAATATTGGTTTCAAAACATTAGCGAAATTGGTACAATATAGCTGTAGCACACTAACATTGGGATAATATTGGCACAATATTTGAGTTTTATTTCTAATACTGTATCAATATTGCTTTTCAAATATTAGCGTGAAGTTTTCATGACAATCTTAATCAGTATAGTACGATTTCTTGAATATGGATGAAATTATATTCAGCCTATGTGATATCAAACTTGGATATACAATAGGTACTGTCTTTCATCTTCAAAATCGATTTGAGAGGAATATCGGAATCGCAATATCGATTCTAGATGCTGGAAACAATATGTAGGCAATATCGCTCTATCGATATTGGTGAAAATTATTGGACCGATATTGGCCCAATGTTATTGAAGCAATGTACAATATTAATGTCATATTGTTTTAAATATTGGATAAATATTATTTTTACATTCACAATACATCTATAAATGGAATCAAAATGCATCCAATATGACTACCTGAATATTCACACTTGTCTAAGATAGTTTTTCTTCGTGTGGTCTCGTGAAGAAGATATGATCATCACTAGTATTTCAATACGCAGTTTAATGTGCAATAAGTAATTATGCTCTAAACTGAATAAGAATTATAACATAAGCCGTTACAGCTGACAAGAAACCAGGTATGAGTCGTTGATTCACGTCAAAGAAACCAGCAGCCGTGAATTTCGGCATGAGATTTCTAACGCAGATCGACAGTCCGTGCAGTTCTTTCGCAATGAAGTCATTTTCAGCAGTAGCTTGAAGATGCTGACAGGTTTCCAGTAGCCTAAGAGCACTCTTCTCCACCTTATCATATGACATAATCATGACTATGGTGTATATCTGAAACAAAAATTACCGAAAATAATCACCATATACTTATATTCATAGTGAATGATGACAGTTACAAGAATTTTTTGGTGGATGTATTTAATTGGATGAAGAAAAGGTTTGTATTTCGTGCAGAAATTTATTTATTGTTGAGGGGCTGGAGTTCAGATGGCGCCCGTAGTTTAGTGAACGCTGGGCTGCGGGCGGTGTCTCAGCTTCTGCCTTTACATGGAGATTTTGTTGAATCGTTTGTTGCAGATATTAGTTATTGTCTGCAGAGACCTACCCTATACTGATGAGGGCAAGAACCCAGAAATCCATGTATAAGTGGTCCAAATGTTTCAATGAACATTTCCATGCAACTAGCAATTGCGGAGACATCCTTGTAGGACTCTGCACGGAAATTCATTAGATGTAATTCAACGTTCGTCGTGGTATTAGCCAGGAAAGTAGTTGTTTTCTGATGGATTTTCGACCCAATTATTCCTATTGATAGGATTATGGCAATAAGCGTCGTCCTGGTAGTGCAGGACATTTTGTTTCTTTCTTTATTTATAAAATAATAGCAAAGCGATTCTTGACATGATTTTTTGGGTTTATGACCTTCCACAATCTGAAAATGAAAAAAATTTTAATCCAAAGAAATCTGTACAAGTGTAGAAGGGCAAGTTAATTAATTTGCCCGATAAGTTACTGCGTTCACAAGACTGCTGTCTTGAAAGAAATTAATTTTTGTCAGTAACGTACCCTACACTGAATTTGCCTATCTGAAAAAATGAGATCGAATTAACAAAGAATACTTCTCTTTTTTTGAAAATTGTTGACGTTTCGGAGGCTGTATCTGCCTCCGTTATCAAAACTTCTTGGAAAGACGCTGAAGATACTGAATTTGAATTGCGGTTTTGGAAATAAGATCTTTCTTTGACAGAGTCAAATGAAATCTGTCATACATTCTTTGCATTAAAAATTTTTTCATTTTCAGATTGTGGAAGGTCATAAACCCAAAAAATCATGTCAAGAATCGGATTTCCTCCACAAAATCAAACTTTCAATCAATAGCAAAGCGCTTTCGACTATGAAGTCATCATCAGTGCGTACCTATTTCATGTCACTTACACTGATGATGACTTTATAGTCGAAAGCGCTTTGCTATTATTTTATAAATACATTTCTGCACGAAATACAAACCTTTTCTTCATCCAATTGAACGTGCACACAGCTTGACAATTTTCACGATGTATTTAATGGCATTCAGGATGGGGAAATATAGTTGGTCAGGGATTGCTGAAGTTCTATGATAGATAGATGACTCAAAAACCAAAGGGAACTAGATAACATAGTCTATAACCAGAAATAATTGCGGAATATACAGAGTCGCGTGCTCCTTTTTTAATGAATTACCATGTGAATCAAGTATTTTATTGACCTCAACTCGCATCTTCAATATTGTTTGAAATGACCCTTAATTTTGCATATATTGCATATTGAATTACGTGCTGGACAAAATTTGATTAGATGATTCATTCACACATCTATTGCAGAAGCGACTATTATTGGATTTGTTTGGAGTTACCAATTTATTGCGGCGTTATTCCCATAATAACTCGTCATTTACCAATGAAATTTAAACAGAAAAAAATTCCTCACAATAATGAAAATCACCATACTTGTCGAATACGAATCGAGTGTCATATAAATAAACAAAAATTAATAATTTGGATAAACAAAAAAAATATAATTCACAAAAGTTTACGAAGTTCAGTAAATCGACATAGTTCAGTAAATCGCGAACTGAGGTAATTTCTTCAACAAATCGGTGATTTAGTAGGTATTCGTTAGTAAGTATACTTACAATTAGTAACATCTCATATATGTAAAAAGTAAGCCTTCCAGTTGCACCAATCATTTCCTCTTGAGAGCTCATTACAACTTCGCAGAAAGATAAAATATTTATAGCTGCATTGAAAACAATACACATCACATGTTTTCCAAATATGTTATTGATGTGGTCCACTGAGTCATGCATGATTTTGCAGATTTGTTTGGCTGTCTTCATTTTGGATTTGACATCATCATTGATTGCTAGGGTAAATGATGTAGAATTGATAATGTTGTCCAGGTATTCATATCGCCTTTCTAAGATACCACCCAACTCGCATATGATAATCAAAACAATGAAAATTTGACTCTGTATGACCAGTCTATAGATGAATATCAAAGACGGAATAGGTATTTTTCCTTTTGCAAAAATATTAAAAGCAGCACATTCACTCAAGGATATGAATAGAAGAACTCCATAACAAAGAATGTATAGGATGATTCGCTTCCAAATAACAATATCTCGAAAATGCTCCTTCGGTTTCATTTCGATTTGAATCAGCGTTATATTCTTCCATAGCTTTATCCATGTCGACTTGTATTTCATAAAACCGTACAATCCGATAATCATCAAGTAGATTTCAATCGCAAATATCGCACAAACATTTAAAATCATTACCATTTCATAGTGAAACATTACTTTGGACCAAACAGTAAATAAATGAACCGCACTAGAAATTTCTGTAATGTAGAAAATACAAACAAAATATTTCTGAAACCAAAATGTCTGTCCGAAATTTCCATGAATCAATCCCATAAACTCTGCCACTTTCACAAGATACGACAAGAAAATAATATCATTGGTTTGCGTCCCGACTGAATTCATATCGCTCAATGTATGAGTACTTGTATGTATAGAAAAATATGGAATGGACTCAATCGATACATGGCATAGATACTTCAGTAGTGTAGGTGATCGATTTGTCTTCCAAAAAGAACACTTTTCCAATTACTTATACTTAGTGTTTGTAATGTTCAACCACGTAGTAACAAATTGCCGTTGACTTGGAAATAAAGAATAGGGAGAAAATAATATACTGGGTGACCACGAGGTGAGGTACGCCCGTCAATTTTTCTATAGTTCTGAAGATACAGATTTCAAATTTGGTATATCGCTATAGTACTTGAATACGCATATTTTAACGCCTCTACTGAAAATTCACCACTTCCGGTTCAACCGGAAGTGACCCTAAACTTTTTTTTTTAATGACACCCTGTACATATTTTTTTATTTTCCGAAAGAGCACACTGATCTTCAAAATTGAAAATCGGTTGAAAAATGACGGAGATACAGTTGATTGTTTAATCGAACAAAGTTGGCCATGACATTCAAACTTAAATCATCACAACTGACAAACGACATCAGAAGTTACCAGAGGAAGCTTCGAAGTGCGAAAGGGTTGAAAACTGAGGTATTCATGTAATTGCAGCTTCCATATATTCCAACAATAATCAAAAATTACCTAAAAACGGAATGGTATCCATAAAGAAATGCTCACAACTGCCATTTCTTAAATGGCAACATATACTTTTCAATTTGTCGTGATAAAAGATTATAAATTATCAGTTGACTCGTGTGAAAAGTTTAGGAGAATTCCTAAAGAAAACGAAGATACAATCAGGTTTCATGATGAGTGTTCCTAAAATTGAATGTTCTCCAACGAAGGCGACAGGCCCCGGGGAGAAGGGAGGGAGCAGTGGCGCAGCCAGGATTTCGTTTGAGGGGGGGCTGAACATACAAAAACAATTTCTCAGTTACCAGAGCTTTTTTTTTTTCGTCAGCCGTCAGACGGATGTCACGAATAACACCTACAAGCGAACTGTTAGGCATGCGAATGATAACATCCTCTCGTAGTTCTTAGCTTCCTTTCTATATACATATGTATTTAACGAATGTGTCTCTTTATGGTATCAAAATACAAAAAATGTAAAAGGTGCGCTAGGATCCGGCTTCCTAGCACATAAAACCTTCAAAAAAATACTTCCGAAAGTTCTAGAATTTTTTCAATATTTTTCGCGTATTCTACGCCATCATTTTAAAAGTCAATTGGTGGATTGGTGGGGGGCTGCAGCCTCAAAGCCCCCCCCACCTGGCTGCGTCAATGGGAGGTGGGGAAATGTCCCGGGGCCCGAGAAAAACAGGCGCCCAGAATCCTCTTGAAACAAAATGATTATAATTCAATGCCAACGCCTAAAACCCAAAGTTAAACGCCAGGCAGCCACAGCCAAAGTCAGAAAGGCGAATTTATTTTAAAAAAATATTGTATTGCTGAAAATTATAATGTTCCATTTATTCTTTATTATATGTAAAATTAAAAAAATTCTACAAAATTGCATTTTTTACCAGTTGCATTAAACTTCGAAAAATGATGGTATGTATAAATAGTAAAGAAAGGAGGTAGGGGCCCATCAGCATACTCTGACCCGGGCACCCCCGGGCCCAATGCTTTTTTGTTTCGCTTTTTCATGTTCATGGCCGCCTTCGTTGAAGAATATCTAATTATGAGAACACTCATGAACTACGAAAGCGCAGGAGGGCCATAAGCAGTTTTTTTTCATCACTTCGACTTTAGAGTCGAAATTTCGACTATTTTTTTGAAATTTCGAGTTTAATGTTGAAATTTCGACTTTTATGTCGAAATTTAATCACTTCAATTTTATTTTTCGACATAAAATTCGAAATTTCGACATTAAACCCGAAATTGTATCTTCAGAACTATAGAAAAATTGACCGGCGTACCTCACCTCGTGGTCACCCGGTATATTATTTCCTCCGTATTCTTTATTTCCAATTCAACGGCAATTTGTTACTACGTGGTTGAACATTACAAAAACTAAGTATAAGTAATTGGAAAAGTGTTCTTTTGGAAAGACAAATCGATCACCTACACTACTGAAGTATCTGTGCCGTGTATCGATTGAGTCCATTCCATATTTTTCTATACATACAAGTACTCATACATTGAGCGATATGAATTCAGTCGGGACGCTAACCAATGATATTTATCTTCTTGTCGTATCTTGTGAAAGTGGCAGAGTTTATGGGATTGATTCATGGAAATTTCGGACAGAAAGTTTGATTCCAAAAATATTTTGAATTTTCGAGAAAAAACTCGAAATTTCGACATTAATATCGAAATTTCAACATTAAAGTCGAAATTTCGAGTTTTTTCTCGAAATTTCGAAATAATTAAATTTTAACATTAGAGTCGAAACTTCGACATTAAACGAGAAATTTCAAGAAAAAAATCGAAACTTCGAAATTTCGACATTAATGTGACAAGTCTCACTTATACGCCAAAGAAAAAACTGGGTTTTAACTCCTACCTCAGTTTTCAACTCACCCATAATCCCGGCAGTTTCTTCAGTAAATGTTGAAAATAATCGCTCATACGCATCCTACATAAAAAATGAAGTACGTGATTTCAAGATTGAGGTTTGCACTTCACAATAGTGTTATTAAATATACATATATGCAGGATATGAATAAGCGATTATTTTCAACATTTACTGAAGAGAATGCCGATTTTATATGAGAGTTGGAAATGATGCACGAGTAAAACAAAGTTTTTTTTTGGCATGGAACCTACCACACTACTCTAAAATTGTTGCATATATATAGTCCAAAGAGGGTATGGGTTTCTGCTTTAGTATAATAATTCCATATTTACTAAATTATTCATGATTTTCGGCAAACATCTCCATGTAGTGCGACAAAACACATTTTAGGTACTCAAATACTCGCGTATTATATTTGCTTGAGAAGGTAGGAGTCTTCAGAAACGATATAAACTTTTCCTTTTCCTTCTCCGATCATTTTCAGCAGAGTTATGACCAATCAAATATTCGGCCTCGCCAGAACTTTCAGCGGCGGGTAAGCGTGAACCTGAAAGTTGATGTCGGTATTCATTCACGTATTTTCCGTAAGAAATTACTAGGAATAATTTTTGTCTTTCCGATAATTCATATACTTTCCAAAATTAGAGCAAAAATCTATTCATTTATTTTTAAACGAAAAGGAAATATGTTCCACCCCTGGAATTTTGGTAAACAATTTTTTTTTCGTGTTTATCATGGTTCCAACTACTAGCACACCAAGTTTGGTGGTGCTACAATCGATACTCGTCTCAAAATCCAATCGTGCAGGATTATCAACAATTTGGTGAATCCATATTTGTTATTAGATACATATACTTACAATCTGTAATAACTCATATGCGATTGAATTAAACCACCCAGCTGTATCCACCCTTTCCATTTGATAAGTCAGCACTGATCCGCAGAAAATTAAAATGGACACAGCTGAATTGAAAACAATCCACATCACATGTTTTCCAAATATAGTATTGATCTGTTCCACAGAGTCATCCATGGTTTTGCACATTTTTTTAACTTTTTTCAGTTTGTATCTGATATTGAAGTCACTGGCTGGAATACATGATGCATCGTTGACGATGTTGTTCAGGTATTCATATCGTCTATCTAGGATACTACCTAATTCACATACGATAATGAACACAATGAAAATTTGACTCTGCATGACCACTCTGAAGATGAATATAAATACTATCGTTCCTCTTGCAACAGTAGTAAAATAAACATATTCACGTATTGTTATGGATACGACCAATGCATAGTGAGGAACTTGTAGGATGATTCGTTTCCAAATAACAATATCGCGAAAATGTTCCTTTTGATTCATTTCTGTTTGAATTAGCGTTATATTCTTCCATAGTTTCAACCAGTTCGGCTTATATTTCATGAAACCGTAAAGACCGATAATCAACACATAGACGTCCATCACCAACGTCGCATAAACCATTACAAACAATGCAATTTCATTGCTATCTGCCATTTTCAACCAATGTGTATGAAAATAAACCGCACAAGAAATTTCTGTGATGTATAACATACAAACAAAACATTTTTGGAACCAAAGCTTCTGTCCAAAATTTCCATGAACCAATCCCAGAAACTCTGCCACTTTCACAAGATACGACAAGAAGATAATATCATTGGCTTGCATTCCGACTGAAATCATATCGTTGAATGTAAGAATACTTGTATGTAGAAGTCTACAGAACAGACTGAATCGTTACATGACAAGGATACTTCAGTTTAGTAGGTAATTGATTGGTCTTTCAATAGCAACAATTCTCCAATTACTTATACTTGATGTTTGTAATGTTCAACCACATAGAAACGAGTTGTCATTGTCTTTGTAAATTACATTTTCTTCATTTTCTATATTTTCGTCATTTTCTACCATAAAAAAGTATGGATAATAAAATTACCATTCGTTATATTAGTCCAAGAGCTTGCGAACCCTGTGGGTAACGGTCTTTCTATAAAGGTACAAACATAGAGGAGCGACGCGTCAAGCGGCAAGCGACGCGACTAGAATATTTCTGTGGGTTTCGTATTAAGCAATACGCGCACTGAATCCGCTCGACTCGGATGGGCACGGCACGGCATTGTCGAACGTTTTGCATTGTTCCTATTTCAATATACCTCCGCGCACTCGTTCAGATCGGAACGGCAGAGACCGTTCGACTCGACTCGGCTACGTCCGAGAGAACTAGTTGCTAGTCGAATCAGGGCGCGGGTAACCGTCGTGCCGATCCGCTCCGTGCCGATCCGAGTCGAGCGGATTCAGTGCGCGTACTGCTTTAGAGTGCACATAGTGAGGATGTAAGCGACGCGTGACGCCCGACGTATCTCAAGCCACAATGTTTATTCACGCGTGACAGCTACGACTAGCGTGGGAGTGAGTGCGATCGTTTGATTTGGAAGGAGGGTGCATTAGGTGAATTTGATAATTGCTTTCAGTACTTGGGATAAGTATATACAAGAACGATGGAAACCGAACAGATAATAAATTCTGTGTTCAAAAGGCAAGCTATATGGAATCAATTCCACCCGGATCACCGAAATCGGTATTCACTGAATGAATTATGGGCAAAAGAAGCTGAAGAAAGTAAATTAACAGGTAATTAATATAATCGAACTCATATTTCAAACTGACGAAGGTTCAAAAAGTGTCGCGTTACAATGTGCATGTTTTTTGTCTCGTCGCTAGTCGCGTCGCTTGCCGCTTGTCGCGTCGCTCCTCTATGTTTGTACCTTAAGGCTAGAATTTTGTTTAGGGATTTTTACTCGTTTTCAAATATGTTGGTAAGAAAATATTATTATATCAAAATAACGTTAGTCATCAATCCAAGTGTCGTCAAATCGAAACAGGTAGTTTAGAGGGGTTATAGTTTCTGATTTAAAGTAAACAATTCCAGTAGATAATGGGGGTAGGTAGAATAAAGGGTCAGTTAAAATAGATAATGATTGCAATTAACCACTCAGATAAGTAGTAGGTATAAATAGGATTAGAATTTCGTTCTCTAGCGTAGTAAGCGTATAGCTCTTGAGAATGCTAACATTATTAGCGAATCGCGCGTCGAGTGAAAGTGACGTAGTTTTGGTGTTTTGGGTAGCTTGTATTTCTTGAATTATATTCACACCAAAGGTTCCAAACATCCGTTTTCTATTCGATAATCTGCTTTGAAAGGTTTATTTTCATCGCTATGCATGATTGTTATGACTTGTTTTGGACCAGTAGTTACGTATTGTATTTTCCGTAATTCCTGTTGTTGGGATCGTTCATAATCCTTGACAGAAGACGAAGAGTACTAATCGGAAATAATATCTAATCATGCAGTATGGTATTCAATGGAAATCAAATAAACATCCGTTTTCTTTGAATTAGTAGGTTTATTTCGCCATATTGAAAGGACGAATTTGTTTGGCTAAAATGTATTTTGTTTAAATCAGTACCATTTGTTTTCTGTGCACCTGTCATTATACCCGCTTTTTCCCTTATTCAAACATATACAGGGTGTTTCCGAGATTAGAGCGTTTAAAAAATTGTGTTGTTATATGGGACACAATGTATCAATAAATGGCAAGAAATTCGTTTCGGTTTGCGCAGGCTGTAGACCTCTTTTATCACTGATTACCAAAAAAAATCTTCAAAACTTTAAAATTCAATAACAACCAAAATAATAATTTTTTCGATAAAAAAGTATTCATTCATTTCGTTTTTTTTTGTCATCTTCTACATCTTTTAGAATTGTTGCAAGCGGCACTTGAATTTTTTCAAAAACCTTCTACACTGACACCCCGTTCATATTTTTCTGAGGCTGCGAAAAAAGTTGGACCTGAAAGGCACTCGTTGATCAGACTATTTGCAGTGTTCGCATTCAGATAGAAATAATTGTTAATCAACTATGGCATAACTAATTGAAAAACCGCGATAAACATTTTTTACCGACGAATTATTGTTTATTCATCTTTTCCAGTATGGCCTGAATTTTTTCTCTTCTTTATTTTCATATTTAATATATTTAAATATGTTTCAAACCTTTGGGAAAATTATAAATATTGGTCCTACAGTCCGAAGATCCAGGATTTTTTTTTAGAAAATTTTCTCCTCTCTTTGAACCTCTTTTCAGATTTCGAAAATCTTGATTAGTTTTTGAGATAATTGCAAAAAACCAAACCCCTTAATTTTTTTTTACCGAATTGTTTATAACATTTGCAATTTTTTCGAGCAAAACTTCAGGTATACTTACAATCTGTAACAACTCATATGTGACAAAATTAAACCACCCAGCTGAAACACCTCTCTCCATTTGAAAAGTCAGCACCGATTCGCAGAACAATAACATGGACAAAGCAGAATTGAAAACAATCCACATCACATGTTTACCAAATATATAATTCATCTGATCTACAGAGTCATGCATGATTGTGCACATTTGTTTAACTTTCTTCACTTTGTATCTGATGACATCACTTAGAGTACATGATGCAGCGTTGACGATGTTGTTCAGGTATTCATATCGTCTATCTAGGATACTACCCAATTCGCATACGATAATAAAAATAATGAAAATTTGACTCTGTAGGACAACTCTGAAGATGAATATGAATATTATGGTTCCTCTGTCAAGAGATTTGAAATAAACACATTCAGTTATTGATATGGATAAGACAACTCCATAGTGAAGAATTCGTAGGATGAATCGTTTCCAAATAACAATATCACGAAAATGTTCTTTTTGATCCATTTCTGTTTCAATCAGGCTTATATTCTTCCATAGTTTCAACCAGTTCGGCTTGTATTTCATGAAACCGTAAAGACCGATAATCAACACATAAACTTCAATCACCAATGTCGCATAAGTTATTAAAAACAATGCAATTTCTTCGCTATCTACTATTGTAAACCAATTTGTAAAATAATTAACATCACAAGAAATTTCTGTGATGTATAAAATGCAAACAAAACATTTTTGGAACCAAAACTTCTGTCCAAAATCTCCATAAACCAATCCCAGAAACTTTGCCACTTTCACAAGATACGACAAGAAGATAATATCATTGGCTTGCATTCCGACTGAATTCATATCGCTCAATGTATGAGTACTTGTATGTAGAAGAATATAGAATGGACTCAATCGATACACTGCTTAGATACTCCAGGTGAGTAGATAATTGATTGGTTAAGGAACACTTCTCTAATTATTTATACTCAATGTTTGTAATGTTCGACAACGTAGTAACAAATTGTGTTTGAATTTTAAATATAGATTAGGAAAGATATGGACTTCATTCTCATAATTTTTACTTCGTCTGCACCCTCTCTACAGATCGCCAGGTTTGTCCGTGTCATCCCACAGCTCACTTGTATTTTTGGTTGACTTTTCATCATATAAGTGGTGAAATTTTGTCGAAAAAATGTTCTTACGCAGCACATTGTTAAAAAAATCACGAGCAGTGATGGCGAGTGATTTTTATCAATGTCACGAGTTGAATTGGTAACAAACTTCTCCGAATCAATTTAAAAATTTTGCCACTACAAAATTTCACCACGAATTCTATTCGGATGATTGTTTCGAAAATAGAGAAACCAAGAACGACTTCAACATGTCAGTAGTGATACAACCTTCATTGTAACACAGTTGCCGCTAGAGGCGCTGGTGGCGCGTCGACGAAAACAGCGCAGTGCGCCGACTTCATGACTGAAACCCATCTAAACTGCTATCATATACTCTCTTCCAACCGAATACGTCACGCGCAGCGCTGTCTTCGTCGACGCGCCTCCAACGCCTCTAGCGGCAACTGTGTTACAATCAAGGTTGTATCACTACTCATGTCAGATGATGACAGATAAACCGAAACAATTGACAAACGTTGATAGAAACAAAAAGAAACGTATCAAGCGATTAAAAGACAGAGACGTCTTTTATTTTAAAGCAGATAAAGGTAACAGTAGTAATTCTGGATAAATCCGACTGCTACGAAAAAATACTGTCATCGCTAACGGACCATATGTGAAATTATCCAGAAACCCATTACCAAAGATGACTTCCGAAGTAGAAGACGTCCTCAAAAAATGCGACAATAAACCTTACCCTCAACTCAAACGGAGGTTACAAGTTTTAAACCCAACAGTGTCAAAACTGTATTGCCTCTCAAAAATCCACAAACCGGAAAAACCAATGCGTCCTATCGTGTCAGCTATTGGGTCTCTTACTTACCAAATAGCAAAATGGCTCACCAAGGAATTTGGAAGCTTGCCTATTGCAGAACCAAGTTTCAGTATCAAAACTACGCTTCGTGTCGGGCAGTAAACATCCTACCCACTTAATGAACTTTTTTTGTAAATTTAAACGCATCTCAACTGCTTTTGTCCAAAATGGACCCATATACTTGCATGATGGAAAGTATAGACAATACAGTCATGTCCATCTGAGAATCTGAGGTGGTGCAATGGCTAGCGTCTTGGGCTTGTAATGCGAAGGTCCCGGGTTCAGCTCCTGACAATTGCAACTTTTTTTTTGTAAGAACGTTATTTAATATTTTCTTGTTAGTGATTTGAATTATCGGACATTTAGATAGCTTATACATTTCGGATTGCTATTGAATGATTTTCTCATAAGTAATGTTTTGTGCCTATTTGAATGATGTGTCGATAATTTTTTTTCTAAGAGCTGCGCTTGTACAAAAAATAATGTGTGTATTTCGAGCACAAAGTGTCATTGTCGTTCTCAAAAGATTAATCTTTTTGTCGAGCGACAATCGATCACTTTGCGCTCTAAATACACAAATAGCTATTAAAGAACTAAAGTAGAAGTAACATTCATGTTTGATATTTACCAGAATACAGGATATATAATAATAAGAAAGTTATGAAACGCGAACTGAAGCATTTTTCTCATCAATTTAGCGATTTTGCATTAATTATACTTACAATGTGTAACAACTCATTTGTCAAAAGAGAAAACTGCCCAACTACACCATACTTTTGCAAATAGGAACTCAGCACTGTTTGGCAGAATGATAAAATTACCAGACCTGAATTCAATATTATCCATATCACATGTTTTCCAAAAATATCATTGATCTGCTTCACAGAATCATTCAGGTTTTTGCAGATTTCTTTAGTTTTCTTCACTTTGCGTTTGACATCAAAGTTACTGATTGCTATAGCACAGATGGCATTGACCATGTTGTTCAGGTAATCATATCGCCTTTCCAGGATACTACCGAATTCCCATACGATATTCAAAATAACGAAAATTTGACTCCGTGGGATCAATTTACCGATGAATATCAGAAGCATCATCGTTATTTTTTCTCTTTCCCCATTATTAAATATAACACATTCAGTTATCGTTATGGATAACACAACTGCATAGTGAAGAATTTGTAGGATGATTCGCTTCCAAATAACAATATTTTGAAATTGTTCATCCACTTCTGTGTCAATCACCGTTATATTAGTCCATAGTTTCATCCAGTTAGACTTGTTTTCTACGAAACCGTACAGTCCGATAGTTAACAGATATAATTCAATTGCAATCCTCGCACAACCAAATAAAAAAAAAGTCATTTCCAATTGCTGAATGATTTTAAAACAAAGAATATAATAAAAAGCCGTACTAGAAACTACTATAATGTAGAGGAAACAGACAAAACATCTCTGTAAATCGTTCTGTCTGAAATTTCCATAACCCAGCCCTAAAAACTCCGCAACTTTCACAAAACAGGACAAAAATGTAATATCGTTAACTTGCATTTCAGTAGAATCTATATCGTTGAAAATATGACTGACCAAATATGTGAACGAATCAATCGATGTATGGCATAAATGCTTGAATTCGGTAGATGATTGATTACTGTTTGAATGAAAACATTTTCTCCAATTACTTATACCTATTGTTTGTAATGTGCTACCACGTGGAAACGAGCTGTAGTTAAATTAGAAATATTTAAAAAATATATTATTAGTTTAAATCAACATATTGAAACTAACAAGAAAAAAGTAAAAAGTAACTAACAAGAACAAAGTAAAAACATCAAAATGATTGATCGGCACTCCGGTGCGGCTTGAATGATATTGATGGCGCATTCGCTTTCAGAGCTGCAGGGAAACCCAGAAAAACCTGCAACACCACATCATCTGAAGAGTTAGAATTCATTGGTAGAGAACCTCTAAGGAGGTCCGACGAATTGTGACAATCTACTCTATGGTAAAATAGGATGTATGGTATCTTCGAAGGCTCCAAAAGGTCCAGTTCCATTCTATTTACGCAATTGTCATTAAATTTATACCAGTCCATTCTATCTTTGGCTAAGGTAATAGGTAAGGTAATAGTGGCCAAAATCAACTCCAGAACCACAGTGAACAATGACTGCGTAAAGCTCGTAATTGCAGTCGGCTAGATTGGGGTGTTCTTCCAGCTTTGGGTTGCTGAGTCATAACTGAAGAGCTTCAGAGTTATGATCAGATTTGCAGGTGTTTCAACACATTTGACAGTACAGTTGACTATCACCTGTTAGGTATTCTGGTCTCAGGTGATGAGTGAGTAGATTCTGTATGGGCTGAATTTCTGAAAGATTGGCAAACGCAAGCTCTACTTCAAAAAAGTCATTGAAGATCCAGCTATTCATTCAGCATTTGCTACAACGTAAAACTGTAAGGATCCTTCCTCCAAAAGATTTTTGTACTGAAGAAGCGATAGATTTTAATTCCTCACCATCAGGGCATTCAAAAATATCGACTGAATTATTCTCCTGCTCATGAAGTGTACTCAGCAGGTATCCTAAAAATTCGGAACTGTCTTGTTGTCCTGACGAAAAACTAGTTGGGCCCAAAAACTGCATAAAATCATACGGAGAAAAAGACACATTTTCGGAAAATTGAAGTTATTGGAACAAATGTTTCAGTTCCGAGAATAATGGGGCAATATATCATTACAGTTGGTTAATATGTCTTCCCTAAAAGACTCTGTCATAAATAGAGCTTGTAAGACGCTATTCATATAACAAGTGTTTCCCAAATTGTTTAAACCAACTTTAAGCATGTGATGTTCAAGATGACTTGTTAAAGTTTCCAAACACTTGACTGCCAGATCATGAACAGCAACATCTTCAACCAAACCATTCTGCATACGGTAATCAATCCTTCCTAGTAAAGTGGAATCTTCTAGAGGGATCAATTCGGTTTCTGCTTGAACTGGTTGACTGGAATAGGTCGCTGTAAAACCTAATTTATGGTCTGAGGAAGTGATTCTGATTCTTGAGTGTTCTGAAAAAGAAAGAGGACCAACAGGCAAATGTTCATCATACATTGTAGATTTCAAATGCAGTGATTCCTGCTTCACACAAAGAGATTTTGCTTTCTTGCTGAAATTGGGTTCATATATAATTTCATCCAAACAATGAGAAGGGGGAATTGTTTCGGAAACAGAAGCAGCGTCACCACGTTGGATGGCAATACTTATTCTCTCTATCAAGAAAGTAGTTGAACGACGATCTTTCGTTGCTTGGCCTAATCTCCTTCCGAGTTTGTGAATGAATGAATCAGGACCATAAACACCGAAAGTTTCAACAGTTACCGGATGAAACAAGTAGTTACTACCAAGATTGTGGTATTTTTTTACGCTTGAACTTTTCGCCAGAAATGGCTGCAGATCCAGCAGACTTTGAGCTTTCAGATAAGTGGGAAGCCGCTACTGTGTCAATACAAGTAAAGTCCCAGACAATGGGTTTACCCAGTTTCCATGGTATTCCGAGATATTAGTTCTTATAACTTGGGCTTCCTCTGCATTCTTTCTTCGAGTTCAACACTGTCTGCATGACACTTCATGACACCATGATTTACAACCTATTCATACTTCTTCTTTATTGTCTTGACTGTATGGTTTCTTACAGTAGGGACAAAACGTCGTCCGCAGATAAAGTTTCATATTTTTTCTTTTTTGTTTTTCTTTCTATTTGTATTCTTTTCCAGAGAAGTTTCTTTTAACTTTACTTGGTTTTTATAATTATTTTTAGCAAACTCTTCTTCTAGAGCTTTCTTTTCAAGCGTTTGTGTTAGAAAGTATGAGGTACTTGCGTTATTCATTACCTTCATTTTTTTATGTAATAAGCTTTAGGATATATTTGAATGGATCGACCTAAGAACCAGAATATCTCTGGCTTCCACATGAGCCTCATCGTTCGGTGTGATCTTCAATCTGATTATAACCTGCATGGAAAATATCCAATTCTTCATTACAGATTTCTACCCCCAATATCTTTTTTGCGACAATCATAGCTGTTGAAGTTAAAGCTACTGTTTCCATTTCTTGGTTTAAGACGTTACTATTCAAAGGTCGATAAGTTACTGAAGAAGGAGCAAATTACAAGTAGTACTAAACGTTCCTCTCTCCTGGTGTTTTGGAACCAACCTGTTTGCACTCTTTCATAGCAACTATCTTTTGTGGTCATTGCATAGTAGTTACCAGGTGCATCAACATTATACAGTGCTAGTCTAAAGTCCGTTCCCCCACTACTAATTTTTGAACCACCTGGTATATCGCAACGAAATTTGGAAGGCTCAAATAGGAGATAAAAACCTACTTTTTCATGAAAAAAATCCAGCTAAAAGTTTCAGAATGGCAGCTGAGCGCCATCTTCAATTCTCTCTCACACTCATTCGGCTTATGGAGAAAATAATAGGCGATATCTCCATATTGGAGATAATAGCATCAAACTTGGTGTTGTTGGATTCCTTATGATCGATATGTTTTGAGATTCGAGCTGGTATTTATCCATAACATTTGACACATCGTCAAAAAATTTGTGTTTTGGAAAATTGATGATTTTATAGGTTTCGACGTACTCATTTCTAGTTTTAACTGCGCCACCTAGCATCCTTGCATCTCGCTCGTAGCAATGTAGAAGGCCGTCCCTCAGCTCAGCTGTCCAATCAAGGAGTCCGTTGTCATTGCGGTTGTCATCGTTTGGCAATCCATCGTTTTGGGCACCACCACTATGCCTTTGACCACTATTCCGATGGGGTCGGTTGTGGAGGCCTCTTCCTCGTGCATTTGGAACCAAAGTTTTAGGGTATACCGGGGGATTAGCCTAATATAGCCTACGGCCGACATCAGAGGGAATGCTCTTTGTGCCTGAGCTGCCGTTGCTCAGGAAAGTGGTGTCGTAACTCACCAAGGCCTTGGATGACTGTATATATATATACTGGGTCCGAGAAGACGGGGTGAACCAAGGATGACAGCCTTCTGCATTCGTCCGGCTAAGATTTCTGCTACATCACTCGTAGAGTCACGTTATGTCTGTGGATATAGGCTGAGACCGCATAAGTTTGACACGCGGACAGCAAATGCATTAGGGTCTCAGGAGTCCCACGACACGCTCTGCATCTACACCCACCTGTACACCCATCGCACGACTACGGTAGAACAGGGTGTTGAAGACGCCTTTCTGGCAGGCCATTATGATACCCTCGGTTTCCGACATCAGCCCACTTGATCTGAGAAAAGCGAAGGTCAGATTTTTGGATAAGCCAAGGTCTTCGATGTTCTTGAAGAAGACCCCTTGCGTTAGCTTATCCTTATGCAGCTGCAGGAGTATTCCTGTCTCCGCTGCTTCAATGTGAGCCTTTTTCTGAACGGACTCCAACTCGGTGACAGGGTTTGGATTAACCCGTTCAAAGTCGAAAACGAGACCAAGTTTATCGGCTGCACGGGCTGCTGCCTTGAAAAGAAATGCTCCGATCCCTGCTTTTTCAAGGTCACAGACCAAGCAGAGAAGGGAATCTTAACTCCTAATAATTCGAAAGTCGAACCACTTTAGATTCTGTTTGCGTTTCTCTTGACGCATTAGAAACTTGATTTCAAACCTTGGATTGGTCAGAACAACAAAATTGTGTCTTCGCCGTAAGGTGTTAATTCAGAGTGAATTTGTTTTGATTTCGAGAGCTCCATGAAGCTGCCCTGACGAGTTTTAAACAACGAAACGGCCGTCAGCAGATGATGGAACTCTCGGAATGAAATCGAAAACACTCTCTTCACTTCACTAGATCCTGTTTGCGTTTCTCTTGACGCATTAGAAACTTAATTTTGAACCTTGGATTGGTCAGAAAAACAAAATTGTCACAAGTTATTTTCTCTTATGTGATAATATCCCCGTTTATGACAACTATTTTTTAGTTTTTTTTTTCAATAACAAATTGAATGTTTTTCGAGTGAAACTTAGTGATAACAAGCGAGATGTGTACCCGTTTTCGTGTACATCCACTGAATTGCAAAACCACCTAATTTCAAAACCTTGATGTAACTTTTTCGCGAGAGTTAGTCTCAGCAGAGTTAATCCCGACTCCTACACTTACATTATATTTGCAAATTCGAACGAACAGAACGGTCTAGAAAAAACGGAAAAAGCATCTCAGAAGCTATTGGCGTCTTTTGATTGGATTACTGGTGGATCTGGCGTCTCTATCATCTGACGCTGTATTAACATTATTATCACGGTAGCGCGAAAAGGAATCGAATTATCAGATGAACCGAACTTACTCTCGACTGCCAGAGTTCAGTTCCTGTCGACTGATTGAAACCAGCGACGAGATTTCCGTTTACCAGATTGTGCAAATCTGGAATAAAAGTGTATGCTCTGTTTCTTTGAGGGAACTGCGGCTTCATTGGGTTGTATGCATAAAACTGAAGCAAATGCTTTTACTCGGATTTCTTGAAAAAGAACTATTCATTTTGTTAAGTAATGAGAGAGACAAACCTGAAGTATAAGCATATGCTACTGTTTATGAATACCACCCATTGGCTCGCGTGATATTTTATGCAGAAAGACGTTTCGGAAAATGATTACTGGTTATATACAGGCAGATATCTAGCAAGCAAAATCATTCAAAAGAATTTTTTTTTTTTTGATAAATTGTGTTCACCTCAATTCTGATTTGAGGAAGTGTTTGAGCATACTATGAGTTCAGTTGTTAGTATTTCAACAAGATTCTACAGAGGATGATTCATCAATGATGGTACATTATTAAATTAGAGCGTTCTGGGGAACCAATGTCAGCAAGTTTTGATAACGGAGGCAGATACAGTCTCGTCAACGTTTTCCGAAAAAAGGAAGTATTTTCTGGTAAAAATCATTTCAATCCGTTATTCAAAATGTACCCATTTCCAAATTATGAAAAAATATAATATAAATATACAATAAAATTAAAATAAATTCACAGACCGATACCCTTCAGCCTGCTCGGATTCTGAATTATCTTTTATTAAAAGTATCTGTAACCCAAGATGGATAGAAACCCTGGTGCGTTCATTTATACCTGTGAAATCGGCCTACCAAAACTGTTAAGGTACGGCCTACGTGATTCTTCATATTTTATTCAGATCGGATTAGCTTCACGATCATTCGTAGATGGCGGTAAAGTCATTACAGATTGATAAATGAATACTTGTCATGATGACGTTGAACAATTGTCATTGTCATGACATGTTTACATTTCGTATTTATTCAATTTTGTTAAAAAATACGACATAACATGTTTAACGTGCTTATTTCATCAAAAATCAGAACAGTAATTTTAAATTAACTAGTTGGATATGTGATATGTACGGGATATTTAAACAATGGTACTAACCTTAGATCTTTCATACAAACGCAGCCATGTCCAAGTACAAACTTGAAAAAACATTATGCACTACAAATACAAGAATTACAGAAAACTCAACAATAAACAAATAACTAATAATTGCGAACTGAACGAAAAGTAGTAAAAGAACAGAAAAAAACGATAAATATCCCGATGAAATGTAAATCACAGTTAATCAAAAATTATAAACATAGTAATAAACAGTCAAATTTCAAATATTCCAAAAAAAATATGACTCAGGACTTCGGAATGTAAACTCGGCTATTTTTTGATAATGCGCCATCTACTGACAACGGGAAAGCTAATCCCATCTTATTACAGCATTAACAACTTTGGGTAAAACAAAAGCGAATCAGTCAATCCACCAGGGTTCCTATCCATCTTGCTGTAACCTATGTGAAAGCACAGTAGTTGGCAGGTTCTCCAGATCTGAAATATCTTCCCGACAATAAAACAGTATATATGGAGTTTCAGTAGGTTTCAAGCGACTCAGCTTCTCCGGTGAGGCTTTAGAAACATACGCGTCGTTGAATTTGGACCATTCCGTTTTATCTCTTGCAGTGGAAGCATACAGCTCGTAGTGGCACTAGTGGCAGTTATCTAGTGTGAGGTGTTCATCTAAAGCTTTAGACTGCAGGAGCTTGGTACGCTGGTGTGATGCTGGGTCATAACGAAAGTATTTTAGAGTGAGTGCCAATCTAGCTGGTGCTTCTACTATCCTGGTGGTCCTCTCGCTGTCTGTTAATCTGCTGCACACATCACAGTGATTATCGCCTGTTAACTTTTCGGGTTGTAAGTAATACTCCATCATGGACTGCACTGTTTGGTTCTCACACTGGTTCGGGGAAGATAGTTGGAGCTCCCTGAAACTACCCACTTGTTCACTCTTGGTCCCGCACTCTCCGCATCGTGAAATGGTCAACATCTTTCCTCCAAAAGACTGCTCCCCACCACGGTTGGTATTACTGCTGAAGCTTCATTTGCAGGGTTGACTTCATTACTATTGAAGTTGGTCTCGTGGAGGTCTTGAAATATTCAATATTTCATGTGGTGACAAAGACGACTTTGTGGAGAACTGCAGTAACGCGAAAAGGTTTTGCAATTTGGAAAACAGCAGGGAAATATCCTTCTTATATAACAAAACTTCGTTTATGAATGTTCTCTCATGAATAACGCCTGCAGGACGCTATTCATGTAACATGAATTTCCTAGGTTGACCAAACCGACTTTTCCTATGGAAAACTTGCCCATTCCTGAAGAACCCGGAGCGT
The DNA here is from genome assembly GCA_958298965.1 of Chrysolina haemoptera. Classification (NCBI taxonomy): domain Eukaryota; kingdom Metazoa; phylum Arthropoda; class Insecta; order Coleoptera; family Chrysomelidae; genus Chrysolina; species Chrysolina haemoptera. Next base: position 31,924,487 of record OY282592.1, on the reverse strand, counting down.
CGGCCCAAAATTTGCAGTGAAATACTTGTTTGTGATCGGAAAATTTGAAACTGGAACGGACCTCTTCATTTAGAGTCTGAATATTCACTATTCTTTCGAAATTTCTGTTTGTTGTTACTGTTGTGTTTATATGGATATAGCAAAATTTCGTCAAAAGAACGGGACGCTGGTATAGTTCCAAGAGTTGATGCAGCATTTCCCCGCTGGATTGCTATACTTATTCGCTGAATGAAAAATCTTGTTGCTCTTGGATCATGAGTTTCCTTCTCCAATCTTTTGCCAATTAACTGGATAAAATCGAGAGATTGGGGAGCAAAGACGTCAAAAGTTTCTACTGCTACAGGATAGAAATAATAGTTATCTTTCAATGTTCTATATTTAGTACGTTTTTTGGATAATTTGATCTCGTTTTTTCAGATGGGCAAAATTAATTTCATTCAACACAGCAGTCTTGTGAACGCAGTAACTTATCGTAATCCAGTACGATTGGGTTTTGAGACAAGAATCGATTGTAGCACCACCAAACTTGGTATGGTAGTAGTTGGAACCATGATAAACACGAAAAAAAAAATGTTTACCAAAACTCCACCGGTGGAACATTTTTTTTTCGTTTAAAAATATATAAATAGATTTTTGCTGTAATCTTGGAAAGTATAAGATTTATTGAAAAACAACTCAGCAGGGTAAAAACAATTCATTTTTCCACAAAAATTATTCCAAGTAATTTCTTATGAAATGCGCTCGTTTTCTCAGAAAACGTTATTGAAAACCGACATCAAATTTCAATTTCACCCTTACCCGCCACTGGAAGTTCTGTCGGAGCCGTATATTTGATTGGCCATAACTCTGCTAAAAATTATCGGAGAAGGAAAAGGAAAGGTTCATATCGTTTCTGAAGACTCCTACCTCCTCATGCAAATATAATATGCGAGTATTTGAGTACCTAAAATGTGTTTTGTCGCACTTCACGGAGATGTTTGCGGATGATCCGAAGATCATGAATAATTTAGTAAAAATGGAATTATTATTCACATAACCCTTCTACGATATTCACGGAGGAACCGAAAGTCATGGATAATTTAGTTGATATGAAATAATTATACTCAAGCAGGAATCAGTACCCTCTTTGGACCATATGCAACAATTTTAGAGTAGTGTGGCAGGTCCCACTTATAAATGCCAAAAAAAACTTTGTTTTACTCATGCCTCATTTTAAACTCACCCATAAAATCGGCATTCTTTTCACTAAATGTTGAAAATAATCGCTCATTCATATGCTGCATATATATATATATATATATATATATATATATATATATATTTAATAATACTATTGTGAAGTGTAAACCTCAAGCTTGAAATCACATACTTCGTTTTTTATGTAGGATGCGTATGAGCGATTATTTTCAACATTTACTGAAGAAATTGCCGGGATTATGGGTGAGTTGAAAACTGAGGCAGGAGTAAAACCCAGTTTTTTCTTTGGCATGTATGAGTGAGACTTGTCTCACTAGTCTTAAATCGTTGCATATGGTCCAAAGAGGGTACTGATTCCTGCTTCAGTATAATTATTTCATATCAACTAAAATATCCATGGCTTTCGGTTCCTCCGTGAATATCGTAGAAGGGTTATGTGAAGTGGGGCAAAACACATTTTAGGTACTCAGATACTCACATGTTATCTTTGCAGGAGGAAGTAGAAGTCTTCAGGAACGATATGCACTTTTTCTTTTCCTTCTACTATAATTTTTAGAAAAGTTATGATAAATCTAATTATCGGCCCTGCCTGAACTTGCAGTGGCGGGTTAGCGCGAGGATGAAATGTGACGTTAAACCACGTTTTCTGAGAAAACAAGCCTATTTCATAAGGTATTACTGAAAATCATTCTTGTGGAGAATTGAATTATCTCTCAACCTATCGAAATCTTTTTTTGGTAAATGTTATATTTTCTGAAATAAAAACAAAAAAAAATTATATTTTTTTTTAAATGAAAAATTATTTAGGTTCCACCACTGTTTTTTTTTGGTAAACAATTTTTTTTCTAATAAAACATGATGTCGAGATGTCATGTGCCGAGTTTCAGAGTGCTACAATTCATTCTTCACTTTTTGCTCGAGTTTGTCTGTCGTTACTGGATTATCGGGTAAATTAATTAATTTGCCCTTCTACGTACAGATTTCCTTTAAGTAACATTTTTTCATTTTCAGATTGTGGAAAGTCAAACCTATTGGTATTGGACCGAGATCGAAAACACTGATTAACCTCAGCAAAACTAGTCTAAAGACAATCACAGGATTTCTAACGGGGCATTGCAGACTCAAAGAACACCTAAGGAAGCTAGGCTTAGAGGAGGACAACACCTGCAGATTCTGTGGAGAACATCCTGAAACACCTCACCACATATTGATGGAGTGTTATGCTGTACACCACAAAAGATTAAATATACTGGGATCACACCAGCTGACTGTGGAAGAAATACCACAAATGGACCCCCTCAAAATCCTAAAATTCCTGAAGGAACTGAGGCTTGAGGGGATGCTGTAAACGAGAACACCTTGAGATAGCATAAGAAGATGGGGCACAATAGATCTAACTAGGTCGCAGCGCATCAGTCACCATCCATACCAACCAATACCAAGGTCAAACCTAAAAAATCATGTCAAGAATCGAATCAATACCATAATTTATATCTCGCCTCACCCCCAGACTTAACATTTCCTTGAATTAATATATCCCGAGTAGGTTATCTTTTAATCCCAGTCCAGATAGCGATCGCCTAATTTCTCTATCCAAATATCACATATAACATTACCACTACGTCCACATCGAAATAATTAAATCAGATAGCAATCAGTGTCGTGTGTTGAATAGGGTGTAATGACTCTTGGTGAGAAAAAGAACACGTAGATGGCGTCTGTGAAGGAAATTAAACATTCCCATCGTGCTGGACGCGGTGATCCATTATCACGGTTCGTGTCTGTCACAAGGTCCGGTTGGCAGTGACTGATGCATCTGCGGGCTATTTTCTTGCCCACTTCTCGAGCATTTCGAAACCGCACTAAACAAGGACTGATTCATAATCGTAATAATTCGAATCGTGATCCCTTGGATGTTCATGAAATAGTAATTTTCCTAACAAGTGCGGAAAGACACTTTCCGCATGAGTTAGGAACAATACTTTTTCTACAAGCGTAGGAAACAAATTCATTTTTTCAATTATTTATTCATGCAAATGGAAACAACTAACAAGAGTAACATTTTCTATCCACTAATTATTCGTAATATTTATTGTAAATGTACAATTTGATGCATTATGTAAATTTATAGCGGAAGCCAGCATATTTTTTGAAGATGGCTGATTTCCTGAAGAAGAAGGTAACTCGGGCAATACATTATCGAAAGAAATCGAATGTGCAGGCACAGGCATCAAATCGTCGCCGATCGATATAGACGTGGATGGTTCTAAAATGCACCCGGAAGACGATGTAGTGTTCAAATTGAGAATTTTGTTGGACATTTCTTTTTTTCGATTGGTGGAGTCTTCTAAATACCCCTCTGCAACTGAAGTCGATTTCCATCCTCCTAGGCGTTTGTTATACCCACACCACAGTCAGCAAGTAAAGTGGCTGAGGAACGCCTGAAGCTGTGACCAGTGTAAAGATCTGGATTTTGAAGGCGCAGATATACTGCTATTTCGGAGGGTATCTTTCCTATGGTATTGATTCCTACACATTGCACAGTACATTTTCCACTTTTGTAATACAAGAATAAACGACGGTGATATTAGCAAAATTTACAAAATGATTGCATTCATTAAAAGACAGAATGTCGGTTTTCGACCGAAAAAGGCCAAAATCTTCACTCAAGAAGACGTTTCAAAATTTATGACTGAAGCACCCGATGACATATACCTCATGATTAAGTTAGTAGCAATTTTTGGATTAGCTGTTGCTTGCAGACGAGAAGAGCTGACAAAACTCACCATTGACGACATAGACGACAAAGAAAACCTGATAATTGTTAATATCAAGGATTCCAAAAATCATTCCTCTAGATCCTTCGTGATATCTGAAGAAGCAAATGATGGTTATTTTTTGAACGTATACAGAAATTATGTCATTAGTGTCAGTTGTCATTTATGAGAATGTCAATTGTCAATCATGTCATTCATGTCAATTGTTAATTTGTAGTAAAGTACAGAGTGTTCACTTTCAAGATTTTTATGAATATTGATAGTTTTACCGCAGTTTAAGTGTGACACTGACACTGATGACAAATATTCATGGATGCCAACACATAGATAATGAACATGCTACCAAATCAATTCTTATCCGATATGGTCCATTTGACATAACTATAGAAATTCTGAATCTATCCGAAACTAAATAAATACATGTTCATGTTCAGCGGTACACAGGATTAAACGTGATTTAACTAATTGTTAAAATGTAATCCGCGTGGTGAATTCTCTCGTTGGATCCGCGAGGAGATGCATTTTGAACCAGTGGATATCAAAATGTTTTGGCGGTGATATATGGGAAGAGAGCTAATGAATTATGAAATTCCACTATCACAGCTTTCATTAAGTGCCAGGAAACTATATCAAGATGTTGCTGAATGCATATAGAATTGGAAAGAAATGAAAGTACACCCTATACTGAATAATACAAACATTGAGAATTACGAAATGAACGAGAATTTAAGATATTTAAGTTCTGTTGGAGGTACTTTGTAAAGGAATCTGCAAGTTGTTCTCAGTGAGCTTGTCAAGAACGAAACAAGGTGTCCTGTCCTACCAGGACGGGCACATTGCTATAATTCTATACGACAGTAATAATTGAGTCGAAAATCCACCAGGAAACAACTACTTTCCTTGCTAATACCACGACAAACGTTGAATTACATCTATTGAATTTTCGTACAGAGTTCCTACAAGGCTGTATCCGCAATTACTAGTTGCATGGAAATGTTCATTGAAACATTTGGACCACCTATAGATCGATTTCTGGGTTTTGCCCTCATCATCTCTGCTGACAATAACTAATGTCTGCAACAAATATAAATGGTTCAATCACATCTCCATGTCAGGGCAAGTAGGGGTGTTTGGTGTTTCTTTGTAGGGAATACTGATAATTGGAAAGTGGTTTCCAAGAAAGTTTCGGAAGAACCCAACGGATTAATGACAATTGGTGTCAGAAGCAGTTGATGCCAGGCGGTGTCCTAGGAGAATTTGGGAGGAACCAAGGATATTCTGAATAGTTGTCAAAGTTGGCCGTTAGTCGAGGACGGTTATGGTGGAAACAGGATCACGGCTAACTGAAAGTGAGGATAGCTGCATTTTTGAAGAAGTATAAGAAGAATAAAATAAATGTTACGCTCAGATTTTCAGGATAATCGAAGGGAAAGTCTCAGACCTGGAAAAAAATGTTGAAGTGGTCGACGTTTTAAGAGCGTTTCGAACTATAGGTCCCGGATCTCCCTTGGTCATGCACAATCTCTGCATTTGAAGGGTTTTTTCCGAAAACCTGGGAGAATCGTAATAACAAATTTTAATGAATCAAAAAATATGCACGTTCTCAGGTATTTCATTATCCAGCCCAGAAAAATACCCAACAGACTAATAGTATACAGGTTAATTGATATAAAGTTCAAAAATTCCGGGACACGCAAAAAATAGACTGATGTCAACATCTGCGACAAACAAAATATTTTGTTGGAAGTAAGCAAAAATCTCACATTCTGGTAAATACAAATTTTTCTACTTTTTCGAAATGTCACTTAACACTGACATAGGAGGACAATTCACGCAATATTGAGGATCATTATTTTTGTGTACCTACAGTTAGCAAAGAATGACTTTTGCCTTCTACCTTCATTTTTTGTCGATTTTTTCGTGCCCCGTCTGGACGGTGAAAGTGTGCTTGACGTTCTGTTTGTGGTTATTAGAAAGATTTTGAATTTAATTTGGATATTGATGAGTATGAATATTTGTAGGCGACTGACTGCGGATCGGTGCTCATGTGCCAAGAGACACTACACACCCTGATGCAGCCTGAGTTCGAACCGAGCAGCCTGAGCTTGAACCGAGCATCTCATGTGCTCATTTGGTGCTCATGCGGAACGAATGCAATAGTGAATACGCACCTTCGCAGTTCGAAATATACAAACGTATAACTTTTCCTCGAGAAAAAACTTTTTGGAATTCCTGCTCGGTAATACTGTAATGGAATTATAATTTAGCCAACTTGTAAAACGTGGAAGTGCTGTTTGTCTCGCTCGTTATTTTTTGTGTGGGTTTACGATGAATGCGAAGATGAGCTGTTGGGGAGCCACCCTTGTTATTACAGAACTGCATATGTCGGGGCGTTAATGGACTGCATGATGTTTTCGTGTGTGTCATCATTGAACTTGGTATTGTTTCTTTATGATTGAGACAATACTTTTTATTGAGTTAGCAAGAGTGAGCAGTGTCATATGGATACGAAGCTATTCAACTAAACAATTTAGTAAAAAAAGGAGGGGTTTGGTTTTTTGCCAAAATCTCGAAAACTATTAAAGATATCAAAAATTTCCCATCTCTCGGAACTCTACCACCAATATTTATAAGTTTACTTAAGAGGCTCTAAAAGCAGGTGATGCGCATCCCGCGTGCGCTGACTGATACGGACCCTGGAATTCCTTATCTAAATTTATGCGATTCCTATAAGTTTTCATACAAATCAAAATCACTGAGAATTCACAAGTGTCGATAAGAAAAGAAGGATACAAAGTATAAGAGTTTGTTTTAGGCAGGGTGATGCAAAGACACTATACACGATTCGATAGGTATTCCAATTTTAATCACAATAATTTTTTGAATTAGGATAAAACACACAATCTTATTCGCTATCGTATAAAAAATTGCGGGTTCAGGATTTGACGATCCAATCTGTATTTGGCATTCTTTATCCAATCTTATTTGAATGTATCACTAACAAAATTCGACCTTATGCTCTCCAGGTAGAATAACTATACAATAAAATTGTTAGTGACCTGCAAAACTGCAAAATAACCTATTAATACAGAACTGCAAATTAGTTACACCCCCTAGATCCGCCCTTGTGACACGGTTTTTTTAAGAAAAATTGCGATGACGTCACTTCTCCATCAAAAATATTTGAATTCACAAAAAAGTGCAGAGTGAAATAAATACCCTTTTCCCGCTGCTGACACTGTAAATAGTCCATGCATTCTTAGCAACAAAACAGGTAAATGGCCTATTATATCATTCGTTTACTAATTCATCTTGACAACAGAATGTAAAGTGTCATTCACATGCCTAGGGTAATAATGACTTTGACTTTGACAAGTAATACCTTCAGCTTTATTTATATCAATTTTAAGGTTATGAGACTTTTTGAATATTATTGTTGTCTGTTTTTTCGCACAAGCAACTTAGAATGAAATAGCAAAACGAATAATCATGAAGGAATGGTAACACAACAAACTTCAATCCAAGCAAATTTTGAGAAATGTCAACAAGCAGCGGGAAAAACGTAATAAGTAACTCGGAATGAATCGACTGTTAACATCCTCGGCAGGCGATAAGCCTCGGCTCGTACTCGCTTACCTCGAATTAAGATGTCTAAAAATAATGTACCTACCTACACGAATTTTTCCGATGATGAATTTTCTTCTCCATGTAAATTCAAGTTAACTATCCATGAAAAAACTCGGAAGTATTATTTTATTTCCTTTAAAAAGAAAAAATATTCGCCGTCACTGCCGTTGGGGCTGTCAGGTAAACAAAGTCATTTGTCATCTAAATGAAGGCTTACTTAAGATGTCTAAAAACCCTGGTGTACCGACTGATTAGATTTTGTTTAGAATTTTTTGAAGACAAAACAAATGAATTAGTGGTCTACTTGTATAATCAACTCCAGAGATGGCGTCCTCTTCCTCGTGTCAACACTGTCAACATTCCAAGGAAATGGTGATTGTGATTGCTAATTGAATTTTAAGGAATTTTATTAAACTTTTTTATTACCATACGAAAGTAATAGTCCATACTCGAAGTGGAAGATCAAAAGTTTTATTGAAAAAATAACACTACTGAAATTGTGTAATTTTTTCCAAAAAAAATCTAAAAACCATTTGAAAGTCAATAGTTGTGGTGTAATAAAAAAAATGCAATTTTCTTATATTATTGATGTGTTTCTTCATTTTCCTTATATTTTAATCATTTGATCATATTCTGTTTTCGTGCCGACAATCCAGAAAGATGAACTAGGCAACTAAATTTATATTCAGTACAGAAATTGAGTACTCACCACTTAGAATCTGAACATACTTTTGAAACAGACATTTTATTTCAACACGTTATGCATGTTGACAATATTTTATGGCAAAAATGTTTTCTAATCAATTCAATCAACTCTGGATGCGTTTTTATATCTTACCGTTTCTTGAAATATTCCATAAGTAGCGAAAGTCTGCGGTAAAGTAAAAAATATAAATTTTTCTCCATTCCCACTGAAATCTATCAATGTTTTGTCTTCAGTAAGCTTTTGTTAAAGTTTTGGTTATTTTCCATGCATGCCTTTTATTTTGAAATGGGGAAATCTTTTTAGTGAAGTTTATCAAAAAATACACTTTTCTGTCAAACAAAATTGCACAATAAAAATAATTATTCTTTATTTCTTTAAAAAAGTTTATAGTGAAAACTCGGGCACAAATGCACAGAAATCAGCGCGAGAGCATGCGCTGCGCATAAGATTGACAGGTGCTAATGGTGAATTTCCATGCGATGCAGCTAAACTGCAATACTTCGTGGCAAAACTTCAAACTTCTGTTCATGAAAATTAACCCTAACAAGAAAACCGACGGTGGCGGTGCACTCAAGTGTCGCGGGATATTCGAAAAACAGCCCACGCATATTCATTTGTTTTCTCGTAATCAATTAAGTTGGCGAATGTCTCTTGTTTTATCCCAGAGTTTTGCAGGTATAAGTCGGTACACCAGGGTTTTTAGGCATCTTACCTCGAATGTTACTTAAATAACTATTAATTTTCATATTTTTGATAACTCTCATATTTAAGAAAAGTTAGCGCGCGTGGTCCATACATTTGACTAAACTCCTGAAAGCTCAGTTTGAAGACTGTGGTTAATCCAAAACAAAATTACTTATAAAAGTTATAAACATACCTACCCAATTTCTTGAAATTGTCAAATGCAAACCAGAAGCTGCTTGTTAAACTAATTTGCAAGTACGTACCTACATTGTTGAATGAACTTGTGTTTTTTATCAAATAAAACAATACTTTCGGGGAGATTATAAAATATATCCAGAAACTGAACGCTGCTGACCTCTACTCGCCAAGTGCCAAACTTCCTCTAAAAGGCGTGACCCAATCAAGTACAGCCCCGATTCCCCTCTGAACACTACGAAGGAGGAGGAGATTCGTTACAAATTAGGGGAGAAGGGGTAGTGTAATGGCTGCCAAACCATGTCAGATATTGAGACAGATAATAGGAGATATCTTATTATTCTCTAGCTTCTGGTTTAGTAATGCTCCTAATTTGATCCCACGGGAAACTCAGCCAAATAATCCGTGAAATGTTGAAGCAATCATTTTCCAAGGATGATCTAAATTCTACTCAATTACATTTCTGAAGTAGATTTGTAAAGGCAGTTGGAAATATTGGGGATGTGGCATTATACAAGCAGAGATTTTTGCAATTAATGAATTTGGCGATGATCTTAGTGTTTTTCGAAAACTGAATCTAGTATTATGAAATATATTTAGTCATTTTCGAAAAAAAATTACACTAGTTTAAAGACCTAATCTTCGCAGGCGCATACACAATTGTAGGCCTATACAAGCTGGAATGGTGTATGAAAATTATAGGTATTTCCTACAAGCGTACACAGTAGTGCTGAATGATTTTTGTATTGTTGAAAATGAGGATATTTAGGACTAAACTAAATGATCAATGTAACTAACTTTCTGTCCTATGTGTGATTTTGTAGCATTATTATAAAATCTTGTTTATTGAAAACCTTTTTTTTTTCATAAATATGATGGACAAAAACACTCGTAGGAAACAAATAGAATGAATACAAATTTCTGCTTGATTTAACAAAAAAATAAATAAATATTTGCACGATCAATTTCTTTTTTTAGAAAGGCAACCAACTCTATTGGAGGTTTGCCTCAGTGGCGTAGCCAGGATTTGAGTTTGGGGGGGGGGCTGAACATATAATTTATATAACACCTACAAGCGAACTGTTAAGCACGCAAACGATAACATCATATTGTACAAACTTTTCTTAGCTTTCTTTCTATATACTTATGGATTTAACGAATGAGTCTCGTTATGATCGCAAAATGCGAAAAATGTAAAAGAGCGCTATATAGAAACCGGAATCCTAGCACACAAAACCACCTGTAACACCTACAAGCGAACTGTAAGGCCAGCAAACATCCTCTTGTAGGTAATTTTCTTAGCTTTCTTTCTATATACCTATGTATTTAAAGAATGTGTCTCGTTATGGTCGCAAAATGCGAAAAATATAAAAGGTGCGCTAGGATGGCATCCTAGCACATAAAACCGCCAACGAAAAATACTTCCGAGAGATCTAGAATTTTTTCAATATTTTTCCCGTGTTCTACGCCATTAATTCAACATGACACAGTATTCAAGAAAAAAAATAATAAATTTAAAAATCGGTCCAACTCAAAGTGCACACGTTCGTAAAAACGCCTACCAAATCTATATTTGACTAACAATCGATTTCAAATTTGGTTAGCGTATATAGAAGAAATATTGAATTTGATGAATATAATATAAAAAAAAATTAGAAAAATATTTGGCGGAAAAACGGCACCTGCAACCCTTAGATAACATTTTCAACCAACGACCGAATCGAGTTAGAGCAATTCTGCGAACGCCAATCGATTCAGCATGCCGAAATTAGTATATGCTGTGATTTTCAAGTCGATCGGCAAACAATGAATTTTCAGCCGAAAAAACATCAAAAAAAAATCGCCAAAAATCCAGAGTCATCAGATTTACTCGAAATTACCACCGATATACTCAAAATTTAATGCTGATTCCGAAAATGTATGATTTGAATATGTTCGGATACGCGGTGTACCATAAAACAAAGATAAATGTGCAACAAAAAGTGTATCGCACGAATCCGTCATCCTTGCACACAAAACCACCTATAACACGTACAAGCGAATTGTTAGGCCAGCAAACAATAACATCCTCTTGTAGGAAATTTTCTTAGCTTTCTTTCGATATACCTATGTATTTAACGAATGTGTCTCGTTATGGTCGCAAAATGCGAAAAATGTAAAAGGTGCGCTAGGATTCGCATCCTAGCACATATAAATCGCCAACAAAAATTACTTGCGACAGTTCTAGAATTTTTCAATATTCTTCCCGTATTCTACGCCATAATTTCGATAGTCATTTGGTAGCTTGGGGGGGCTGCAGTCGAAACAGTTTTTGAATAATTTTCGTCTAACCGAATCACTTTGAGGTAGTTTTCCTATACCGAAACTGAAGTTGTTCTTTTTACTCTCTCGAAGCTGAAATTCTTTCGATCCAACTGAGAACATTTAACTCCCATCATTTTGATTATTTCGTTTTAGTTTTCGAGCTCCATAAGTTTTTTATTTTCTCCAAAAATATTATTATATTCAAGAAATTACCTCAACCATCTCAGTTGATTCCTACATTTTTAATTGAACGGAAAAAAGGCACCCCTTTTTCACGATATTTAAGCTTATCATTCGAATCATTGTTTCTTACAATTTAATGACTCGACATGTAATGATCGTATTCAGGCGCCATAAACAAAAAGCCGTACGTAACATATATTTATCCAATTTTTTAACAGTGTACCCATTGGTCTACTCCAGGTGAATGGCGTCCGTTGCCACTTGAGACAGCCTGACAAGTTATTATATTGTTATGCGAGCAGACAAAGGACCTAGACTGCTATTATCGAGTGGTTTTGCTACTGTGGAACATGACGATGATAGTTTTCATGATTCGAGGTATGTTTATGGTCTCGAGGAGTAAATTATATATTTATCTGATAATCTTCTATCGTATAATAATGTTTTTATTATACGATAGGTCTGTGACAGTTTCGGATAATTCAAGATTGTAACGTGATTAGATCCTGTCACTCAGAAATAACCGAGGATAATATTGGAGTTTTAGTTTTTCGAATTTCGCTTAGATATTTTTTGTAGTAACGCGTCCCAACAACTTTTAAAAAAATTCAATACATACGACAGCGTCTAAGCGTCAATTATTCCGACTTCAAACACAGGAATTTCCGACGGAGAGAGGAGAGAGGAGAGAGGAGAGAGGAGAGAGGAGAGAGGAGAGAGAGAGAGAGGAGAGAGGAGAGAGGAGAGAGGAGAGAGGAGAGAGGAGAGAGGAGAGAGGAGAGAGGAGAGAGGAGAGAGGAGAGAGGAGAGAGGAGAGAGGAGAGAGGAGAGAGAGAGAGGAGAGAGGAGAGAGGAGAGAGGAGAGAGGAGAGAGGAGAGAGGAGAGAGGAGAGAGGAGAGAGGAGAGAGGAGAGAGGAGAGAGAGGAGAGAGGAGAGAGGAGAGAGGAGAGAGGAGAGAGGAGAGAGGAGAGAGGAGAGAGGAGAGAGGAGAGAGGAGAGAGGAGAGAGGAGAGAGGAGAGAGGAGAGAGGAGAGAGAGAGAGAGAGAGGAGAGAGAGAGAGGAGAGAGGAGAGAGGAGAGAGGAGAGAGGAGAGAGGAGAGAGGAGAGAGGAGAGAGGAGAGAGGAGAGAGGAGAGAGGACATGATGAAAAAGAAACGAAATTCCTTGAACTTTGAATTCCTATATTTATTGTTAATTTTTGAGAACTTAAATGATTTTTTTCAAAGAAAACGGTGGGAATCGTAATTTTTAAATACTGCATTATGCAGATCTTTCATAAAGAAATACTCGATTTTCATCTGGGGGACAATTCTCCCTTCTGTCTTATCATCAGCAACTGATATAATCAACGTCCAAAAGAGACACCATTATCCAGAGATTAATCGAGTGCAATTAGGATAATCCACTTCTCGATTCCACTACCATTCCAACGATGAAATAACGTCACTCACGTTTCAAAACGTACATAATTTGAATTGTTATTTTCGGATGTGACGTCACGTGCGTAGTCCCGGACGTTTCGGAATCGGAATTATACGGCAGCGAACAACGCAAGACGGTCAGATTTTATAAAACATTTCTTAAGAACACAGTTTCTGTTTTTTTTCTTATTAATAATATGGGAAGATGAATACTCTTGCGTAGAATAAATGAAGGGGAATTTTGTATAAAAGTGTATAATTTCTAAAATTGCAAAGTACTTTCGACTTTTGTTCTCAGTTGGATCGAAAGAATTTCAGCGTTGAGAGAGTAAAAAGAACAACTTCAGTTTCGGTATAGGAAAACTACCTCAAAGTGATTTGGTTACACGAAAATTATTCAAAAACTGTTTCGACTTCAGCCCCCCCCCCCCCCCCCCCCCAAGCTACCAAATTATGGCGTAGAATACGGGAAGAATATTGAAAAATCGTGTTAGAAATCAGAGGTCTTGTGGATATGTCAGGTTATATTTGAAAAGACAGCTAATTACCTGTTTGTCAAAAGTCAATGAATGAAAAAATTGATACCAACTTGAGGAAGTAATAAACTGTAATGGTCGTGAAGTAGTGGAAGGGTCGACAACATGATTTTAAAATTGAGTTAATTCTGAAATTTTCTGAAAGAAAATCGTGAAATAATTTTTAATGGATAATCCTCTCATGAAGCGGGAGGAAATCTCTGTCCAAGTTTACTTGAGAGTTCAAGCAGTTTTCTGTAATGAAACGTTCTTTTGAAATCTTCAGTTCTTCGAACAAATCCAATCTAGATAATTCTTATCATTAATTTAATGTAAAATTTTTGAATTACTGTTTGAACTAAAATTATGATTGTTGAATTTTAAATGATTACCAAATGTTGACTTGTCAAGTTTTTCCAAGTGTTCGTTGATACGAACTATGAGAGGCCTACAAGTTCGACCTATGTAAGAAGCAGAGCAATCAGAACAGTGGAGCTTATGAACACCACTTCTTTTCAATTTGTCAATTTTATCTTTGGAATTTACAAGTCAGTTACTCAACTTGCGAAATAACTCAGGAACGGCCAATATTTTTTCAATTTACCATGAAATCTTTTTGACCGCCTTTAGAAAATCTACAAAATATGTAGATAAATTGTTCCCCTATTCTCAATAATACGGAAAATATTTGAAAAAAAAAACGGAAAAATTAAAATATCTCCCGAACCAACATAAAAAAATAGAATTTTTTTCTAATAAACTCTATCGACCCTCTGACTTTGATATCTCCAAATTTATTACCAGGGCAAAAAAAATCAAAAATAAAAGACTGGCAAAGCACCAAAATCTCTAAAACTAAATGAGATATCGAAAAGTGTGTACGAATAATTTCATTATACTCTATTAGTACTACAAAAAGTTTCGTATGCGCCTAACTCAACAAACTTCACGCTCATACAAAAAGTCCTACTCTACGAACTTCATCATAAATAGCATAATAAATTTCAATTCTAAAGGTAGCAAATTCAACATGAGCGGTGCCAAGCTGGAAATACTGGATAGATTTTGCAAACTTCCATTTATATATTAGTAGAGGAAAAAGCTAACTCTAAAACAAAATCCAAAATAACGTCTCGCTGAGAGAATTTCATGAATCGACGTGGGTTGACGAACGGCAAGTGAATAATTTGATTGTGTGTTCGATTTATTTTCTAAAATTGTTATTGTTGAGTTATTGTTTAAATAATATGTTAATTTGATTTGAAGTGATGCCTACTGCTGTAATAAAAGGTAAGAGTTGTATTTGTTTTGAATTGTTGATTCATTTCCAAAAAAAAAGGATATACTAACTATTTGATGAAATATAAAGCGAGTTTTCAATAAAATACAATAAACAGGTTATTACTCCAAGTAAAAGTGTTTTAGTACCTATATCCTTTTAATGTATTTTCCTTTGTCTGTTGATCATTAAACAAACGATGAGTTTGAGTGGAAAGTTTCAATCGTGGCAAACACATTCATTTGGAAAAAGGTGTGCTTTGGTTTTACGACTATAATTCGGAGTTTTTCCTTGGTACTGAATATTTGATTCTTGTTGTATTGAAACGCTACTGATTTGATTAATCGGTTGTACATGAGCCTCGGCACATTGGAATTGAGTGAATAATATATGTTGAGTTTATTCATCTAGAGACTTGTAACGTGTGAGAAGTTACATGTCTTTTGGTGATTTGCAACGTGTCTTAATGAAAAGTTGCAATCACTTTTGGATCAATTTCAGTCTGGTGATCTGTATGTGAAGTTGCCTGTTACCAGGCTGATTTGAGAGCAGAAAAGCTTGCAACGTGCCTTAGTAAGAAGTTGCCTGCTTTTAGGATTTTCGAAGGATTTACGGAGGACTGTAACGTGCCTGTGTGAGAAGTTACATGTCAAATGGTTTACTCTTCAATTTATTTTTATCATTGTAGAAAAGCATTCGTTGTGCCTGGGCTCATGACAACAATCATTTACGTGCGTTTCCAACAATTCCATTGGAAGAAATTATGACTCTCGAAACTTGGGAGCTTCTTTTGGTATTATTCGCTTGTGATTGAACCTGAAGATTATTTAATATCCTGATAAACGTGTATATTTATGTTCATGTTGGTATATATACATTTATATTCTCAATTGTTTTAGAAATAAAGACATTTATTTCTGTAGGTGCATCATCGCTATGAAATACCTAACAATAAAAAAAATCTAACACGAAAGAATTCTACAAAGTTCCTCGGAGTAGAACCACGGGACTAGTATACGAACATGACAAAGAAAATGGTGATAATGATTCGTTAATGACAATAATTACAGTTTGTGTAAGAACACAAATAAAAAATATCTTTTTTATATACTGTTGTGTTGACATATAAAAGCCAGGGCATAAAAATTATCCTTTCAAATTAAATATAATTTTTGGCAGCCCAAACCCACACAAGCTCTCTGCAATAATTACCTTAAACTTAAATATCATCTTTCCGTCTTTGGTGTCTAAATATTGTTCAACTAGCTAATATCTTCCATCGAAATCTGCTACCTTTTCCACATTGCTGAGTCATCTGT
The DNA here is from genome assembly GCA_958298965.1 of Chrysolina haemoptera. NCBI lineage: Eukaryota > Metazoa > Arthropoda > Insecta > Coleoptera > Chrysomelidae > Chrysolina > Chrysolina haemoptera. Next base: position 31,908,278 of record OY282592.1, on the reverse strand, counting down.
CGTAATGAGTTGTATAAAAAGGAAGTTTGGATCATGCAGAAGTTTTTGTTCTCTTGATGGAATTGCCCGTTAGTCTACACTGTTGGTGGAAAACGAATCAAGAATTCAGTATCACGAAAATTTATGATGATTTTTTTCAATCAAATTATTTGCGAAGGAAACAATCATAATAATATTGATTTTACATACACTGATAAAAAGGATATTTTGCATTAATGCATAATTGCATTGATTCAAGTCGATTGTATTCTTGAATAGGTCCAACCAAATATTAGTTTGATTTTTTGACAGAATCCTCTTGACCACTTGAAAGGAAACTGTTTTGAGATATATGAACACTTTCTTCGCTGAATAATGAGAGTTGTTTGGTGCAAGAATATTTCAACTTTGATAATGAACACTATTGTGAATACTTTCTTTGTTCGATGGTGTGAGTTGGTTGAGGCAAGAATATTTCAACTTCAATAACGAACAATATTCTTGTTCATAATGCAATACATTTTTGATTCAAGATTATCTGCATTTGGAGGCTCAGTACAAATGTGCACTTGGTTATAAAAATATGCCATGGAAGCCATGTTCATATGGTACAGTTCAACAAACAGAAAACAACTGCGAACAATTGAGGTATAATGGTTATATATGAGAATAGTTTGTTAATATTTTAATTTCAGAAACTAAATAATCAACGTAGGTACCTTTTCGGTGACGCATAGAAATGCGATCGAATATAGAAACGACAGCGTCATTCGCCATTATCACACACCTGTTGAAAACAATATCTTCAACCTACCTCCACAACTGGTCCATAAATGACCTAAATTCAAATCGTGCAGAAATAATTGGACCTCCATATTGCACTTCTGTAGCAGCACATTTGCACATAACCACTGTGTCAAATACAAAACTAACAACTTAAATTATGATTCAAACACAACCCCCAAACCAAACGCGGGCAAAAGCAAACAGGATAGAGGTCCCAGTCGGCAGTCGCAGTACGCGCTTTCGAGTGGGTTCGCGTCGTTCCGGTAGCGGGATTTCGCCAAGAAATCATGTTCTTGAGGCAAAAGGAGCATTTTTCACGAGTAGGTGTTTTCTAGGGTAAAGAGTTGGAATGCATTAATGCAAACAAATTCATTTCAAGAGAGTTTATGTAAAGAAGCAAACAGTTCAATAAGTTTGAAATAAGAGTATGGTCATCAATTAGAAATAATTATTCTTTTCAGAAGGTGATTCTGTTCAAGAAGATATATATATATTTGTTAATTAGGTACATTGAGAAACTTCGGAAGGTAATTATTTGAAAGGTTTCAGGACGGCAAGTTCATATAAACATATGTCCCAAATGGCTTGGTTTTCGAGATACAGGATGATAAATATACATTTTTTTCAACAATGATCAGTTCAAATTAGGCGAGTACAATTCAATACTACACACGATACAAATTAATTCATTTCTTAATTAATTCACATGGTCCTACTTTTTTGTGGGTATTAGATAAAATATCTTCCTGTGCAAGATTATCTATTTTGTGTACGCGGGAGCTTTTGAATTTGTTATTCACAGAATAACCTAGATCAAACAATGAAAGAAATTATTTTTTTAATTTTCAGTGCATCTATATAAAAGCTTGTCTTTACATTTTTTATTTTATAATTTTTATTCCTCGTAGATTTTTCTAACTCTGAAAATATATTTCTTCCAATTTACAATAATTGAGGATGTTTTATTTACAAATTTTTCTAATGTTTGGAAAATGTTTGCTTTAACATTTTCGTTATAGCCCCTGAACCGTATAAGTAAACAAAAAACTTCAAGAACACAAAATGATGATGAAACATCATTGATAATTCTTGTCTCACAATCTCTCACTGTTGGCAGAAGGGTTGAACAAGTCTTGACTCCGAAAAAAGGAGGACCCTGTGAATTATTTAAGAAATGAATTATTTTTTATTGTGCGTACTATTGAATTGTACTCGCCTAATTTGAACTGATTATTGTGAAAATGTCGAAGTTTACTCCAAAAAGTCTTGGAAAAAATGAATTTTTATCATCCTGTATCTCGAAATCCAAGCCGTTTGGGACATATGTTTATACGAACTTTTCGTCCTGAAAACGTGCTCAAGATTCGAAAAACTGCGATTTTTTCAACTTTCTGTGTTCTCTCATTCAGCCACATATTGATATTTTCAGAATCACCTTGTTCCAAATTATTCATATAACAAAAGAGACATTCTTGAAAAAATTATTCGTGTGGATTTTCCGGCACTGAATTTCCCGATACTTTTAGCTTGCATGGAACCGGCATTTTTTTATTCGCTCAGTCGTGGACGCATTTCTTATAGTGTCAATCAATATAGGTTCAGCACATATTTTTTCATGATCACAAAGCATTTCAGTAGCGGAAAAACTCGAGAACGGTTAGAGATAGACAAATTCTGTGAACACCAATCTATTCAGAATGGCCGAATTAAGTAATATATACTGATAATTTGAACGAAAACAATCGACGGAAAAAAAAGTCGAGTATATCATGATGGATATTTTTTTGAAAATTGATTCAGAGCTGTCCAACTCGAGAACGTTTAGAGATATACGAATTCCGCGAACGCCAATCGATTCAGACCGGCCGAATTAGTATATACTGAGAATTTTAACGAAAACAATCTACGGACAAAAAAGTCGAGTATATCATGATAAATAATTTTTTGAAAACTGATTCAGAGCTGACCAACTTGAGACCGGTTAGAAATAGACGAATTCTGCGAACGCCAATCGATTCAAAATGACTGAGTTAGTATATACTGAGGATTTCAAAGAAAAGAATCGACGGACAAAAAAGTCGAGTACCTATATCATGATAGATAATTTTTTGAAAACTAATTCAGAGCTGACCAATTCGAGAACGGTTGAAGATTAGACGAATTCCACGAACGCAAATCGATTCAGAATGGCCGAATTAGCATATACTGAGTATTTGATCATAAAAACAATCGACGGACAAAAACGTCGAGTCATGATAGATAATTTTTTGAAAACTGATTCAGAGCTGACCAACTCGAGAACGTTTAGAGATATACGAATTCCGCGAACGCTAATCGATTCAGACCGTCCGAATTAGTATATACTGAGAATTTTAACGAAAACAATCTACGGACAAAAAAGTCGAGTATATCATGATAAATAATTTTTTGAAAACTGATTCAGAGCTGACCAACTTGAGACCGGTTAGAAATAGACGAATTCTGCGAACGCCAATCGATTCAAAATGACTGAGTTAGTATATACTGAGGATTTCAAAGAAAAGAATCGACGGACAAAAAAGTCGAGTACCTATATCATGATAGATAATTTTTTGAAAACTAATTCAGAGCTGACCAATTCGAGAACGGTTGAAGATTAGACGAATTCCACGAACGCAAATCGATTCAGAATGGCCGAATTAGCATATACTGAGTATTTGATCATAAAAACAATCGACGGACAAAAACGTCGAGTCATGATAGATAATTTTTTGAAAACTGATTCAGAGCTGACCAACTCGAGAACGTTTAGAGATATACGAATTCCGCGAACGCTAATCGATTCAGACCGTCCGAATTAGTATATACTGAGAATTTTAACGAAAACAATCTACGGACAAAAAAGTCGAGTATATCATGATAAATAATTTTTTGAAAACTGATTCAGAGCTGACCAACTTGAGACCGGTTAGAAATAGACGAATTCTGCGAACGCCAATCGATTCAAAATGACTGAGTTAGTATATACTGAGGATTTCAAAGAAAAGAATCGACGGACAAAAAAGTCGAGTACCTATATCATGATAGATAATTTTTTGAAAACTAATTCAGAGCTGACCAATTCGAGAACGGTTGAAGATTAGACGAATTCCACGAACGCAAATCGATTCAGAATGGCCGAATTAGCATATACTGAGTATTTGATCATAAAAACAATCGACGGACAAAAACGTCGAGTCATGATAGATAATTTTTTGAAAACTGATTCAGAGCTGACCAACTCGAGAACGTTTAGAGATATACGAATTCCGCGAACGCTAATCGATTCAGACCGTCCGAATTAGTATATATTGAGAATTTTAACGAAAACAATCTACGGACAAAAAAGTCGAGTATATCATGATAAATAATTTTTTGAAAACTGATTCAGAGCTGACCAACTTGAGACCGGTTAGAAATAGACGAATTCTGCGAACGCCAATCGATTCAAAATGACTGAGTTAGTATATACTGAGGATTTCAAAGAAGAGAATCGACGGACAAAAAAGTCGAGTACCTATATCATGATAGATAATTTTTTGAAAACTAATTCAGAGCTGACCAATTCGAGAACGGTTGAAGATTAGACGAATTCCACGAACGCAAATCGATTCAGAATGGCCGAATTAGCATATACTGAGTATTTGATCATAAAAACAATCGACGGACAAAAACGTCGAGTCATGATAGATAATTTTTTGAAAACTGATTCAGAGCTGACCAACTCGAGAACGTTTAGAGATATACGAATTCCGCGAACGCTAATCGATTCAGACCGTCCGAATTAGTATATACTGAGAATTTTAACGAAAACAATCTACGGACAAAAAAGTCGAGTATATCATGATAAATAATTTTTTGAAAACTGATTCAGAGCTGACCAACTTGAGACCGGTTAGAAATAGACGAATTCTGCGAACGCCAATCGATTCAAAATGACTGAGTTAGTATATACTGAGGATTTCAAAGAAAAGAATCGACGGACAAAAAAGTCGAGTACCTATATCATGATAGATAATTTTTTGAAAACTAATTCAGAGCTGACCAATTCGAGAACGGTTGAAGATTAGACGAATTCCACGAACGCAAATCGATTCAGAATGGCCGAATTAGCATATACTGAGTATTTGATCATAAAAACAATCGACGGACAAAAACGTCGAGTCATGATAGATAATTTTTTGAAAACTGATTCAGAGCTGACCAACTCGAGAACGTTTAGAGATATACGAATTCCGCGAACGCTAATCGATTCAGACCGTCCGAATTAGTATATACTGAGAATTTTAACGAAAACAATCTACGGACAAAAAAGTCGAGTATATCATGATAAATAATTTTTTGAAAACTGATTCAGAGCTGACCAACTTGAGACCGGTTAGAAATAGACGAATTCTGCGAACGCCAATCGATTCAAAATGACTGAGTTAGTATATACTGAGGATTTCAAAGAAAAGAATCGACGGACAAAAAAGTCGAGTACCTATATCATGATAGATAATTTTTTGAAAACTAATTCAGAGCTGACCAATTCGAGAACGGTTGAAGATTAGACGAATTCCACGAACGCAAATCGATTCAGAATGGCCGAATTAGCATATACTGAGTATTTGATCATAAAAACAATCGACGGACAAAAACGTCGAGTCATGATAGATAATTTTTTGAAAACTGATTCAGAGCTGACCAACTCGAGAACGTTTAGAGATATACGAATTCCGCGAACGCTAATCGATTCAGACCGTCCGAATTAGTATATACTGAGAATTTTAACGAAAACAATCTACGGACAAAAAAGTCGAGTATATCATGATAAATAATTTTTTGAAAACTGATTCAGAGCTGACCAACTTGAGACCGGTTAGAAATAGACGAATTCTGCGAACGCCAATCGATTCAAAATGACTGAGTTAGTATATACTGAGGATTTCAAAGAAAAGAATCGACGGACAAAAAAGTCGAGTACCTATATCATGATAGATAATTTTTTGAAAACTAATTCAGAGCTGACCAATTCGAGAACGGTTGAAGATTAGACGAATTCCACGAACGCAAATCGATTCAGAATGGCCGAATTAGCATATACTGAGTATTTGATCATAAAAACAATCGACGGACAAAAACGTCGAGTCATGATAGATAATTTTTTGAAAACTGATTCAGAGCTGACCAACTCGAGAACGTTTAGAGATATACGAATTCCGCGAACGCTAATCGATTCAGACCGTCCGAATTAGTATATACTGAGAATTTTAACGAAATCAATCTACGGACAAAAAAGTCGAGTATATCATGATAAATAATTTTTTGAAAACTGATTCAGAGCTGACCAACTTGAGACCGGTTAGAAATAGACGAATTCTGCGAACGCCAATCGATTCAAAATGACTGAGTTAGTATATACTGAGGATTTCAAAGAAAAGAATCGACGGACAAAAAAGTCGAGTACCTATATCATGATAGATAATTTTTTGAAAACTAATTCAGAGCTGACCAATTCGAGAACGGTTGAAGATTAGACGAATTCCACGAACGCAAATCGATTCAGAATGGCCGAATTAGCATATACTGAGTATTTGATCATAAAAACAATCGACGGACAAAAACGTCGAGTCATGATAGATAATTTTTTGAAAACTGATTCAGAGCTGACCAACTCGAGAACGTTTAGAGATATACGAATTCCGCGAACGCTAATCGATTCAGACCGTCCGAATTAGTATATACTGAGAATTTTAACGAAAACAATCTACGGACAAAAAAGTCGAGTATATCATGATAAATAATTTTTTGAAAACTGATTCAGAGCTGACCAACTTGAGACCGGTTAGAAATAGACGAATTCTGCGAACGCCAATCGATTCAAAATGACTGAGTTAGTATATACTGAGGATTTCAAAGAAAAGAATCGACGGACAAAAAAGTCGAGTACCTATATCATGATAGATAATTTTTTGAAAACTAATTCAGAGCTGACCAATTCGAGAACGGTTGAAGATTAGACGAATTCCACGAACGCAAATCGATTCAGAATGGCCGAATTAGCATATACTGAGTATTTGATCATAAAAACAATCGACGGACAAAAACGTCGAGTCATGATAGATAATTTTTTGAAAACTGATTCAGAGCTGACCAACTTGAGACCGGTTAGAAATAGACGAATTCTGCGAACGCCAATCGATTCAAAATGACTGAGTTAGTATATACTGAGGATTTCAAAGAAAAGAATCGACGGACAAAAAAGTCGAGTACCTATATCATGATAGATAATTTTTTGAAAACTAATTCAGAGCTGACCAATTCGAGAACGGTTGAAGATTAGACGAATTCCACGAACGCAAATCGATTCAGAATGGCCGAATTAGCATATACTGAGTATTTGATCATAAAAACAATCGACGGACAAAAACGTCGAGTCATGATAGATAATTTTTTGAAAACTGATTCAGAGCTGACCACCTCGAGAACGTTTAGAGATATACGAATTCCGCGAACGCTAATCGATTCAGACCGTCCGAATTAGTATATACTGAGAATTTTAACGAAAACAATCTACGGACAAAAAAGTCGAGTATATCATGATAAATAATTTTTTGAAAACTGATTCAGAGCTGGCCAACTTGAGAACGGTTAGAAATAGACGAATTCTGCGAACGCCAATCGATTCAAAATGACTAAGTTAGTAGATACTGAGGATTTCAAAGAAAAGAATCGACGGACAAAAAAGTCGAGTACCTATATCATTATAGATAATTTTTTGAAAACTGATTCAGAGCTGACCAATTCGAGAACGGTTGAAGATTAGACGAATTCCACGAACGCAAATCGATTCAGAATGGCCGAATTAGCATATACTGAGTATTTGATCATAAAAACAATCGACGGACAAAAACGTCGAGTCATGATAGATAATTTTTTGAAAACTGATGATTCAGAGCTGACCAACTGGAGAACGGTTAGAGATAGACCAATTCTGCGAAAGCCAATCGATTCAGAATGACCAAGTTAGTATATACTGAGAATTTGAACGAAAACAATCGACAAAAAAAAAGTCGAGTATATCATGATAGATCATTTTTTGGGAACTGATTCAGAGCTGTCCAACTCGAGAACGTTTAGAGATAGACGAATTCCGCGAACGCCAATCGATTCAGACCGGAATTAGTATATACTGAGAATTTTAACGAAAACAATCGACGGCCCAAAAAGTCGAGTATATCATGATAAATAATTTTTTGAAAACTGATTCAGAGCTGACCAACTGGAGAACGGTTAGAAATAGACGAATTCTGCGAACGCCAATCGATTCAAAATGACCGAGTTGGTATATACTGAGGATTTCAAAGAAAAGAATCGACGGACAAAAAAGTCGAGTACCTATATCATGATAGATAATTTTTTGAAAACTGATTCAGAGCTGACCAATTCGAGAACGGTTGAAGATTAGACGAATTCCACGAACGCAAATCGATTCAGAATGGCCGAATTAGCATATACTGAGTATTTGATCATAAAAACAATCGACGGACAAAAACGTCGAGTCATGATAGATAATTTTTTGAAAATTGATTCAGAGCTGACCAACTCGAGAACGTTTAGAGATATACGAATTCCGCGAACGCTAATCGATTCAGACCGGCCGAATTAGTATATACTGAGAATTTTAACGAAAACAATCTACGGACAAAAAAGTCGAGTATATCATGATAAATAATTTTTTGAAAACTGAATCAGAGCTGACCAACTTGAGAACGGTTAGAAATAGACGAATTCTGCGAACACCAATCGATTCAAAATGACCGAGTTGGTATATACTGAGGATTTCAAAGAAAAGAATCGACGGACAAAAAAGTCGAGTACCTATATCATGATAGATAATTTTTTGAAAACTGATTCAGAGCTGACCAATTCGAGAACGGTTGAAGATTAGACGAATTCCACGAACGCAAATCGATTCAGAATGGCCGAATTAGCATATACTGAGTATTTGATCATAAAAACAATCGACGGACAAAAACGTCGAGTCATGATAGATAATTTTTTGAAAATTGATTCAGAGCTGACCAACTCGAGAACGTTTAGAGATATACGAATTCCGCGAACGCTAATCGATTCAGACCGTCCGAATTAGTATATACTGAGAATTTTAACGAAAACAATCTACGGACAAAAAAGTCGAGTATATCATGATAAATAATTTTTTGAAAACTGATTCAGAGCTGGCCAACTTGAGAACGGTTAGAAATAGACGAATTCTGCGAACGCCAATCGATTCAAAATGACTAAGTTAGTAGATACTGAGGATTTCAAAGAAAAGAATCGACGGACAAAAAAGTCGAGTACCTATATCATTATAGATAATTTTTTGAAAACTGATTCAGAGCTGACCAATTCGAGAACGGTTGAAGATTAGACGAATTCCACGAACGCAAATCGATTCAGAATGGCCGAATTAGCATATACTGAGTATTTGATCATAAAAACAATCGACGGACAAAAACGTCGAGTCATGATAGATAATTTTTTGAAAACTGATGATTCAGAGCTGACCAACTGGAGAACGGTTAGAGATAGACCAATTCTGCGAAAGCCAATCGATTCAGAATGACCAAGTTAGTATATACTGAGAATTTGAACGAAAACAATCGACGAAAAAAAAAGTCGAGTATATCATGATAGATCATTTTTTGGGAACTGATTCAGAGCTGTCCAACTCGAGAACGTTTAGAGATAGACGAATTCCGCGAACGCCAATCGATTCAGACCGGCCGAATTAGTATATACTGAGAATTTTAACGAAAACAATCGACGGCCCAAAAAGTCGAGTATATCATGATAAATAATTTTTTGAAAACTGATTCAGAGCTGACCAACTGGAGAACGGTTAGAAATAGACGAATTCTGCGAACGCCAATCGATTCAAAATGACCGAGTTGGTATATACTGAGGATTTCAAAGAAAAGAATCGACGGACAAAAAAGTCGAGTACCTATATCATGATAGATAATTTTTTGAAAACTGATTCAGAGCTGACCAATTCGAGAACGGTTGAAGATTAGACGAATTCCACGAACGCAAATCGATTCAGAATGGCCGAATTAGCATATACTGAGTATTTGATCATAAAAACAATCGACGGACAAAAACGTCGAGTCATGATAGATAATTTTTTGAAAATTGATTCAGAGCTGACCAACTCGAGAACGTTTAGAGATATACGAATTCCGCGAACGCTAATCGATTCAGACCGGCCGAATTAGTATATACTGAGAATTTTAACGAAAATAATCGACGGACCAAAAAGTCGAGTATATCATGATAGATAATTTTTTGAAAATTGATTCAGAGCTGACCAACTCGAGAACGTTCAGAGATATACGAATTCCGCGAACGCTAATCGATTCAGACCGTCCGAATTAGTATATACTGAGAATTTTAACGAAAACAATCTACGGACAAAAAAGTCGAGTATATCATGATAAATAATTTTTTGAAAACTGATTCAGAGCTGACCAACTTGAGAACGGTTGGAAATAGACGAATTCTGCGAACGCCAATCGATTCAAAATGACTGAGTTAGTATATACTGAGGATTTCAAAGAAAAGAATCGACGGACAAAAAAGTCGAGTACCTATATCATGATAGATAATTTTTTGAAAACTGATTCAGAGCTGACCAATTCGAGAACGGTTGAAGATTAGACGAATTCCACGAACGCAAATCGATTCAGAATGGCCGAATTAGCATATACTGAGTATTTGATCATAAAAACAATCGACGGACAAAAACGTCGAGTCATGATAGATAATTTTTTGAAAACTGATGATTCAGAGCTGACCAACTGGAGAACGGTTAGAGATAGACCAATTCTGCCAAAGCCAATCGATTCAGAATGACCAAGTTAGTATATACTGAGAATTTGAACGAAAACAATCGACGAAAAAAAAAGTCGAGTATATCATGATAGATCATTTTTTGGGAACTGATTCAGAGCTGTCCAACTCGAGAACGTTTAGAGATAGACGAATTCCGCGAACGCCAATCGATTCAGACCGGCCGAATTAGTATATACTGAGAATTTTAACGAAAACAATCGACGGCCCAAAAAGTCGAGTATATCATGATAAATAATTTTTTGAAAACTGATTCAGAGCTGACCAACTTGAGAACGGTTAGAAATAGACGAATTCTGCGAACGCCAATCGATTCAAAATGACCGAGTTGGTATATACTGAGGATTTCAAAGAAAAGAATCGACGGACAAAAAAGTCGAGTACCTATATCATGATAGATAATTTTTTGAAAACTGATTCAGAGCTGACCAATTCGAGAACGGTTGAAGATAGACGAATTCCGCGAACACCAATCAATTCAGAATGACCGAATTAGAATACACTGAGAATTTGAACGACGGACAAAAATGTCGAGTATATCATGATAGATAATTTTTTGAAAGTTGATTCAGAGCTGACCAATTCGAGAACGATTAGATATAGACAAATTTTGCGAACGCCAATCGATTCAAAATGGCCAAATTAGTATGAACTAGAAATTTGAACAGAAAAAATGGAAAAAAAAGTCGAGTATATCATGATAGATCATTTTTTGAACTTTTTTATTTTTTATTTTTCGATCTTCAAATTCCTGTCTTTGAACGTATTTTGACGTGCTGATTCCGAATCTTTGAACGAAAATGTCGAAAACTCATCAGATATATTTTTGGCGCCAAAAAAACCATTTGAAAACTGTTTCAGAGCTGACCAACTCGAAAACGGTTAGAGATAGACGAATTCTGGGAAATCCAGTCGATTCAGACCGGCCGAATTAGTATATACTGAGAATTTGAACGAAAACAATCGACGGACAAAAAAGTCGAGTATATCATGATAGATAATTTTTTGAAAACTGATTCAGAGCTGACCAACTGAATATTTATTTTTATTTTTAGAAAAACTAAAATATCAATATAGTATCCTCTACCTCTTGACAGTTGAATAATTTAATTAAAATTGACTTGATAAATATATCAAGATGTAAATTAAAATGAAAAAAAAATAGTCTGGCTCGGATGAAGAACGCCTGCGTGACATGCTGATTGACAATCCATCACGCCATGAAGCCTTTGATACTTCTTAATTCAGATTTTTCAGGACTAAATTTTTTTCTGGAAAAAGGTATATCTGTAATAAGTTGGGGGTCCTGATCACGAATCTGTTGGAATTTTGCTTCTGTTTTGCCCCCTAATATGATTTACCGTAAAACTGAAGTGTTCCATCGCGACTGGCGGGCAGTGTATATCACTTAGGCCATTGTCATTCAACCGGTAGGTGCATTTTCATCATTTCCTCCAGTCCTGAGAGTTTCATTATTCTCCCTCGATAATTACGGAAGTTACGGGGGTGCTTCCATGAAAAGTGAGACAAATTCAGATTTTTCAGGACTAAATTTTTTTCAGGAAAAAGGTGTATCTGTAATAAGTTGGGGGTCCTGATCACGAATCTGATGGAATTTTGTTTCTGTTTTGCCCCCTAATATGATTTACCGTAAAACTGAAGTGTTCCATCGCGACTGGCGGGCAGTGTATATCACTTAGGCCATTGTCATTCAACCGGTAGGTGCATTTTCATCATTTCCTCCAGTCCTGAGAGTTTCATTATTCTCCCTCGATAATTACGGAAATTACGGGGGTGCTTCCATGAAAAATGAGACACACTGTATATAAGTATCTAATAGAATTAGAAATAGAATTTTCAAACCGACTACAAAAAGCTATGTTATTTCGAGGAAAAGAGCGAAAAATTCTGAAAATAGTTACTTCTTTATCAAAGCATGAATAAAAACTACACCGAGAGAAATATCTATTAGCTTTAATACAAAATTGTACAACCATTAAATGATTTCTGAATTGAATAGGCGCCAGCACAGTTCGCTTTTCAGTATGATCAAGGTCTTTTTTTCAAAAACAATTGTATAACTGTTAAAAGTCTCTCACTTAATAACGTATTTAAATATTGTTTTTTCAAGACCATCTTTTAACTGCAATCGTGTTCTTTGTCAAAACTAAAAGGTAACATTTAGAGACAAAAAGAATGTTTTGAAAAAAAGACCTGTTTCATGTTGAAAATGTTCACATTTTGCATTCATCCGAGAAAATTAAGTGGTTACAATATTTCAATTAGCAGCTATAAGATTTTTTTGAAAAAATACTTGTATAACTAGATTTTTCTGGGTGTACCTTGAGATTTAAAAAAAACTTTCATAACCTGACAGTCCTGAAAACTATTTGACGCTGAACAGAAGCCAACTAAGTTTTTGTCTATATTTGTTGATTCTCCATATAAATGTATGTGGTGTGGGCAAAGTGCCGTGTGAAACAATATTTCTCACAGTATGAGCAAAACATGATTTTGAAAATAAGTAAGTCATGAGAAATACGCTTCTTTTCGTAGCAGTTGTAGAAAAAATATCAGAGAGAATCCATTTCAAAGTAGCTGGTACCCCATTCCAAACCCGCTCCTGCATCCCAATGACGCAAACCCCCTGCAAAATAATCCATCCACCTCTGCACGTCTGCACGAAAACCCCCTATCGTTGAACGGAATCTATTATACTCGAAAATAATAACATTATTTTAATGGATCAATATTCCGGCTTTCCCATTGAGTCCTCGAGAAACTAACAATGGCGACGGTGGTGTTCAATTCCAATTACAGCATAGTCGAAGTACAAATTGAAAGTATAACATGTGGAATTAACAAGGGGTACGTTGACACGGAAGGCCCGTTATGCAACGACACCCTCCTCACTGGGGGCCAATCACTCGGCCAGACACGCCCTTGACTTCGGAAGGGTCCTTCGGAAGGACTCACGTTGAAAACCTGATGCTTGAGTTGCCTACTGCCAGGATGCATGGGCTGAAAAATATCGGGTATCTCGATCGTGAATGCAATTGTATATCGATGGACTAATTCTAACAACTCGTATCTCACAGTGACTGGATTTTACAGGAGAGGCAATAAACCTTCCTAGGAAATAAGTCGTAACCCACATATTGCAGAAATAAAACTTAATACTTCTAAACAAATTCATTTCACGTGGTGATTCCGATGCAATACAGTTGAATAAATCATCTCTACTAACAATATTAAGCATGATAATGAAATGTATAACATTTCTTACTAGATTTAACACTTTTTCATGAATCTATTAGGAAAGTCATAAACGTTGTGCTGCTTCTTGACATGATTTTTTGGGTTTATGACCTTCCACAATCTGAAAATGAAAAAAAAATTTAATCCAAAGAAATCTGTACAAGTGTAGAAGGGCAAATTAATTAATTTGCCCGATAAGTTACTGCGTTCACAAGACTGCTGTCTTGAAAGAAATTAATTTTTGTCAGTAACGTACCCTACACTGAATTTGCCTATCTGAAAAAATGAGATCGAATTAACAAGGAATACTTCTCTTTTTTTGAAAACTGTTGACGTTTCGGAGGCTGTATCTGCCTCCGTTATCAAAACTTCTTAGAAAGACGCTGAAGAAACTGAATTTAAATTGCGATTTTGGTAATAAGACCTTTCTTTGACAGAGTCAAATGAAATCTGTCATACATTCTTTTGATTGACATTTGGTATCTTGATACATAGGGTGTTCGGTATCAATCAATCACCATTCTATTAGTTCTTATTTCATCTCTGAGGAGGGGTAACCAGGTGCGGTCCATTTCGATGGAATTGGTTGAGAAGCAGTTGTTCGATAAAAGAATGCACGCAGTTTCCTTCAACTTTCTTTTTTCCTGATTTGATTCTCTCAATAAAATTTTGGTATTATTCCATTCCATCATATGATCGCCATCAGATGTTAGAATATGTTCGGATATTTTCGAACCCGTTATTTTTCGATTTCTGATGTAACTTTTATGTTCTTCCTGGCGCACAATCAATGGTTTTGATGTTTCACCTATATAACTCTTACCACACGAACAAGGTATGTTGTAAACACAATTTTTTGAACATTCACCAGCGTTTTTGGGTTTTGTATGTGTGAGTATTGATCTCAATGTATTGACAGTCAACTTGCTTGTGGTTTACGACAATATGCTTCTATGCGTTCTGGCCAATGGGGATACGACCTTATTTAAAATTAAAAATTCTATTGGTATATGGGATACTACCTTTTAGAATTAGGTGCGAATGTGGTTGACTGATATTAAAACGTCGAAACCCCAATATCGTTAAAATTGTTGGATACGACATGTTAGAATTAGGCCATCGATATGTAATCCAGGACGATTGGGTTTTGAGACAAGAATCGATTGTAGCACCACCAAACTTGGTATGCTAGTTGTTGGAACCATCATATACACGAAAAAAAATTGTTTACCAAAATTCCAGGTGTGGATCATTTTTTTTTCTCGTTTAGTAATATATAAATAGATTTTTGCTGTAATCTTGAAAAGTATATGATTTATCGGAAAAAAAACTCATCGGGGTGAAAAACAATTCAATTTTCCACAAAAATTATTCCTATATAGTAATTTCTTATGAAATGCGCTCATTTTCTCAGAAAACGAGATTGAACGCCGGCATCAAATTTCAGGTTCATCCTTATCCGCCGCTGAAAATTCTAGCAGAGCCGAATATTTGATTGGTCATAACTCTGCTGTAAATGATCGGACAAGGAAAAGGAAAAGTTCATATCGTTTCTGAAGACTCCTACCTTCTCATGCAAATACAGGGTGGGTCACGGTCGATGGTACCTTAAGCTGCGTCCTCACTGAGTCGACACGGTCGATCGACTCTGTCGATCGACACTGTCGACGTAGTGTGTACGCGTCACTCGACTCAGTCGATCGACAAAATTTGTCGATCGACATGTTGATTTGTTTTCCAGTGATTGTCGGTAAACATAAAAGAGCAGTCGATCGACTTTAGTGTGTGGACGTGTTTTCGACGTTCGACATTCGACAAACCGTTAGTACTCAGTGAAGTCTTGCCTTGTTGACATCGTAGCCGTGTGTTTTCGTCGGAGCAATGGAATGGGAACAAAATAAAGTCATAGCCTTTATTGAGGCATACAAACTAAAAACAAATCTATGGGATTCTAAAACCAAAAACTATAAGAACAGAAACTTGAGACATGATGCCCTTATGGAACTTGCTAAAGAATTTAACATAGAGAAACAAGCGGTAGAACAAAAAATTAGAAATCTTCAAAGTCAATTGGCAAGAGAAGTAAAAAAAATAAAGGACAGCAAGAAATCTGGCTCGGCTACGGCGGATGTATACGAAAGTAAATGGTTTGCTTTTGAAGCCATGAAATTCGTACTAGACAAAAATAAGCCCAGGGAGATGTTGGATTCAGAGGTACGTATAGACTTGAAAAACTCGTTGGTTTTATTTATCATATCATACATGCATATATATTAACAAAAGGTTGTAAAGCACATAATTTGGAAGTAAAGCAAAGGAAAAGTGCCTGTTCAGATACATGGGTGCTCACCCAGGGTTTGTGACCCCGCATGATAAATTGCTCCAATATTATCCAAATTACTACTTCTGAACCAAAGAAAATATGACTTTTTGAACGTATGTGAACTGTTTTGCATTATACAGGCACAAGGGTCAAAAATATATACTTGTAAAATGCACATGCTTCAAAACCCCTGCATGAGCCATATACAAGCGTATATTTTTGATTCTTGTGTCTGTAAACTGCAAGACAGTCCACATACGTTTCTTTTACTCGCGTTTCTATCAAAAAGTCATATTTTCTTTAGTTCAGGAGTATTAATTTCGATAATATTGGAAAAATTTATCATGCGGGATCAAAAACCCTGGGTGAGCACCCATGTATCTGAACAGGCCCTAAAATTCGTCATGTAAACGTTGAACAATTGCATGACAACTAACAAAACTCATGAAATCGCAAAAAACAAAACTACTCCTCCTAACGAGTTATTTTTATATTAATGTTGTCAACCGATAAATTTTAACATATTTCGTATTGCCAAGGAACTTCTCCTTCAGGAGTCATAAAATAGTCTCTTAATGTGTTTCTCACTTGTTGGGCATGCACTGCACTTTTTCTGGGTATTCTGGGTAAATCTGCCAAACCAGGAGGAGTTCCAATATCATTTCTCCAAGCTCCTGGAATAACGTCTCTTGAATCAGAGCAATCAGAATCAAATGTTCCAGGGGGATTATAAATATTCTTAGATGCACTTTTTCGAAGAAAATTGTGCAAGTAACATCCTGCTAACGTTACCTTGCAGGCGGTTTGGGGTGCCAATAGCAATGGTTTGCGGAATATTCTAAATACGTTTGATATTAAGCCAAAGACATTTTCTGATATTCTTCGAGCCCTGCTGAGGCGATAGTTAAATACTCTTTCACTAGAACCTTTAGGGTGAGTTCCTGCATATGGTTTCATTATGTTTGTTGACAATGGAAATGCGTCGTCTGCAACAAAAACATATGGGCTTATTTGGTCACTATTTGGGAGTTGATTTTCTTCAGGTAAATGCATTGTATTATCCTGTAGAAGCTTATTAAATGTAGTACTACTAAAAACGCCACCATCTGAAATGCGCCCTTGGCATCCCACATTAGCATAAATAAAATTGTAATTGGCGTCGACTACGGCGAATAAAACAATACTGAAAAATCCTTTGTAATTGAAAAATTCACTGCCGCTGTTTATCGGAGCCTGCAACGATATATGTTTTCCATCCATAGCTCCGACGCAGTTTGGAAAGTTCCAACGATTGTAATAGTCGTGGGCAACGGCTTTCCATTCTGCTTCGTTTTTAGGCATCTGAAATAAAAAAAGGTTTTTTATTTAATGTTTTTAAAGTTCAAACAAGCAACAGTACCAATAGTAGTCAAACAAAACATCTTTATATTACAGAGTTCATCGGTGGTGGATGCAGTGGACGATGCCAACGATATGGATCATACTGCTGATGAGAATACCCAAGATGCTGTTGTAAATAATGAAGAAGGCAACTCGCAAGACTCTACGAGGAGTCATGTGAATGCTAGTAATGTTGAAACAGCAAATGCACCTGTAACTACAAACAAACCGTTCAAGTCGCCAACTCTTCGACATACACCATCAAGGAAAAGGAGATGCGATGACTCATTGGTCAATGAAGCCTACGAGGCAATGACGCAAACCTTAGCGGCAAAAAGACAAAAGGATGTGTTTACCATCTTTGGCGAAGAAGTGGCTGTGACATTGCGAAATTTGTCCACTACTTATGCTCAAGCAACGGTACAACACAAAATAGGCACGCTTCTGTTTGAAGCAAAATTGGGAAATTACAATTATCCTGTGGCACAACCACAGCAGCCGTATGTTTCTCATGCTCATCAACAACACTATTATCCGCAATCTCAGCAACAGCAATATTGGCCCAGTCGAGCAAATTCTGATGGCTCACTAACGATTTTACCGGTGCAACAGTCCCCGGGAACACATTCCTCATGCTCTTCTGTTAGCAATCCCCCCACTCCGGCACCATCAACTTCTGCTTATACTACGGATGAAGATGACGCTGTAGATCATTTCCTCACCCTACAGTAACCTCCAAGAAGTCATAAGTCATAAGCATAGATATGCGCAGCACTATTTTCAGTTTGGGTTTCAATATTGATGAGTTTAATTTTTAGTTTCAGCTAATGTTTCTACTGTTGTACTTATTTATTTCTGGTTGTTAAATTTTGATTTGAGAAGTAGCCATAATTATTTTATATTTATATAAATCTCGTAACTCTTAATACACATTTAAGTACTTACCTTAATATAGTCTTGTAATACTTCAATAAGGGCATGGCACACCTCCACAATAATTTTAGAAATTGCCTGCTTGGAAATTTTGAACAGATACATTAGTGAGTGGTACGAATCTCCAGTTGATAAAAATCGTAACGTTATAGCAAGACGTTCCGTTGTGGGAATGGCAGGTCTACAATTGGTGTCGTCTTTAGAAATTTTTGGCCCAATTTTTTGTAATAAATATTCAAATTCACTTTCCGACATCCGAAAAAAATTTCTAAAACCACCGTTACACCTGTATTCAAGGCTCAATATGTTGACGTCATCTTTTTTTAAATCTTCTATCAAATCACTGGCGTTGTATCTAGTTTTACTTTGAAGGCTTGGTCGAACCCAAAATCTTCTTTTTTTGGGTGCAATTTTTCTTTTTTTCGTCGCGATAATAATATATGCGGCACAAGCAACTATAACATCATCTTCGTCAGACATGTTGATTTCGACTGATCGACAAACATTTTTGTCGACTCAGTGTGGACAGATGCAGTTTTTTGACGCTTGTCGATTTACATGTCGATCGACAGAGTCGATCGACCGTGTCGACTCAGTGAGGACGCAGCTTTAGACGTTTACTGAGAACGGGACATAGGATCATTCTGAAAATTTGGTTTCTCAAGTAGTTGCTCTTGGTCTATCGATCTAAAATATTTTCAGCAATGCAGCGTTGCCGCTTATACCAGAAAGTAGCAGCATCTTTGTTATTTCAAATGGGTCACCATTCCTTTCTGATTATTTCTGCCTCATACTCCCCTATACCTACCTCTAACGATTTTATGAGATATTGGTTATTTTCCATATTTTTTATCCAAAACATAGCTCGAATAGAATGTTTATTTCTGCGGTATTTGGTTTCTTAGGAAGTTGCAATTTCGTGTCATCAAGATCATGTACATTGATTCTGTATAGAGAAGTTTGTTTTGCGTTATACAGGGTCGTTCAAAATTCATGATATTACTGCTAGATACGAAAAGGGTTGAAAGTGCGTTTTTTTTTTAAATAGAACATCCTGTATATTATGAAATATCCTGAAAGATGACTAAATTCCCTTCGAATTGATATATCATGTTCCTATACCTAAATAGCCAGAATTCCGAGATAATAGCAATTTTCACTTGTAATCTCACAAGTGCTTGAATTTTCTTTGAAATTCATGTACGGGATAAATTTACGGCAATTAATTCAAGCACGAGGCGATTCGGTAAGAAAATTTCACACCGAGAAATGAAAATCATCCAACATTTCATAAGAAATAACTACTGATGGTTTCACCTGAACTATTTATAACCACTGAAATATTGATATGTAACATACTTAACAAAATTTTCATCAATAAATGTGTTTAAATTTGGAACAAAAAATAAATAAAAAAGTTATGTTCTTATCGTGGACTGAAATTTCATGTACTCCAAAAATTTTCGGCAATAATTCAAGCACTTGGGAGATTATTACAAGTGAAAATTGCTATTATCTCGGAATTCTGGCTATTTAGGTATAGGAACATGATATATCAATTCGAAGGGAATTTAGTCATCTTTCAGGATATTTCATAATATACAGGATGTTCCATTTAAAAAAAACGCACTTTCAACCCTTTTCGTATCTAGCAGTAAGATCATGTATAACGCAAAACAAACTTCTCTATACAGAATCAATGTACATGATCTTGATGAACTGAACACAAAATTGAAACTTCCTAAGAATCCAAATACCGCAGAAATAAACATTCAATTCGAGCTATGTTTTGTATAAAAAATATGGAAAATAACCAATATCTCAAAAACCGTTAGAGATAGGTATAGGGAAGTATGAAACAGAAATAATCAGAAAGGAATGACAAGTTCAAAAGTGCGGTAATATACATTTGAAATAACAAAGATGATGCTACTTTCTGGTATAAGCGGCAACGCTGCATTGCTGAAAATATTTTAGATCGATAGACAAAGAGCAACTACTTGAGAAACCAAATTTTCGGAATGATCCTATGTCCCGCTCTCCGTAAACGTCTAAGGTACCATCGACCGTGACCCACCCTGTATAATATGTGAGTATTTGAGTACCTAAAATGTGTTTTGTCGCACTTCGGAGATACTACCCTCTTTGGACTATATACAACAATTTTAAAGTAGTGTGACAGGTCCCACTCATACATTCCAAAAAAAAAAACTTTGTTTTACTCTTGCCTCATTTTCAACTTATCCATACAATCAGCATTCTCTTCACAAAATAATCGCATATTCATATTCTGCATATATACAGGTTGTCCCAGAATAAAGAAGAACGTTGAAATAACGTTGTGAAATGGCTGAAAACCGAACGTTTTTTCAACGAAAAAATGTCGCGTGTAACAACGGTATATTAAACCAATTGCTTACTAATTATCGCTTTATTGCCGTTTTCAATCAGGTTTTTTGAACGTCGAAGATACTCAATAAAACAACATTGTTTTGATCTAATAAAAGTTTAAGGAACGTATCATAAACATTGGTAAATGAATCGCATAAAGCGAGTTTGATTAACAATTATTTTTGAATTAACATAACGATTGTTAAACGTATATTTAACGAGTTGTTGAGGAAGTAACGTTGAAAACACATCTTTATAACGTATTCTTTCAACGTTGAAGATTACACTAAATTATTGTCGTTGAAATTTTCAACCAGAAACGTTTATTTAACCAATGCCACGTCTATAACACGTTTGAAAAACGTACGTGTGCTCATTGGGTTATCAAAACCTCTCAGGACTGGGGTTCAATATAACATCTAGCAAATGGCGAAACAGAATTTTCCGCTGCAGAAAATGTAAATGAGAAGCGGTCCGGAGAATGGCTGCCAACTGCCATAAAACAATTTCCTTTCAGATTACATTCATAGTTGAGTCACGTTTCTGGATGACATCACAAAATTGAGCCAGGAGAATAGAGAATGAAATGTGGCGTCCCCTCGAGGCAAGCTGCGCAATATACGGCCTTACGGTAAATATATTTTGGGGTTCTATTGTTAATACTAACGATACGGCGTGGATGTGGGAATTATTGTATGATATTGCACTGGCGTAGTAATCACAGACTCTAAGCTTGCCTGAGGGTGTTGGAAATAAGAGTAATTATAGAAAATTAAAAATTCGACTCGCTTCGTTTCCCGCGCGGATCCAGTTTTTGTTTCTGAAATTGAATTTTAGACCAGGGCCAAACCGAATTTCAATAGCCGAATTCTTGAAAATTCTTAGCAGTAGATAGTGGGTGCAGTTAGGAAAAATCAAGAAGACTCAGTAAAAGTTACGGTAACGGGATAGGGGTAGCTAAATATACGTTCTGAGGGTTGCAAATTGTTTTTTTACGATTTTCGACTGGAAAATGCATCTTATCAAAATTTGTAGATAATTAAAAAGTCTAAAACTTTTGAATAATAAATTGTCAACATCACCTCAAAGTTAACCATAAAAACGCTAAAAACCGTTTTTTTTTTTCAAAGCAAATGTTATTTTTCGATTGTATACGAATTAAAATTTAAAAAAATCCCAATTTTCAATCGAAAAAATTGGTTAACAAATTTTCAATCAGTATAAAGGAAATATTGTACGTATAAAAAATGATTTATTTATTTATTTATTTAAATACAACAAGGGCAAAGGTATATACGAAGGCGTAGACGGGTCAACCACAAAATATTTTTTGAAACATTTGGAATTTCCACTTTGAACTGGCAATTGCCACTTTCAATTGGCAATTGCCACTTTGAAAGTGACAATTGCCACTTGGAACTGACAATTGTCACTTTGAACTGGCAATTATTACTTTGAACTGGGAATTGCAACTTTGAACTGGCAATTGCCACTTTGAACTGGTAATTGTCACTTGGAACTGGCAATTGTCACTTTGAACTGTAAATTGTTACTCAAAAAAGATATTTATTGCCAACTGCATGCATAAATATTGTTTTTTTTTGCAATTGACAATTGCCAGTTCAAAGTGACAATTGCCAGTTCCAAGTGACAATTGCCAGTTCCAAGTGACAATTGTCAGTTCAAAGTGACAATTATCAGTTCGAAGTGACAATTACCAGTTCAAAGTGGCAATTGCCAGTTCAAAGTTGCAATTCACAGTTCAAAGTAATAATTGCCAGTTCAAAGTGACAATTCCAAGTGGCAATTGTCACTTTGAACTGACAATTCCAAATGTTTCGAAAAATATTTTGTTGTTGGCCCTTCTACGCCTTCGTAGGTATAGCCTATTGTGCCCAGTAAAATATGAATTTATGAGTTTACAAATGATATGATTTTATATAAGATGAAAGGAACCAAAATGATGAAATAATAATGTATAAACTATCACATGTTCACTGATTGTACAAAAGAATCATAACGGTTCCTGGAACTGTTTGTACTTGGGGCTGTCACAACATCTGGAGGTAGACTATTCCACTTCGTGAAGAGAAGAAAACACCGAACTTGATAGGCCAATCAGAGTCAAGAGTCAAGTCTGGTATTCTGATTGGTTCATTTCTCAAGTGAATGAAATAGTCATCAATATATGAAATTGATGGAAAAATTTCAAAAAATAAATTAAAAAACAGCTCATTATGTTCGGAATTTGAACTAAGTAGTTTTCAAAAGTGTGAAAATAAAACAGGTGTGCTATTTGAAATACTAAAACCAGGACCATATTTGGTGAAACAAGAAGAACTACAGAATTTGTTGTTATTTCAAAAAATTACATTTTAGATATTCAATAATATTTTCAAGCTGTATCAGATTATGTATTTCAAAATAAGGGTGCACCTTCACTCAGCCTCACTCGGTATGTGTTTGTCGATTGTTATTTTTATTTTATATGTATATTAGTATATCTTTTTCATACAGCAATGACACTTTGTGCTCGAAATACACACAAGATTTTTTCTACAAACGTAGCTCTCAGACAAAAAAAATCTCGATACTTCATTCAAAATAGGCACATAATATTACCTATGAGAAAATCAACACTCAATAGCTAGCCCAATGATATTGATGGTAAATACGGTAGTGAGACATCAAATCAAAATGTCTATCATCCTCTTTGGGTTTTATTATGGAGTGCATGTGATTTTGATCTTGATGCTAGCCATTTCCTAGCCGTTTTCTAGCCATTTCCTAGATATTTCCCTGAAATATTTGTTCGTTTGTTAAACAGATCAGGTCTAAATTTCAACAAAGACTGAAATCATATCTGCGGCATATCATCATCAAAAGCATCCACAAAAATACCAAGTGAAACATAAAACGGGTGTTGAATGTTCGGAGATTAAATTTTGTATCCGAAACTGGATACTGGGCGTACAGGTATTCCGCATTCAACACGCAATCCCATTATTTAATTTAAATGTAATTCTCAGCTGGCCTTTCATAACGTGTTACAGGAACTATTGAAATGCGAGTGGTGTAATTTGATTCTGTGACAAATCTAACGTTGTAAGTGTATCACAAAACCTCACCTATTCGAAACCGAGCCCACACAAAAGGAAATCTTTCCTAGATTTAGATTTACGTCTGTACAATGTCTCGCCATGATGGAAGGGCATGGGCGGGTTATACGTTTTTCGAAGGGGAATAATTCTTATATCTACACTGACCGCCAAAAAGTATGTATGTACCATATGGAAAAAAAGTTTATTACTAGAGTATTGGAAATAATATTCTTGGTAAAAGTTTGTGCATGTCCGATAACCTAAAAATCGATTTGGACACATGTCACGTGATCGTTGGCATGGCGGCAAATTGAAAAAAATTACTATGAATAGGAAAAAAGTCGGGTAAAATGGCAAGATATCGAAAACAGTTATTTGAAAAAGTTGCTTAGAATTCAATTTTATACATATAGAAAGTTTGAAGAATATTGGAAAATTGAAAATATCAATTTTTTTAAATATTTTCCTAGCTGTATAAAAATATCAAATTATTTTCTCATGAATAGCTTGACCATACTGAAATATTTTTATTCCGATGATGATAACGAAACTTTCTCATTTTCTCCACACCAGAGAGCACTAAATTAAAAAAAATTGGATTTTGTCAGAACCCTTGCTGTTACATTGGTTCGTATCTAACAGTTATAGCAGAATTTCACGAATATTGCGATGATAGGGAAATCCAAAAATATCGTGTTTTTTCGATTATAATCAATTTTTGATGATAATCGCGCACGAACGTTTCACTTCGCACATAATCTTAAAAATAGTGCATCAAACTAAAGAGGCTAGAGTTTTCAACATTGCATGCAAAGTGAAACGCTCTGGCACGATTATCATCGAAACTTGATTATAATCTGGAAAACACCATGTTTCTGCAGTGTCATATCATCACAATGGTCGTGGAATTCTGATATAACTGTTAGATAGGAACCAATGTAACAGCCAGGGTTTTAACAAAATCCAAATTTTTTAATTTAGTGCTCACTGGTGTGGAGAAAATGAAAAAGTTTTGTCATTATCATTGAACTACAAATGTTTCAGTATGGTCAAGCTATTCATAAGATAATAATTTGATATTTTTCAACATTTCGCAAATCCGCGCATGGCAACCGTTTTTGCATAACCGATTTCAGCTAAACGAAAGTGGAGCCGGCACTGGTTTGATTCTCCAGGCCACAGCGTGTCTGCCCGTTTGCAGTGTTTCAGCACGGTTTGTGCAGGCTGTAGACCTCTTATCAGTGATTACCAAAATAATTTTGAAAATTTTATAATTCTATAATATCTGTCAAAATATTTTTTTTCGACAAAAATGTATTCCTTCATTCCGTCTTGTTTTGTCATATTCTACTTCCCACTTCATTTATCGCTCCAATTTCGGAAACACCTTTGCCCTTCTACACTTGTACAGATTTCTTTATATTAAAAATTTTTTCATTTTCAGATTATGGAAGGTATTAACCCAAAAAATCATGTCAAGAATCGGATTTCCTCCACAAAATCAAACTTTCAATCAATACCTTGTATATACTTCTGACGTTATTTTCAAGTTCATAATTTGGCAACCGCGCTTTTCCGCAGCACGAAAATCGCGATTTTAAATGTCTTTCATCACGGCATCCCATTTCTTCAATGATATCAGCTAAACTATAATTGACTTGGCAACTTGGCAACTTGGCAACCACGCATTTCCGCAAAGTGGGAATAGCGTTTTAGTTGACTCTCGACTATAGCAACGGTTACCATGGCAACAGTTTTTTCATAACGGATTTCAGCTAATCTTAAGCAGATAACTTGGCAACCGCGCATTTCCGCAAGATCGGAATTGTGTTTTTGTTTACTCGTTACCATAGCAACGGTTGCCATGGCAACAGTTTTTGCATAACCAATCTCAGCTAAACGAAAGTTGACCCCTATATACTTTCCATCGTTCAAGGTAACCTCTATTCATGTTGAAAAGGAGAACATTCTCCATGAAACTACTACCCAGGCTAAAGCCACGCTGACCATTGAAGTACATCTGATAAATATTGTGAAAAGACTCAAACTCGGTTAGAAAAAATCTGAAAGTGAAAATCATTTTTATCCACAATCACCTTATAATTGAAGTTTTATCCACACTTATGAACCGTATAAAGTACCACTTTATCCACTAGTAGAATAATGAAATTACTTTATTCCACTAGTGGAATAATGAAAAATACAATCTTGAATATCAATCACATTTTACTTATTTATTATTAATATTAACATTAACATTTATATTATAATAGACATTTCGTTCTTCGTTTTATCATAATTCAACACCTCCCCATATTTTTGTATGTTATTTCAATGATTTTTGAGGAGGTGACAGCCGCTGTTAGAGCAAAACGTCAAATTATTTTGTGAAGAAAAATTTCCGCGATTCTGATTCTAAATGAATGTGATTGTGAATAAAACGTTGTATTGCATGCGTGTTTTAGATACATTTTATTTGCTTAAGAAATTTCAACGCTCGAGCTTCGCTCTCGCGTTTAAACATTCTTGCGCAAATAAAATGATATCTAAAACACTTATACAATAAATAACTATTATTCAGAAAGTTGATTTTTTTTAATTATCTCTAGTTTTCATTGAAAATTCATCAAATAAATTAGATAGTTCAATGTCCAGCGTGGCTGGAAGAAGTTGTTTTCTGTTAGATATTACAAAAAAATTACATTTTTCAATTTTCATGGAGAATGTTCCCTTTTCGACTATCATGACGTTATTCTATTTTTTTATTTGTAGAAGAATGCATTTTATAAAACCTGTCCTATTCAGTAAAATTTCAGAAGTACAGAAAACGAATAACAGTAAGTCACACAATCTGCGGCAGAACTCCTCCAAAAACTTCCCAATACTTCATGTCAAACTCTCGTCCGTATTGCTGAACCGAATCCACTCCAGAACTCAACCCGCATATATATCCTCGTCAATGATTGTGCCCGCTACACCCATACCAATTTGGGAGGCTTCCACTGTTATTCTACCCCCAGCACTCGCTGAAGTAGTATTTTGCGAGCTCTCCAAACTCTTGACTACATGAAGAGACCCTCGAAACGTGCCGATCATTTGTTTGATGAATCTGCTTCTCTGACTTTTCATCTCCGCTAACAACTCTCTCTTCTGCCTGCCATCTATTCTGAAATCTCGGGACATGGGCGTAGCAGGATTTCCGCGATGTAATGTTCACAGTACCCCCAATGAAAATACACATAAAAAATCAAGTAACTATGCGCAAAAACGGAATTTGTACCGACAGTTCTTCGAACGACATACATATTGTAGATGATATATTCAGGGCTAAAGACGGAGCTTTATGTACGGTAATGCTCGACCTTAGCCGGGCTTTTGATACTATGAACCATGGATTATTACTATAGTTATTCTTCATTACTTAGGGCTTAGAGCGATATCACTGTTGTGTCATCGGTTGCGTCCATATCTCAGTGAAAGACGACAGAAAGTCAACATCAATAGCAACTTCATCCTTGGAACTGTTCCATGTTTCATCACCAGGATTTTTCGAGACGAGTTCAATAGGCCTAAGATGCCTAAAGACCCTGGTGTACCTACTTATACCTGTAAATCTGTGGGATGAAACGAGAGACATTCGCCAACATGATTACGAGAAAACAAATGAATCCGTGGACTGTTTTTCGAATATCCCGCGACACTTGAGTGCACCGCCACCGTCGGTTTTCTTTTTAGCGTTAATTTTCATGAACAGAAGTTCGAAGTTTTGCCCACGATTCACGAACATGAAATTAATAAAACAATATAATTATTGAAATATACGGAATCACTGTCCCCAATCAGTTCTATTTGTTACATTTTCGACATGATTTATGAATTTTTTTGCTGAAATATAATTAACTCACATTTCACATAGAAGTATTGCAGTTCAGCTGCATCGCATGGAAATTCACCATTAGCACCTGTCAATCTTATGCGCATGAAGAAATAAAGAATAATTTTGTGGCTTTGAGTTCAATTGCATTTGTGATTTGATATTTGTGATGAGTTAAAGTGTTATATTGTTCTTTCACTTTTAAAAAACCGTTCAATATCACATTTAATAGTGAAAATATTTCTATTGTGCAATTTTGTTCGACAGAAAAGTGTATTATTTGATCAACTACACTAAAAAGATTTCCCCATTTCAAAATAAAAGGAATGCATGGAAAAGAACCAAAACAAGCTTACTGAAGACAAAACATTGAAAGATTTCAGTGGGAATGGAGATAAATTTATATTTTTTACTTTATCGCGGACTTTCGCTACTTATGGAAGATTTCAAGAAACGGTAAGATATAAAAACGCATCCAGAGTTGAGTGAATTGATTAGAAAACATTTTTGCCATAAAATATTGTCAACATGCATAACGTGTTGAAATAAAATGTCTGTTTCAAAAGTATGTTCAGATTCTAAGTGGTGAGTACTCAATTTCTGTACTGAATATAAATTAGTTACCTACTTTGTTCATCTTTCTGGATTGTCGGCACAAAAACGGAACATGATCAGATTGTTAAAATATAAGGAAAATGAAGAAAAACATTAATAATATAAGAAAATTGCACATTTTTTTTATTACACCACAACTATTGACTTTCAAATGGTTTTTAGATTTTTTTTGGAAAAAATTACACAATTTTAGTAGTGTTATTTTTTCAATAAAACTTTTGATCTTCCATTTCGGGTATGGACTATTACTTTCATATAGTAATAAAAAAGTTTAATAAAATTCCTTAAAATTCAATTAGCAATCACAATCACCATTTCCTTGGAATGTTGACAGTGTTGACACGAGGAAGAGGACGCCATCTCTGGAGTTGATTATAAAAGTAGACCACTAATTCATTTGTTTTGTCTTCAAAAAATTCTAAACAAAATCTAATCAGTCGGTACACCAGGGTTTTTAGACATCTTAAATAAGCCTTTATTTAGATGACAAATGACTTTGTTTACCTGACAGCCCCAACGGCAGTGACGGCGAATATTTTATCTTTTTAAAGGAAAAAAAATCCTTCCGAGTTTTTTCATGGATATAGTTAACTTGAATTTACATGGAGAAGAAAATTCACCATCAGAAAAATTCGTGTAGGTACATTATTTTGTATAAGAGTGAAAGGTTTTTAGTGGTATAAAGTAGGTAAAAATTACCTAACTATATAGTTATTTATTATACAAGGGAAAAAAGTATTAGATTTTAGCTCGAGGTTAAAATCTAATATTTTCCCGTGTATAATACACTATTTTTTTCTGTGACAGGAAAAACGACGATTTAATTACCTATTTGTACATATATCCGGGAAAAAATCACTCGCTTTTTTCCCGTGGGAAAAAAGTACTCACTTTTTTCCCTGTTCTCAGGGAAAAAAGGAATTTCTTGAAAAGTTATATTTTATTACCCGTCAACAGACATAAAATGTCAAACTTTTTGCCCGTCACAGAAAAGAAGTATTTTTTTCCATATCTAGATTTAACTATTCATGAACCAATTCTATCAATTCTGATTTCACCCAATTATTAATGTTGTTCCAAAGAGCAATATTCTCCATTCAATGCAATATATTCTCAGATGAAATAAATAAAAAAGAACAACAATGCATTATGAGACTCTCGCATCAAACAAACCAAAAGAATTGGTTAAAAATATATAACGCTCTACTTTATACAATGCATTTTTGTATCAAACAAATATTTGTTTCGGAATTCAAATAAACTTCCGTTTTCTTTGAAATAATAGGTTTATTTCACCGTATTGAAACAACGAATTTGTTTGACTCAAATATTATAACGGATAGTGAAAATGAAATTGATCGTAGTACGTGTTCAGTATAGAAAAATCCTTCGAAAGTTCTTGTTGGGGCTATAATCGTGCCTCCCACTCATATTCTCAACATCAAGTATGTAACTGTCTTAATTAGGCAGCCGTCTAGACAGCTCACGACACACACTACAAAAAAAAAAGTTATTCCATGTGGTATTAAATCAGATATTTTAACAGATTAGTAGAGTTTTGTTTATAATGTGCAGCATCGAGTAGGCCATTAAGGATTAGTGCGAGATAGATCATATTTAATGCACTCTGAAAAGGTGTGGCTTACCTATAATGCTATACTCACTGTAGAAGTGTCAGACTGATCTTATTAGGAACATCAGATAGATGTTTAGATATCAGCGCGATTAATACGTATTCATTTTTATAACTATCGATATATCGAGTCGTCTCTGGCCACCTTATCTGTAACCACATGAAACCTGCTTGTGAATACTTTGTTTTTGTTTCTTACATCGAATGCTTCTGCGTCCGGTTATTAAGTAGGTATACATACATACAAAATTGTAGTAATTGCTAGTAATCCAGTACGATTGGGTTTTGAGCGAAGGATCGATTGTAGCACCACCAAATTTGGTATGCTAGTAGTTGGAACCATGAACACACGAAAAAAAATTGTTTACCATAATTCCAGGGGTGGAATATATATTTTTTTTCGTTGAAAAATAAATAAATAGATTTTTGCTGTAATCTTGGAAAGTATATGATTTATCGAAAAAACAACTCAAAAAGGTGAAAGACAATTCAATTCTCCACAAAAATTATTCCTAGTAATTTCTTATCAGGGTCACCCTTACCCGCCGCTGAAAGTTCTGGCGGAGCCGAATATTTGATTGGTCATAACTCTACTAAAAATTATCGGAGAATAAAAAGGAAGAGTTCATATCGTTTCTGAAGACTCCTACCTTCCGATGCAAACATAATATGCGAGTATTTGTATACCTAAAATGTGTTTTGTCGCACTTCATGGAAATGTTTGTGGATGATCCGAAAATCATTAATAATTTAGTGAATATGGAATTATTATACTCAAGTATGATGATATTACTTGAACCCGTTTAGCAGTTTATCCATTCTCTCCGGCTTTCAATTCTGAGAACACGAAGTTAATTTTCACCTTTTGGTTTTTTATTGGTAACTATGTAGTTGTGTACAACTTCCAACTTTGATCAGCGGGTAAAATGTGATGAGTTCTCATTAGACTCTTTCTCATTCCCTTAGCTTTCCTTGTTGGGGTTGGATAGAACTGCATAGAGGCCTTATATTGATCTTTTGCTTGAAAGTTTCTTCATTTCTTTACGTTTGTGCTACCCAAATTGCCTAAACTTGGACTAAGATAGTTCTCATTAGACTTTTCACATGTCCTTAAGCCCAATTGTGGGTGCTCAAACATTGGAGCTAATTCACTTAACTTGGGTCACCTCTTAGGTTCAGTTTGTCTTCCCAGTATGCAGGTATATTGAGTGAAGTTCTCATTAGACTTCTTCTCGGTGTCTTAGCAATATTTGGTTGAGGATGGACAGATCCATAGAGAACCCACCCCCCTATTTTCTTTCTGATTATTACTCATTATTTTTCACCCATTACTAAATTTGATAATTTATTCGTAATCTTGATAGAGTTTTCTTTGGTAGCGTATTTTTGGAAAACGAAACGTTCCCATTAGACTAATCACTTTCAGATTTACGTTTCCTTTTTAAACTCATGTCTGGATTAGTTCAATTTCTATTTGAGTTCTTTGAATCTATGTCACAAATGTCAATGGTCACTGTCACTTGTCACTTCCGCTTCAACATTCAGACAGATATGATGTAGTATCCCATATCTTTATCTTTAATAATCCTTAAACAGGATGAAAATTATTCAATTTTAAATATGTTTTATATTTTGTAACATTTTAATTTGGTCCATGGACATGATGTTTTTATATGGCTTCTTGTACACCTGACGAGTAAGTAACCTCACTTTTCATAACTTTCAAATTTCAAAAATTTTCAATTTTATCAAATTCATTTTCAATCATTACTTACTTGCAGGTACGCACTGATGATGACTTAACAGTCGAAAGCGCTTTGCTACAATTTTTAAAATAAAAATATTTTGCACGAAATACAAAGTTTCTTCCTTCAAGTATATTGAAGCGTGCACACAGCTTGACAATTTCACTTAAAAATCAATATGTCTAGAAGCATTTTTTACTTGGGGGTGATAATTTTTATTTTCGCAATTGGTACTACTACGCTACATGTAAGTATTCCGTTAATGAAAAATTCTATTTTTGTTGGATCTCCAACATGAAAAATGTGGCATCGCTATCATTAATAAATGATGTATGGTGGCCTATATTTTTTCATATTTCGAAAGTAAGTTTTCATTACTGATACTTTCTAAGTATTCCCAGTACCTTTCTCTCATTCAAAATATAAAAAATCGTGATATATTCAAGCTTGTACAATAATATATAGAAATTTTACTGAAACAAACAAATATAAAGCAGGCTTACATGAAAAGCGTTTCATTTTAGGTCTAATAAAGCATGTGTCAGTCAAGAAGATGGCCGTGCCTACCAAGTATCCGTTTTTCTTTTGTTCGGAATCAGTGAAATCTAGGGGTGCGACACCAGGAGGGTTTTTATCGCATATTGTGTTACGAATGAGAATGGAAATGGGTCTGTCACGAGCAATATAATCTGCTATCACGTCTCTAGCAGAACGCCCCTTCTGAATTCTAATGAGGGCTTCACTATTCATGATCGATAATGAAGTTACACAAATGAACCAATATAATCGAGTTGATACGATGACTTTATGTACATAGGGTGTTGAGGCGCCCTCTGCCCGTATATGCCTCTGTTATGCCAGCCTGTGTGCAAGTTGGCCATGCACGATGAAATAGATCCAAAAACGATTTTCTTTTGTCATTAACATGGAATCAGTCAAATGTCAGAATGACAGTTTTTTTTTTCTACAAGATTTTCACATCCTGGATATGGAATTTTACTTCATCATCCTGTCTTTCATTCTAGGAAAATCAAATAAAACCAATTTGACACTCAAAACACCAAGATTCATGCGAATCAACAGTCGAGGTGGTAACAACACCACCAAATATTTTAATTCCGTTATTGCCAGATAAGGAAAACTAGACGAGACCGGTGAAAAAATTGAGCATCACTGCAACATATATATTGCAATTGTCACTCAAACCACCAATATTCATGAAAATCAACAATCGGGGTGGTACCAACACCCCCAAATATTTTAATTACCTTATTGCGAGATAATGAAAACTAGACGAGATCGGTAAAAAAATTAGGCGTCACTGCAACATAAATATTGTAACTGACATTTAAACCATCAAGATTTATGCAAATCAACAATCAGGGTGGTAGCTCCAACCTCCAATGTTTTAATTCCGTTATTGCGAAATAAGGAAAACTAGACGAGATCGTTGAAAAAATTAAGCATCACTGCAACATATATATTGCAATTGTCACTCAAACCACCAATATTCATGAAAATCAACAATCGGGGTGGTACCAACACCCCCAAATATTTTAATTACCTTATTGCGAGATAATGAAAACTAGACGAGATCGGTAAAAAAATTAGGCGTCACTGCAACATAAATATTGTAACTGACATTTAAACCGTCAAGATTGATGCAAATCAACAATCAGGGTGGTAGCTCCAACCTCCAATGTTTTAATTCCGTTATTGCGAAATAAGGAAATCTAGACGAGATCGTTGAAAAAATTGAGCATCACTGCAACATATATATTGCAATTGTCACTCAAACCACCAATATTCATGGAAATCAACAGTCGGGGTGGTACCAACACCCCCAAATATTTTAATTACCTTATTGCGAGATAATGAAAACTAGACGAGATCGGTAAAAAAATTAGGCGTCACTGCAACATAAATATTGTAACTGACATTTAAACCATCAAGATTTATGCAAATCAACAATCAGGGTGGTAGCTCCAACCTCCAATGTTTTAATTCCGTTATTGCGAAATAAGGAAAACTAGACGAGATCGTTGAAAAAATTGAGCATCACTGCAACATAAATATTGTAGAAACAAGATGGTCCTGCAATACCAGGACCACGCTTATTGCCATAATCCTATACAATAGGAATAATTGGGTCGAAAATCCATCAGAAAACAACTACTTTCCTGGCTAATACCACGACGAACGTTGAATCACATCTAATGAATTTCCGTGCAGAGCCCTACAAGGATGTCTCCGCAATTGCTAGTTGCATGGAAATGTTCATTGAAACATTTGGACCACCTATAGATCGATTTCTGGGTTCTTGCCCTCATCAGTATAAGGTAGGTCTCTGCAGACAATAACTTTACTAATGTCTGCAACAAATTGCTTTGGTTGAGGGGCTGGAGTTCAGATGGCGCCCGTGGTTTAATGAACGCTAGGCTGCGGGCGGTGTCTCAGCTTCTGCCTTTACATGGAGATTTTGTTGAATCGTTTGTTGCAGACGTTAGTTATTGCCTGCAGAGAACTACCCTATACTGATGAGGGCAAGAACCCAGAAATCGATCTATAGGTGGTCCAAATGTTTCAATGAACATTTCCATGCAACTAGCAATTGCAGAGACATCCTTGTAGGGCTCTGCACGGAAATTCATTAGATGTAATTCAACGTTCGTCGTGGTATCAGCCACTTAGCCAGGAAAGTAGTTGTTTTCTGATGGATTTTCGACCCAATTAGGCGGCGGTTACTTTGGATAAGAATTCGCACTAATTCGTGAGAAATCGTCGGAGGTAAACAAATGCGTATATTGATATATTTGTGGTTATATTCTATACGACCATTTGTTACGAATTCATACGTTTACGACCAAAATATTTTCTTTCTTTCATAGTTGTTCGTACGACTAGCTTGCGTTTTTCCTGTGTTTTCAGTGGAGTAAGAATATGGATTGCGAATTATTGATAACTTCAGAGCACGAAAGAAGATCCATGTGGGATTAAAAAGCAAACAATATCACAACACAGAGTTACATAAAAAAATATAAATTTTTTTTATTATTTCTTCTTAATTCTTCATATGACCTTTCAAACTCTCTTTTTTTTTCTTCATATGACTTTCCAAACTCTCTTTTTTTTCTGAATAAAAAAATATTTATAAACCGATTTTCTTCTTTTTTTTTTGTTCAGTAATAGTAATTTACGTAACAAGTCCGGAAAACATTGTTTTTTTGGACGAGCGTAGCGAGTCCTGGAAGTCTGCGAGTCCAAAAAAACTGTTTTCGGACGTGTTGCGTACACAATTTTTTCGCAACCGTGTAGAATAAAAAATTGAGACACATTTATTTTTTATATTTCTTTGTAGAAGAAAATTTCGAACATTTTAATTCTTGTTTATATTAAATATCGAAATGCGAACAGGAGATAGGTACTAACAGAAACATTCTAATTTTAATTTGTATAAATATTTTTGTTGAAATTCAAGCATTTCCCGGACTAGTCCGGAAAGTACGTACTTCCCGGACTAGTCCGGGAAGTGATACTTTCTCAAAGAAAAATCGTCCGAGAAGTACGTTCTTCCCGGACGGTTGCCGAAAAAAATATTTCACTAATGGGGAAGATTCAAAAAAATAAAATTTTGATAGAATCAGATAATACCTACTGTGTTCGTATGAAATGAACTCATCCAATATAACCACACACGCCTATTAAATTCGTAATAATTGATTCGTACGAATTCGTACGAACAAATTTTCGTACGAATTCTCATCCAATGTAACCGCCACCTTATTCCTATTGTATAGGATTGTGGCAATAAGCGTGGTCCTGGTATTGCAGGACATCTTGTTGCTCTCTTGACAAGCTTATTGTGAACAATGCAATGCAGATTTCTTTAATATATAAATATTGTAATTGACTGAAGATTTATGCAAATCAACAATCAGGGTGGTAGCTCCACCTCCAATGTTTTAGTTCCGTTATTGCGAAATAAGGAAAACTAGACGAGATCGTTAAAAAAATTGAGCATCACTGCAACATAAATATTGCAATTAAACTCAAACCACCAAGATTTATGCAAATCAACAGTCAAAAACGTATTTTACAGTAAGTTAAATTCATCACGCTTGGGTCGCAGAAGAATTTTTATTAGGAATTTCAATTGTCTCCTGAAACTGATTCTCAATACAGCTACCAATTATCAAATCCCCATGCCTCGCAT
This sequence comes from Chrysolina haemoptera, assembly GCA_958298965.1. Taxonomy (NCBI): domain Eukaryota; kingdom Metazoa; phylum Arthropoda; class Insecta; order Coleoptera; family Chrysomelidae; genus Chrysolina; species Chrysolina haemoptera. The sequence goes on along the minus strand of OY282592.1, from coordinate 31,872,132 downwards.
CTTAAGAATCTGCCCAGCAATGGTAAACAGTATAGCTGTTGATCTTCGGAAGCAGTGATCAGTACTATTTCGGAAAATTTTGATGTTCCTTTTACGTTCGTTGTATTTTTTATTTCATTCTTACCAATAACTTAATGAAATATCCAGTATATTGTATATACCTAGGTGGTAAAGTGGTAAGGACGAGAGAAGGTATGGACTTGTTGAGGCCTATGAAAAAGCATTTCACTGTCGTGGTTTACGCATAATTTTTTATCCTACACGATAATTGTTGGCAATATTTTTTCTACAAAAATTTCATTTATTGAAAAACTGACAAGTAAGTGGAACTGAACTGAAAGACTGTGGCGCTACTTTCCGCGTACAAAATGTTGCCATGCAAGGGTTTCGTTGTCCCTAACTTTCAAGGTTTATTGGATGAAAAAATTTGAACGTGTTGGCAAAGATCTAATCTATGTACTTTTTTTTGGTTCATTTTTCACTTTAAATGAATGAAAAATAAATGAATATTGGTAAAAATGTTATCTATGATCCCTTTTCCCACTCTCCCAAAAAATGGGAAAACCATCAAAAAACATGGAATTTTATGATTTTTTTTAGAAAAACTTATATCAAATATTAAAAAAGTTGAAAAAGGAAACCTCCAATATTTACTCATTTTTCATTCACTTAAAATGAAAAATTAACCAAAAAAGTTAGGGACTATCAAGCCCTTGCATACAATGCTTTATAGTATACTACAACTTCATATATGACGTTGACGTTGACAACTGCTAACAATTTATTTTGATACTGAATACATTTTATTTAGAAAGACTGGAGTAATTTTCGTAAACTTTATTGGTTTCAACACATTTCAATAAACTCAAAAATTTTTTAAATATACAGTGTGACCCATTTAAGATGGAAGCACCCTTATGAAACTTACCAAACTTCATGTTTAAATCTCCATTTCCAGGGCCAACTAATCTTATTTTTCAAGGTCAAAAATCTAAAAAAATCACTAGCGATTTTTTAGAAACACTCTGACTACTGGATTCGCGAAATTTTCAAATGGTTTACATGTGAATAACGTTGGTATGCGTAATATAATTAATGAAATTTGAGAAATATGCCTTTTAATCAACCCACCACTTCTATTTCAAAACTTTTGTAACAACTTTGACTACACCACTGGATTCAGGGTGTCTTGAAATATTAACTGACCATAATTTCATCGAAATCTGTTGATAAATAAAAAAATAAGAAATTTTGATATAAAATGACATTTCCTGAAATTCCATTTTCAAATTTTATTTTCTTATGATGTTCTTATTTATGAACAGATTTCGATAAAATTTTGATCAGTGATATATCGAGATCTCCTGAATACAGTGGTGTATTTCGAATTTTGATAAAAGTTCTGAAATTGAATTGGTGGGTTGATTAAACGGCATATTTATCAAATTTCATTCCCTCATAACTTTTTTATTGATTGACGCATTTCAACGTAGTTTACATATATGTACCATTTGAAAATGACGCGAATCTAGTGGTGTAGCCAGATTTTTTCTAAAAAAAACACTAGTAATTTTTTTAGATTTTTGACCTTGAAAAATAAGATTAGTTGGCCCTGGAAATGGAGATTTAAACATGAAATTTGGTGTCTTAGTAGAATTTTTGAAAGCCCAACTAAAGGAAACAAAATCATTCAAATCGGTTGACAAATGTAAGTTTTATATGGGTGCTTCCATCTTAAATGGGTCACACTGTATATATACTACTGTGTGCCTCTCCTGTTACCCCACCCGACGCATTAACAGACCACGTGGCAATGCGATACACCGCAGCTCACGTCAATATCCCTTCCTCGAGCGAGTGTAGAGAAAAAATTGTAATGCTCTCTCAACATATAGCAAGCTATTCTTCACGCTCTCATGAAACCACCATATCCAAGATGAAAACTTTCCGATACTAATACTACTACTAATCTAATAAAGTTAGATTGAGGTTATGCAAAATATTCTACATTTATGTATTAGGCTCAGAGTAATAAAAGACATAGAGATGCCCTGCCTATACCTACACAAATACCTGTTTTGAAGTGAACATAAACTATCCTTTTCTGTACAATTTGTGGGCGAGGAGGGTGACGAGTGGTGAAATGTTATGGACAGTATGTTTACATTTAGAGTAAGAAGGGCCATAAGACAAACGAAGAATGACAACTTGATCCGAATGAAATGAGCGGGCATACACGAAACTACCCGAATGAATACGGACTTAACATGTTTAAGGCCCCCGCTTGTAAACAAACAAAGTTATGTTGACTTCAAGACAAGGATGGAGAAGGCATCTCTATGGTTTTTATTACTCTGAGACATTAGGCATTATTATTGTAATGTTTATAAGGGGCCCAAAGTATCATGGACGCAACGTATCTGTGATATCAAGGTTATCTCTGAACAACATCACAAACTCACAATGTTGATGTAACATTAATGTTCCGGTTATGTTTTTATGTTATGTGGGTAGTAACTAAAAATAACGAATAAGAATAAGTGAAACTTCTACCTGTCAAATGAAACCCATTGTTTCGTACCAGATATCACAGCAGAAATGTTTCTAATTTAGGAAAGTCGTGTTATACTCCTTTGTCTCAAGTCGTCATGGCGGGTGTAGCCAATCAGATGCGAGCGCGACGTTGTATTGTTATCGCAATGAAAGGCACCCTCGTATTGTTCGGCTCCCTTTTGTGAGGCGGATTATTCCGTCGCTTTTTAATTTTATTTTAATGGAACTCCGGGCGTACGAAACGACATCTCTCTGATTGGAGTGTTAGGCCAGTAGAAATAGACAATCAATTCATAATAATTGAAAAAGTTTTCAAACTTCCCTTCAAGGTCGGGAAAGGTTTAAAAATAAACTATAAAATTTTGCTACCTGTTCCGAATGACGCAACATTGTCAAAATTGCAATTAACTTGAATTTTGCTGAATACACGTTCAAAAAATTCTGAAAACTTGGAGTATTGATTATATTGGGTCAGATATCTGAACACAAAGCTCAGAGTTCTTTTGGGACATTTTCTGATAACGACAGTCGTCGCCCACTGATGTTTTTACCCTTTTCACTCCCATATACACCTACAATGTAGGCTAATTGCGGCAAATACCTGTCAGAAAAGAACCACTCCTTTGGCTAATACCACGACGGGTATTGAATTATATCCAACAGATACTTGTGCAATGTACCTCATTGCGGGTGCTCCCTGTAACCAAATAGCAGAATTTTGTTTTGATTCGGACAGAAGGGGATCACCTGCAGACTAGTTTCGAGGTTCTTGCCTCGTCATCAGTACAGGGTAGGTCACTACAGACGTCTTTGAAGCTATCTGTTCCCCGCCCGGATTAACAAGGGTTTAGCCGTACCAATTCTACTTTTGATCCCGCAGTTCCGCATGCTAACAACTCGAATTAAAATCATGTAATTGACCAAGTGGGCCATTTAATGTCGGTGCGTTCAGATGACAAAACAAGGCAATTGAAACCGTGAATTTGTTTTTTCGCTCGCAATTGACACAAAAACCTAACCTGAGCAAGCTAACTTGCGAGTCAGTCGAAAATGCGTGAATTAGTTTTTCGCTCGCAATTGACACACAAACCTAACCTGAGCAAGCTAACCTAGCTTGCGAGTCAGTCGAAAATGCGTGAATTAATTTTACGCTCGCAATTGATACACAAACCTAACCTGAGCAAGCTAACCTAGCTTGCGAGTCAGTTGAAAATGCGTGAATTAGTTTAATTAGTTTTTCGCTCGCAATTGATACACAAACCTAACCTGAGCAAGCTAACCTAGCTTGCGAGTCAGTCGAAAATGCGTAAATTAGTTTTACTCTCGCAATTGACACACAAACCTAACCTGAGCAAGCTAACCTAGCTTGCGAGTCAGTCGAAAATGCGTGAATTAGTTTAATTAGTTTTTCGCTCGCAATTGATACACAAACCTAACCTGAGCAAGCTAACCTAGATTGCGAGTCAGTCGAAAATGCGTGAATTAGTTTTTCGCTCGCAATTGACACGCAAACCTAACCTGAGCAAACTGACCTAGCTTGCGAGTCAGTCGAAAATGCGTGAATTAATTTTACGCTCGCAATTGATACACAAACCTAACCTGAGCAAGCTAACCTAGCTTGCAAGTCAGTCGAAAATGCGTGAATTAGTTTTTCGCTAGCAATTGACACACACACCTAACCTGAGCAAGCTAACCTAGCTTGCGAGTGAGTCGAAAATGCGTGAATTAGTTTTTCGCTCGCAATTGACACACAAACCTAACCTGAGCAAGCTAGCCTAGCTTGCGAGTCATTTGAAAATACGTGAATTAGTTTAATTAGTTTTTCGCTCGCAATTGATACACAAACCTAACCTGAGCAAGCTAACCTAGATTGCGAGTCAGTCGAAAATGCGTGAATTAGTTTTTCGCTCGCAATTGACACGCAAACCTAACCTGAGCAAACTGACCTAGCTTGCGAGTCAGTCGAAAATGCGTGAATTAATTTTACGCTCGCAATTGATACACAAACCTAACCTGAGCAAGCTAACCTAGCTTGCAAGTCAGTCGAAAATGCGTGAATTAGTTTTTCGCTAGCAATTGACACACACACCTAACCTGAGCAAGCTAACCTAGCTTGCGAGTCAGTCGAAAATGCGTGAATTAGTTTTTCGCTCGCAATTGACACACAAACCTAACCTGAGCAAGCTAGCCTAGCTTGCGAGTCATTTGAAAATACGTGAATTAGTTTTACTCTCGCAATTGACACACAAACCTAACCTGAGCAAGCTAAGCTAGCTTGCGAGTCAGTCGAAAATGCGTGAATTAGTTTTACTCTCGCAATTGACACACAAACCTAACCTGAGCAAGCTAACCTAGCTTGCGAGTCAGTCGAAAATGCGTGAATTAGTTTTTCCCTCGCAATTGACACACAAACCTAACCTGAGCAAGCTAACCTAGCTTGCGAGTCAGTTGAAAATACGTGAATTAGTTTTACTCTCGCAATTGACACACAAACCTAACCTGAGCAAGCTAACCTAGCTTGCGAGTCAGTCGAAAATACGTGAATTAGTTTTACTCTCGCAATTGACACACAAACCTAACCTGAGCAAGCTAACCTAGCTTGCGAGTCAGTCGAAAATGCGTGAATTAGTTTTACTCTCGCAATTGACACACAAACCTAACCTGAGCAAGCTAACCTAGCTTGCGAGTCAGTCGAAAATACGTGAATTAGTTTTACGCTCGCAATTGATACACAAACCCAACCTGAGCAGGCTAACCTAGCTTGCGAATCAGTCGAAAATGCGTGAATTAGTTTTACTCTCGCAATTGACACACAAACCTAACCTGAGCAAGCTAACCTAGCTTGCGAGTCAGTCGAAAATGCGTGAATTAGTTTTACTCTCGCAATTGACACACAAACCTAACCTGAGCAAGCTAACCTAGCTTGCGAGTCAGTCGAAAATACGTGAATTAGTTTTACGCTCGCAATTGATACACAAACCCAACCTGAGCAGGCTAACCTAGCTTGCGAATCAGTCGAAAATGCGTGAATTAGTTTTACTCTCGCAATTGACACACAAACCTAACCTGAGCAAGCTAACCTAGCTTGCGAGTCAGTTGAAAATGCGTGAATTAGTTTGTATGCAAACCGAGTTGAAAATGCGTTAATTACTTGCCAACCACCTGACCTGACTACCCATACCTAGACGCTTTTGACAGGGGGACCACCTGCAGACTAGTTTCGAGGTTCTTGCCTCGTCATCAGTACAGGGTAGTTCGCTACAGACAGCTTTGAAGCCATCTGTTCCCCGTCCGAATCATCCCACAATTTCGTCTATTTGGTCAATCTGGTCTCGCGCTGATGAAACAGGTGTAAACCGCTCCACCTGGTGGTGAGAGGATCAAGAAGCACTCCAATTCTCTGGGTTGAGATATTCAGTCACATATGTGAACACGGGAACATATCGATGTAGATATGAAAAAGTGTTTCACAATCAGCCTACTTCCTTGATCGATAAGCGCATAAAATGGGCATATTTCCACAAAAAATAAGGAAATCAATGAATTTCTCGAAAATCATCAGAAGGTATAGGGACTTATTATACAAAAATAATCGAAAAGTAGTATCGAAGCAAAAAATGCAATAATATACAGGGTGTCCTATTTGAAATATCAAAGTTGTTGCTACTTTTCAATAGAAGCGGCAACACCGCAGTGATGAAAATATTTCAGATCGATAGAACAAAGCCAAGAAACCGAATATTCAAAATAATCCCATATTCCGTTCTCCAGAAACGTCTAATGGGCCATCGAGTTTGGGACACCCTGTATATATATGTTCCGGTCAACGTAAATGGTTGCAAATCTGTACAGCTGTTCGGAATATTTTTCTGATGTATCTGTCAAGTTTGCAGATCTTTTGAAATTTGTTCTCGTGGTTTTTGAAAAAAAAAATTCGTTACACTTAAATTGATTGCAAACTTGATTCGTGATGTGAAATAATATATGTTGCGTATTTCGGAAGAGGTTGCAAACTGATACTAGACCAAACTTTGAAAATATTTGAAACTGTTATTAAATTTTCGATTTTTTAATGTCTATTTCTACTGGCCTATATGTTGTGTATCGAAACATGAGGAGCACGAAAAATTATTTTCCTTCAATTAGCATTCAGTGTGACATCATCGCCTTTTCATCATCTCAATTTGAATCTCATTGGAATTCCATTTGGATCGGTGAACGATTCGCCACTATATTCGGTCAATTTTGCAACAATTGCTTATGCTAATTTCGTTAAAAACTTTTCGTACAATATGCGCCTGGTGTGCTGGGAGGAATTTCAATTCAGAGTAGGTACATTTTCGGCCGTGTATTGTTTATTTGTCATCGTGATGAAAATTTCAATCGATTATATGGAATTTCAAATACCTCCATAGTTTGTAAAAGATTTGAGGATATTTTATTTTATAAGAGGATGTCTTGATATCTAGTTAGCCTAGACCGGTTCCATGAATAAAAGAAATATTGTGTTACCATAGCAACAATCTATAACTTATTAGAAGTGTCAGTGTTCCACGTCGAAGAGTCGAACCAGTTTTGGGCAACAAAATTTGAAAAAAAAGACCAAAATTATGAAAATAGAAAAATTGGAGTATCAAGCCATCATCAAGTACCTGTATTGAAACATCAAAGAGGCAAGCAGATTTACGGGGATATGGGATATGCTTGCCCCAGTAAACATGATACATAATAAAAATGTTTTCCGGAAGTAACTTTTGTGATATTGACAAACCAACATTAATATTAATGTCCTCATGACTTTCGAACATAATATTTTCAGATATAAGTTTACGTAACATCGAAGTAATGTAACCAATAAGATTCATTAGATAATATTATTATAAAAAATATTCATGACATGTTGCCTAGATATGTCTCAGACAGAGCAGTTGGAAGATCTCAGAAGAACTCGCGTCCCATGAATTTCTGCTGGGTATTTATAGGAAAAAGGGTATTTCCATAGCTACCGAGTTGTCAAAAAAGAATTCGATGTCTTTTGCCGGAAAATTCAATTTTACTTGGAATCCACACGAATTAGGAATCTGAAACTAACAGAAGGGGGTGCTAAGATAACTAGTCTTTCATTATGGACAGCCCTTCCACGCTAGTTGTGTCCCATTTGCTCACAAAGCCCCCGAAACTTGGACAAGTAGGCGTGATTGATTTCAGTGTCAGTTCGTGAGGAAAACTATCTACCACAAATCCAAAGTAGTTATTTGTATGCCAAGCTGATCCGAATTGCCGCATGACTCTGTGAAGTTGAGCTGTTGTACACCGAGTACACCAAGCAGTCGACTCCTGTTCTCTTTGTTCCGAAACAAAAACTGTTTCACCTTGAGGGTGTTATTGAACATCAGAGATGGTATCCTGCCCTCTCGTTGCACAACGTACAGCGTGCTCTCCTTTTATTGGCAACACTTTCACTTCCAAGAAAGGAAGTCTGTAGGCTCTTTCCTTTTTGTACAGGTATGACCAGTGTGTACTTTACCTATTTGTTTAGAACTTCCCTTTTCCTTGCTCAGCTAGAATCCCATATTTACGCAAATCAAACATCGCCCCAAGTCAGCCTATTTCAGCACTGGCACGCGCTTTGAAAGTTTTGAAGCAAAGAAACAATCTTGCAAGAGCAAACGTAAGGTTCCAAAGATAACCTACAGGAGCCTGCTACATTAGAAGCTGCCATAAGAAAGTGATGAAGGAAGTGTTTCCCGAGAAGGAAGTAGTACAGTAGACAAATAATTCATCATTTTCGGAGCAACACCTAATTGAAGAGAAAGAAATCACACAATCATCTCCACAACGAACAAGAAGTGTGATTATAATTATTATTATTAGTAATCCGGCTATCCGTAATATACACACATTTTGCTTTAAACCAAATTACCACAATACATGCGATAATAGTAATCCTGTGAGCTATTTCGCAGTTCTTCGAATAATGTTGAGAGTTGGCAATACCGCATTTCCATGAGGATATTCGGTAGAAACTCCAGCAGAAAACTGTAATTTATTTAGAATTATTATAGCATATTATAGAATATCGCTGCCACCGTTCTGCCAATATGGTTATGAAGAACATTTGTTGCCAGCGCCATCTTACAGTTCAGAAACGAGAAAACTGACTTTACATGAACCTTAAGAACTCTTTTGATTTTGAAAAGCCTCCTTTCTAGTCATGCTATTATCAATGGATTATTCATTTTTATTGAAATTGAGAAAAGATGGAGAATAATTTCACTATCAACAATATGAACATTCTCGGACTAACACTGCGCCGCGTATGATCGAACTACCCAACTATAAAAGAATGACAAAGAAGAAATCTCCATGAAGTAATTGGAACTGTAAAGGAATCTTCGTGAAGTACCATCAATGCCCGCATTCAATTGGGAGAGCGTCATAAAACAGCGCTCCAGCCATGGTGAAGTTTCGATTTGAAAGGCCTAGATGGCAGTAATGGCAAATTCGTATTAGGGTTACTGAATAACATAACTTCACTTTATATTCGCCTAGAAATATCTAATTATTATCAGAAAACACCCAGTGGAAGGAAGAATCAGTAGCGAGCAGTCAGAGGGATCGAAATTTTTATGAGAAAATGAAAATAATTCGCAACTTAGAGAAGAAAATGGACAGTCAATTTCATATGCCCATAAAAAATCAAACTATTATTGGAAACACACAGTAAAAGGATGAATCAAATGGACCAAAATCGTCATAGGAAAATGAAAATAATTCGAAACTCAGAGAAGGAAATGGACTGTCACCTTCATACCTATTTCCTAGAAAAATGAAACTTTTAATGGAAAACACACATCGAAAAGATGAATCAGTGGCGAGATGTCAGAGGGTTCGAAATCGTCATTGGAAAATACAAATAATTCGAAACTCAGAGAAGGAAATGGACTGTCATTTTCATATTTCCTAGAAAAATGAAACTTTTATTGGAAAAAACACACTGAAAAGATCAGTGGCAGAGGCCGTTAGAGAAGTCGAAATCATTATAAGAAAATAAAAAAAATCGAAAAACATGAAACTGACAGTTTATTTTCTCTTATGAGTTTAGAATTATTTTTATCATTTTATGGCTCGCCACTGATTCATCTTTTCACTGTGTATTTTTCAATCACAGTTTGATTTTTCTAGGCGAATATGAAAGTGACAGTACATTTTCTTCCCTGAGTTTAGAATTATTTTTATTTTCTAATGAGGATTACATCTTCTGTGATGTCACTGATTCATATTTTCATTGTGTGTTTTTCAATAATAGTCTGATTTTTCTAGGAGAATATGAAAGTGACGGTCTATTTAATGGACTTCAAGACGGACGAATAATATACCTCAATCATAAATTCAAATCTATTATAATATGCCCTTTATTAAACTCAAATTATGATCTGGCGATTCACCCCAAATAAACTCTCAAAAACAATTTTCCTTTTCAGTCCCAACATTTTTCATCACTCGTTAACGACAAATTTTTCATGACTACCGATTGTAATTCATAATTTGTAACCGCTGCTAGTTCTGAGTACCACGATAATCAAAATAATTATCGGAATGATTCCGTGGCATCACCACATCGCCATCGGTCCAAAGTTGAAAGCGTTTGTCACCAGAGTCTAGACAATTGTCTATTACTGTAACAAATTAAAATTTATTATGAAACACTTCGAATACCCCCAAATGTGTTTTTATTAGAAACTTCCCACTATGTTTTCATTGATGCAAGATTTTTGCTTATATCAACATCTTTGACCTTTGATCAATTTTAGAGTTTATCACAATCACCTTCCATAATCATAGGCGTACAAGATGCCTGAAATTCAACGGGTATGTTCGATGGCTGAGAGGACAGATTTATATATCCATTATGACTATTAATTCAATCGAGGGAAAGTCTATATGATGCCCCAATGTTGTACATCCACTTGAAACTGTTCACTGAATGACAATCAAAACTTTTCCTGTAGAAAAAAATATAAATTGATAAATCTATAAATTGATTTTTGTACAACTGTCATTAAAAATGGCGTTTTTAGTTCATTTTCACAATGAACAGATGAGATGATGAATACTCAGTAATATATAGATCTCTCTAATAGAAACACTTCAATCAGATATTACAATCAGGACACTGACCCAAGATGATTTATAGTTCACACATGTAGTTAGCCGTTTTTGCAATTGGTAATACTAATTCCTTTTGAAGTTACAAACGAAGTAGTATTCAGTCCAACTGTAGAAGGTCCTCCATCACTGAGAAATAATGACATTCATAAATAGAGTGCGTTGGGGTTTATTATATTTGGAGCATCTGCCAGTCAGCCTTGAAACCCAAAGATCGTGTGTTCGAATCCTTATGGATCTTATATTTTTTTTTTGTTTTTTCTTACTAGCAGTAACTGTTGAAAAAAAAAATTATAAAAGTGATTTTATTTTGCTCGTGGCTAATAAGTAGTGAAAACAAGTAAAGAGGGCGTGTGTAGTGTTTTGATTGAAGGACAAATTTTGTATGTTTTCAATAGAATTTAATATTTGGCAATATTTTGAAATACTCTTGTTTCAGATGAGAAATATCGTATAATTTTACTAATAACTCCGCTGTTAGTTTTGCGATCTTTGACAATAAATATCTACTACTAATACAAAACTTTCCGTCTTTCATAACATCCTCCAATGTTGACTTCAATGTTAACTGTAAATTACAGGCGGGTTTTTTTTTTGTCTACGTAATTTGGGTAGAATTTTTTTCGCAGAAAATCGACAAAAAGGACATGCGTAGTCTTATGGAAAATAGCTTTGTTTGTCCCCCCATCGAATGTTTGACAACTGTCAAATTACGTCACTGACAGTGATCTATTACAGAAAATAGATCTGTCAAATGGTGAAGTTTCATAACAAAATGGATCTCTTCGAAAATACTCGTGACCGCCAAATATTTCACTTGGATATTTTGTAGAGGATACCGAAATACGCAATTTCCAAACTAATTGTTTTTGAAAAATCAATGGGTCACTCCAACCGAAGATTTACACATTATTTGTCTCGTGGGAACCAGAACCAGAATTTTTTTTTTATAATAAAGTACTTCATATAAGAACAGAATTATCCATTCATAAACCCCCCTATAAATTGGTTCATCTACACCCATGTACATGGATTTCACACTTTTATATCTTACATGCATTACATGAACATCTCAAGTACGATCAATAGGATATCGAAGCGTTTAGCAGAAAAATCAATGAAAAGTGTAGTGATATGACTAAAGAATGTCGTATTCAGTCAATTTCTGTATGGGACACGATAAGATTCACTTTTTATCGTTTGTTTTTGGTGTGTGGGTGATGTTCAAAAGACTGGCCAAGGGGATTTGGAATCCAAAAGGACTGCACAGTTTGCAACTACGAGATAATCCACCTGCATGTCTCGTGATTCGTCTTTAGGACAACATAAGTACGTGAAATTGAAGGTACGTTCTATCGGCTTGTTAGGGTATACAGGGGTTAAACAATGTTTTTCGATAAAAAAAAAATGTTCGTCGATAAATTCGTTAGAATTGACGGGTTATACAATATACATTGAGTTTCAAAAAGTTTGCATCATATGGAAAAACTTATATTTGAGTACAGAAATTTTTAATTTCCAAACGGTGTACAGGGGAGAACAAAAAATAAGAATTTTGATCAAGAGCAATCCACCCTTATTTTTGATATTATCAAAGAAGTTTAATTAGAAAATTGTTT